>CAUYUJ010003116.1:10000-45935 GCA_963575745.1 Prorocentrum cordatum | reverse complement strand
CCTCCTCCTCCTCCTCCTCCTCCTCCTCCTCCTCCTCGGGCGCGCCAGCGCAGGCCACATCGGGCAAATTGGAGCTCTTTCACGTTATCCCTTCCCCCGCCAGGGTGGGGGTGGTCCAAAGGGGGGTGGGAGGGGGTCTCTGGGGAGCCCTTCGAGGAACTAGCGCCATTCTGGCTGATGATGGGCCACCTCAGGCCAACCCGGCCAGGGACGAGCCCACTTTCGGCCCACCGGAGCCCACTTCGGCCGCCTGCAGGTCCCGATTGGGCCATCTTGGTGCTGACTCGTACAACCTTGCGGCCAACTGAGATCGACAGTGGTCAACTTCAGGCTCCTCCCTGTTGCCCGATTGCTGCTGCTCCTGTGCAACCTGATTCCTGCTCTTCATGCTGCGCTGCGCCCATGATCCATGTCCCCTTGCTGCTCCTATTGCTGCCCCTTGCTCCCATTGGGCCTCTTGCGCGTTTGCTGGTATTTGTTTTGAAGGTAAGCGGACAAGGCCTCTGCAATAACCAGAATACTATCTCATTAAGTAAGGGCGCCGCGTGGGAGTATAGATGTCTGATTCCTAACGTCAGCTTCGCCATGTCCGCCCCCACTTCCGCTCTGATTGCGACCACTCGTCCTGAACACGACTCCTCGCACGCACGCAATCCTTGACCAAATCATGCCTGCCCCAGTTTAAGTCTGCCCCCCACACCAACCCCACCCAGCCACCCACCCACCCACACCCCAACACCAACACCAACACCCAGGAGCAAATGTAGCTCGACTCCCCTTGGAGTGTTGCATCATGCTTGCAGCTGGCTGCAGGAGCGACCTTCGCGAGGCCTCGGCGCACGCTCCACAGCTCGTGCGTATGCCGCATGCCTGACCTGCGCAGGCAGGCACACGGCGCCCCAAAAGCACGGACGCTGCTCTCCGGAAGGTCAGCGCCTGCTCGCTGGGGCCGGCGGTGCGCTGAGGCAGCCGAGGGGCTTGCCAAGGGGGCCGGCTATTCCCCCGCGAAGCAGCCGAAGCCTCTCCCGAAACCCACGAGAAAAGCCCCCCCCACGTCCTGCCCACGGAGGGGGCGACGCCCGGATGTCCGAAGCGTTCCACGGCTTGTGGGATGCCGTCGCGGCGTCGGCGCCACCTTTCCTGCCCATGCACCCCCGGCGTGCACGGCGTCTTCGTCTGGAGTCTTCTGATTCTTATGTGTTGTTGTTCTTCTTATACTTCTTCGTCCGAAAAACCTCCCCGAGTGGTTTCGGGAGGCTTCTCGGAAGGTTCTGGGAGGGTTTCAAAAGGATGTTGGTCGCTTTGGGGGGGAACCAATCCATAGCGAACCCTGGGCTTTCTAACGACACGCTTAACCGCACTTGCGCCTTGCGTGCTCCTTGCCGCCTCGACGTGCGACCGTGCCTGCGCGGCCGACTCGGCCTGCCAGCTGCCGCTAACGGCCGCCGATGGAGCAGGTACGAGGGCACGCTGCGAAGCACTGCGGCCGGAGGCAGATCGGAGTGGCATCGGCACGCCGCTCTGCAGCCTGCGGACCTGAACTGCCATGTCTCACCTTTTCTTAATCTCGAACCAACTCGCCGCCCCAGACCTCCGCCCGCGAGGTCTCCGCTGGAGAGGGGTCATGAAAAAAGAGAGAGAGAGAGAGAGAACGCGACCGAGAGAGAGAGAGAGGGAGAGAAAGAGAGAGAGAGAGAGAATGAGAATGAGAATGAGAGACACGCGATCTCACACAAACACACGCACACACACACACACACACACACACACACACGCGCGCACACACACACGCACACAGGCGCACACACACACACACACACACACACACACACACACACACACACACACACACACACACACACGCACACTTTTTGGCGTCGCGGCCACGCGTGCAGCGACGCGGAGGAGTCAGTCAGCTAAGAACCTCGAGAATCCAGCCGAGGCCTCAGAAGATCAGCCAGGGACTCACGCTGCAAGAGCGGGGAAGCACCAGGCTCGCCCACAGGGAACCACGCTGTGCGAGCGTACCCCGCGAGGCCAGCCGAGAGAGGGGACGAGCGGGGAAGCTCGCAGAGGTACCAACTGGTGCCGCACACCGAGGGGGAGGAGAGAGCAGAACGGACAAAGAGCAAGGACGCGCGCCCTGGCGGAGAGTGCCGTCGACAATAGTGGCGCTGCAAGGCGCGAGGGACCGAAGCTTGCCAGACGGCCCGCAGGTGCAGGCAAGCGGCACAGCGGGGAACCCGAGGGCACAGCGAGGGCGTTGGACAGAGAACCACTGGACAAGGAATCCAGGGTCTGAAAGCCAAGGGTGACAGCAAGAGCATCGAGCGGCCGGGGCACAAGCGCAAACACGCACGCGCACACTTTTCGGCGGCGCGGCCGCGCGCGCGGCGGCGCGGCGTCGCGGCGTAGAACAGGTCAAGCGAGTGCGCGTACTGGCCCGGCTCACGCAGCGAGAGAAGCTGGATCCACCCGTAAAGGATGGGATCGGTAGGGACACTCACGGGGTGGCAGCCGTGAGGGGAGACGGGGGAAAGAGGTGAGAGAGGGGAATGGGGGGAAGACGGGGCAGCACGACAGTGTCAAGCCAAAGCAGCAAGCGGGACGCAGAGGGAAGGCGGCAGCGGCACCCAACCAAAAAGGAGAACAAAGGCAGCGCAGGCAACCCGGGCCAAGAAGGAAGCCAAGGGGGGAAACGACGAGCGGGCAAGCGGACCGCACGCAGAGAGCGGCAAAGCAGTGGCGCCAGAGGCGGAGTGGGGCAGACACACGCGTACACACACGTACACATCCACGCACACACACACACACACACTCCAACACTTTTTGGCGTCGCGGCCACGCGCGCAGCGATGCAGCGGAGGCAGGCGGACGGGAGAAACGAAAAGAGGGTGCGGCAGCCGCGGCCGGGCACTCAGGCGGCCCAGGCACACACACACACACACACACACACTCACACTCACTTTTAAGTCGGCGGCGCAGAGGAACCTCAGGCGCGGCTGGCAGATGGAGATGCCAATCGCGAACGAACTTAATCGAACGCGCCGTGATGAAAGAATCCAGCCACGGTCATGCAGATTGGTGGTGGCAGTGGTGAAGAGATGAGGCACTGCAAAGCCAAAGTGCAGCGGCCATTCATCCCGCGGAGCGTGGCTCGACGCCAGGAGTTGAAGCGCAGGCAGCAATCTGATGCTAAAAAAACACTAGAAAGCTGTGCTAAACATGATGCTAAACACTTTGATGCAGCAATCTGATGCTAAACACTGTAAAGCTGCCAAACCAGCCAGCCAGCAAGCGGCGGCGCGAGACAGGCACAGGCGAGACAGGCGACGCCGCCGGGCAAGCAACGAACACGGCAGCAGAACGCCGTGCAGGTGCAAGTAGCGCGAAGACAGCCAGGCACACACACACACACACACTAGAACAAGCACAACACACAGTCATAGAGAGCGGGGGGGTGAAGGGCGAGGAGGAAGCCAGCGACGGAGGAGGAGGGCGGGGCCAAGGGGCGCCCAAGAACACACTACCTCAGCGGCGGCGGCGCCTCCGCGGCCGACTCGGCGGCCGACTGTCGCTGTAGTAGTCGTCCCTGTAAGATGGCTCGCGGCGGCGCCTGCGGCCGCCGCCGCCGCCGCGGCCGCCGGAGTCGTCCCTGCGGCTCCGGCGCGGCGGCGGGCGCCGGTCGCGGCCGCGCGAGCGCGAGCGGGAGCGCGAACGACCGCGGCCGCCCTCGCGCGAGTGGATGGCGTCGTACTCTTCGGGCGTCTTCTTGGCCTGCGTGGCGATGGAGCAGGAGATCTCCTGTGAGGGCGCCAGCTGCGCACAGCGGGTTCGGGTCGTGCCGACTTGGGCGTTGCTTTCTGACACCGCGCAGGTCGTTCAGCCTTGAACGACCGCTCTGCGAAAACGCAGATCGTTCAATGTTGGACGGATAGCCTCAGGTCGGGAATGTCCGCCTACAGGCGGATTTTGGACGAGAAATCAAATAGTCCGAGAATGCTACAGAATCGCCCAAAAAAACATCGAAAAACAATCGTCCCCAGACTACTTCTTACTATTTTAGAATATTCCTCCTGTCGAGGGACATGCCCGACTTACCCCTGGTGGCGTTCAACTGCGAACGTCCGCGGTGCGGTCGTCGAGGGTCGACGCGGCACGAAACCACCGCACCTGCACCGATCCTGCACAGGCCAACCCTGGGTCCAGGATCGGTGCATGCGGCCTCCTGGCTCGGCCAGGGAGGTGCGTGTGCAGGGGCCTCCTAGATGGGGTCGGAGTAGATGGGGTCGGAGGATCGCGCCGCATCGTCGACGTGGGCGATGCATCGGCGCCGTCGGCGTGAGGCAAATCAGGATCCACATCGAGTCGCATCGGCGGTGCAACGGCGATGCGGCGCGATCCTCCGACCCCATCTACTCCGACCCCATCTGGGAGCTAGAGTGTGCACCGGCCCTGAGCCCAGGATTGGCCCAGACTAGGATCGGTGCAGGTGTACAGGTGGCACCCCTCGGTCTCCATACCCCTGATCTTCTTGCGGTCCATCGCGTCCACCGCGTCCTGGGCGTCGCGCTTGCTCTGGTAGCGGACGAAGGCGAAGTTGCGGTCCCGCGGGATGTACACGTCCCCGATCTCCCCGAACTTGCCGAACTTCTCCCGGAGCTCCTCCTTCACCGGCACGACGTCCTCCTGCGCGACGCTGATGCCGTCGACCTTCACGCTGTGCAGCTGCGCCACGTCGGGGAACGGCACGCCCCGGGACATCGCGGGCCCTGCGCGGCCCGGGCGCAGAGGAGCGGGGGGGGGCCCCAGCCGAGCCCGCGCCCGGGCCAGAAACGGCTGCGGCCCTGGGGCGAGGACGAGGAGGGGGAGGAGGGCGAGGAGGAGAAAGGGGAGGAGAAAGGGGAGGAGGAGACCGAGGAGGAGGAGGAGGAGGAGGAGGAGGAGGAGGAGGAGGAGGAGGGGGAGGGGCTCTGGGCGGCTCTGGGCCCTGCGACGCAGGGAGGATCAGCACGAGCAGGGAGGCAGACAGCAGAGGGCGGGGCCACGGGAGCCACGGTTCGAGCAGGGGCAGCAAACCGACGACGACGACGACGACGACGACGACGACGACGACGACGCCCGAAGGCCTCCGATGGCTGCCGCGGGCCGCCACCGGCCGCCGAAGGCCGCCGAGGCCCCGGGCGAGCGGCCCCGCCCGGGCGCCTCCGGGGCCGCCTCCGCGCCGCGCGGGCCCTCCGCGGCGCGCCGCCGCACCGCCAGGTCCGCCAGGCGCGCGCCGCCGCGGAGCTCGAGGAGGGCGCCGGGCGCCAGCAGCAGCGCGGTGGTGCCCGAGCCTCTGGCGGCGGCGGCGGCGGCGCGACCAGCGGCCGGAGGAGGGCGCCGGGCGCGAGCAGCAGCGCGGTGGTGCCCGAGCCTCTGGCGGCGGCGGCGGCGCGATCCGCGGCGCGATCGGCGGCCGACGGCCCGACGGCTGGCGGCGACGGCCTGCGGCTGGCGGCGGCGGCAGCAAAAACAACCCAGGCCTGCGGGGTATCGGAAACATCGAGACGCAGGTCTTCCGGTCCGGCGCCCGGGTGCCCTCGCCGGTCCCCTTGGGCCGTGTAGAAGCGGCCCGGGAGGGGAAGCTGGTCCCCGGGAAGGGGTCCAGACCTCCGGGGGTCGACGCTGCGCAAGAGTCACGGCGTCGGGGGTCTGGGGACGGCCGTCGGCTGCGGCCCAGGCCTCCGATGTCTTGATGGTTTCAACACGGGGTCCCCAGAGCTCTGGGCCACTTCCAGGGACCAGCTTCTCGCTCCCGATCGTTTCCTGACGGTCCTGGGGCCCAGCGGGGGCCTGCAGACGCCGAAAGCGACCAAAACGTCCGTCCTGACTTTTTGTCCACGCTTTGGAAGTCTGGGGGCGGCGACGGCGGCAAACAGCAGCGGCGGCGGCGACGACGGCCTCGTGGTCGTCGCCGCCATCGTGCTTTGTAGCGTTAGGAAGATAACGGGAAGGAGCGCGAAGAGGATGATGGTGAGAGGAGGAGGAGGAGGAGGAGGAGGAGGAAGAAGTGGAGGAAGAGGTGGAGCGTGAGGGCTACGATCGACGACCTTTCGAGCCATCAAGCACCAGGAATCAGCAGGAGCGTCGCGCTCGTCGTCCTCGCATTCGTCCTCGTCGAGCACGCCTTTGCGCGGAGCACGGCACGTGGAGCACGTCTGGGCGCCGCGCAGAGCGAGTGGCCGGGGGCTCGAGGAGTTGGCGGCGCAGCGGTCGAATGGCCGCCGGCGGCCGACGGCCCCGTGGCGGCGGCGGCGGCGGCGGCGGCCGACGGCTGGCAGCCACCGGCGGCGGCGGCCGTCGGCGGCGGCGGCGGCCGGCGGCAGGCGGCGGCAGGCGGCCCGACAGCCGTGGGCGGCGGCGGCAGGCAGCCCAGACCTCTCCAGCGTCCTGCAAAAGCGAGGGCGCCATTCTGCTCGTCGTTCTCTCGGCGCCCCGGGGGGCCCTCGCTGGCTGGGCCCAGGGACCGTCAGAAGGCCGTCCCCGGGACGCGCAGCGGGCCCCCAGGGGAAAAGGGTCCAGAGCTCAGGGTCGCCACCGACCCCGGACAAAACCGCGCGGCGGAGGGCCGCCCGGACTCCCAGAGCCGCCCCATTGTTGGGCGATGCCGCAAGGAGGGGCGGACATGGCTGCCCTACTCGTCAAGCTCCTTTCCTGTCGATCTCCGCCCTACTTGTCAAGCTCCTTTCCTGTCGATCTCCGCCCCACTCTGCCGTCGCTGCTTCGACCCTTCTGTTGCGGAGCCATCCGCCCCACGCTTCTGAAGCGGAGATTCCGCCCTATACTTGTTCGCACCTTGTGGGGCGCATCTCCGACACAGCTTGCAGGTCGGAAGAGGGGCCGAAGCGGCGGGAGAGGGCGATGGGAGCCGATCGAGGATCAGGCTCGATCGCGAGGGAGTGTCTTGCGTCGGCGCGCCCCGATGAGGGCCTTTTTTTGAGGATGGGACGGTGACCTGAATTTGATACAAAATGAACGCAACTCTTAATATACTATGTGAAGTTAAATCGCGGTTCTCGCTGGCAGCACGACCAGCATCTGGTGGCCGTCGCGCGCTGTCGGGCAACATCAAGCAGACGGCGCCGCAAGCACTCCTGACCCCCCAACGTGCAGCAACTTGTCATTGACGAACACGCTCCGCTACGTGTCATTATGCAGCAGCAGAGCATCCGTGTTCGCCTGCCACGTGGCAGTATCATCACGGTATCATACAAAAAGCTGGGTCGATCAGGTCGAGAGCATGCTCACGACCCGTGTAGCCGACTATACATGTAATGTCGGCATGGTCTCAGAGTCCGCATGCTCGAAGATGTTAGCATCGGCGAGTGTGATCAAGAGGCACTTGTGGCATCAAACAAACAGTCGCGAGATACTGGCGGCCTCAAAATGACCAGGTCGTGAAGCACTGATACTGAAATGGTGGCATGCGCCGGAAAGGAGAGACAAGAAAATCTTGATTCTCCTCATCATCATCATCATCATCATCATCATCATCATCATCATCATCATCATCATCATCATCATCATCATCATCATCCCTCTCCCCCCCTCCTCCTCCTCTCCTCCTCCTCCTCATCTCCTCCTCCTCCTCCTCCTCCTCCTCCTCCTCCTCCTCCTCCTCCTCCTCATCCTCATCATCATCATCATCATCATCATCATCATCATCATCATCATCATCATCATCATCATCGTCCTCCTCCTCCTGCTCCTCCTCCTCCTCCTCCTTCCCCTCCTCCTCCTGCTCCTGCTCATTCTACTCCCACTAATCCCAAATCAGACACTTGAAGTAGCGAGCGGGAAAGTCAACGGAATTACGCAGTAAGCCGAGAGAATCAAGCTCCAGACACGCCAGCAAACCATGGTCAAGGCACGGCAGACAGCGGACATATTTAGACCTACAGGGTCAAGTCGAGATGGATACTCTCAACGGAGAATGAGCAAGGAGGAAGGAGAGACGACCCTCCAACACTCAGAGGCTAAATTACATGCAGCGTCGCGTCGACGCACATGCCCCCGCAGAGGTGTTCGGCCGCCCAGAAGCCTACAACCATTCCCAAAAAACTGTTCGCTCCTGTACACGGTTGCATGTGCTCCCACTTGCGCCCAGCGAAACTGAGGTTGGTGCACACTCAGCCTGCAAATCAGGGTGTGGCCGAGGTGCATCTCAAAACCACCGCGCTGTCCATTCAAAAAACTTGCAACCATCGGCATGACGGCTGCGAAATGTGTGCCAGTTTCTGCACAACCTTGACAAAATGGTTTGGGATGGGCGGTCGCCCACTACTCTTTACAGGCATCAAACCGACCCGAACTGCAAACCAAGTGATGTTAACCAGCGTGGACCGCAAACACATGGGTTTCTAGAAGCCTGTGTGGTGCAATTCCCGTGGGCAGTTGGCGTTGTCAACTCTTGTGCTCGCACAATTATCCCAACCACCCACCCGCAAGTTAATGCGGCGGCGATTGCCACGAGTGTTTGGCGCTGGCTGGCGCGTCTCTGCGGCCGCGCTGGCGCGCGCACGCTCGCGCCCGCAGAGGCCCGCTGGCTTGGCACAACCGACACGGCCGCGGTGGTGCTTACCCATGGGGACTTCCAAGCGCCTCCCAGGCCGCGCTGGCGCGCGGGCACTTCACTGCGAATCGACGACCCTGGCGGGCGCACTGTCATGGTGACGTCGACAACGGCGGAGAAGATGAGGAACGGCGACCAGTGTGACGATGGGGGCTATGACGACGGCAAGGCCAATGACGGCGCAGATGCTGGTCACGCCGATGGCAATGATGGTGTCCACGTGTCCGCAGGAAACGTTTTGGGAGGGCTGCGGCATGCGCGCCCGCCTCCGGGGCCTCTGTGGAGGCCCCCGGGCCTGGGAGGAGCCGAGGCCGCGCGCCTGTGCGCGCGCGTCGCCTCCGCGCCCCCGCGACGTCCGCGGCAGGGTGCGAGGGGGGCTCTTCGCGGTGCTGGCCTGCGACGTCGGCGGCGGCTGCGACGAGGACGAATCCGAGGGTGACGCCCCTCCGATGCCGTGGGCGAGCGCGGTGGTGGCAGTACCGCGAGGGGTCGGCTCCGCAGAGAGCGACGGTGGCGACGACGCGCTGGTGGCCGAGGCCATGGCGCGGGCAGAGACTGAACGACGGCTGATGGCAGCCGACCAGTCCAGGAGGAGGACGCTGCGGTGCCGCCTCTGCCCGAGGCGCTGCCTGGCTGTCGCCCCCAGCCGCAGCCTGCGGCCAAAGCTGATAGGCGGAGGCGCAGGAGAGCTGAGCAGGCCCAGGCGAAGAGGAACCAGGCCGAGCACGCGGAGGCAGCCGAGGCGCGGTGGCGCGCTCATCTGGCTTGAGAGCGGCAGGAAGCGGTGGCTCGCGAGATGGCAGAGGCGTGCCAGCGAGCCGAGAAACGTTTCCAGCTGGCCAAGGCCGAGACAATGGCGGCGAGTCTGACCGAAGCGTAGCTGGTCGAGTTCGCGGAGGCCGAAGAGAGGCGCCTGACCGAGTTCCCGCCGATCTCGGGTTCCTGCGGGGGCCCACTGTAATGGCAGACGATAGCTGAGGCTGTGAAGTGAGGGAGTTCGATGCCGCTGGCCTGCGAGCATTGGACGCGGGTTAGTGGGGAACGGCAACAACACAAAAACAACAGTTTGCACCCCACACAGCTTGCACATAGCTTGCACCGCATGGTTGTCAACACATGGATTGCACCACCTAGCTTGCGTCACATAGCTTGCGCCATGTATAAGTTGCCTCACGCTTATTGCACTACATAATATGTACCACACAGCTCACACCACGCAAATTGCACAACCTAGCTTAAACCACATAGCTTACGCCACACAACTTGCGCCGCACAGCTTGCACCTCATAAGTTACAACGCGTAGTTCTCACCACATGAATCACACAACATAGCTTACGCAATATAATGTACACCTCATGGATTGCACCGCGCAGCTCAAATAACATAGCCTGCACTGCATAACTCACGCATCAGATTGTTCACAACAGGGCTTACACAACGTACGTTACATCGCACAGATCACTCCACACAAGTTATCGCTTCAACAACAAAAAAACAGCCCAATGAAAGTTCCATGAAGTCTCGTCACATCGCTCGCTAGCGGAAGCCGACTGAAGTAAAACGAGGCGGAAGATGCGAAAGGCCGTTGGAAGGCTTTCAGAAGACAGCGGAAGTAAATGACGCCCTGTCCGACCCCCCCTACCCCCCGTAGAACCCTAGCAATGTAGTCTTCTGCTGTTGGCCGGGCGGGATCCCGCTTAACTCACCCGTCTTTAATATTGCAATTTTCATTCAGCCAGACTAAAACTCCACCCATTTAAAAATATGGTAAACAAATATCCTGGGTCGTTCACAGATCCCGCCATGCTGGGATCGGCTCGAAGTAAGAAGAGGCTCCGAAGTTGCAGGCTTCCTGGCATGTCAGGGCCGTCCTGAAATCATATTGAGATATCTTGAAATCGTAGATCGGTCATGCTTGGATCGCGCAGCCGTCGCGTGTTCATTCTGGGACCTCCTTAGGCCCCCGTGGATCCATCTTGCTGCCATCGGGCCATCTCGGCGTCACTCGTGGCTAATGTCTTTGTTCATCTTCGAGTCGGCCGAGACGGTCCAGAATCCATGGCGGGATCGTGTTGGGGTGGCGTTATCCCAGGGTCGTCAGGGCGTTATCGTCTGTGGCCGCAGGCCCTCCTGGATGTGGCCATGGGAACGTCTTGGGATCTCGCGCGTGCGAGCGCTGCACGCGCGCACGACAACTCATCTCGCCGATGGGTGTACACACATAGTTTTGTTGCTGCGAGTTTCCGAGGAAACTCTTGTTGGAGCCAAGTAAACTCCAACACCCTTCCCCCCTCCTCGTGGGTAGCGGAGCCCTGAGACATTGCAAATGACATACGGTTTAGTACCATCGCTGATTTGCGGCATAAACCCATACCATCCCAGGCGACCAGGTATCCCCGCACACCACCACACAACCACCCTCGTCAAGTAACACCATGCGCGCGCCCTCGTTCACCTCGGACCACAAACTTACCAGAATCCTTCTTGATGCATATAAGGCAAAGTCCACACGTCCGCGCACATGCCGAAATCATACCAACACAGAAAAATGCTGCTAGCTTTACATCATATAAACATCAGACCCGTCGGGTACTCGCCACACAATTCGCATATTGTCCTCCGCGCGCGTATCAAAATCCGTCCAAAACCATTGGTGTGCCAATCGTATCAAGAGAAAGTAAGGTATTGCACTTCCGCGCGCGCGCAGGTCCTCGCCGCAACCCTCATCAGCGCCATCGCGTCACCTTCGCTATCGTCATCCTCAATCGCCACCGTTGCCACCATCATCAACCAATTACTGTCATCGCCGACACATGGACATCATCATCGGCATCGTCGTCACCAGCATAGGCACCGTCATTGGCCTTGCCATCGTCATCAGCATCGTCGCCATCACGACCGCTCCTATTATCATCGTTGCCGCCGCTCCCGACGTCATCATGATACCGCGCCCGCCCGAGTCACCGACCCGCACTGAAGTACCTGCGCGCGACGCGCTGGGAAACCCTTGTCGGGAAGGGCCATCGCGGCCGCGTCGGCTGTGCCAAACCAGCTGGCCGCCCTGCGCGCGAAATTGCGCGAGCTAGCGCAGCCGTAAAGATGCGCCAGCTACTGTCAAGTATTCACCGCAATCGCGGCCGCACTGGTTGAGCAGAAGAACTGGCGGGTGGGAGGGTGGGATGATTGCGCGAGGAAGATTTGGCGACTTCACATTCTGCAAAGTGGGTTTCCTTCCACAAAGGAGGCTTCACAAGGCCGGTGATCCGGTGATCCGGTGATCCTGTGATCCGGTGTGATCCGGTGATCTGGTGATCTGGTGATCCGGTGATCGGGTGATCCGGTGATCCGGTGATCCGGTGATCCAGTGATCCGGAAATCCGGCGATCTGGTGATAGAAAGATCGGATGATCCAGTGATCGGGTGATCTGGTGATCGGGTGATCGGGTGATCCGGTGATCGGGTGATCGGAAGATCTGGTGATCCCGTGATCCGGTGATCCGACAATCCTGTGCTCCAGTGCTCCGGTGATCCGGTGATCCGGTGATCCGGTGATCTGGCCACCCCTGTGTTGGCCTTGTCAAGCCTGATCTCTCCTTCCAACAGACCAGGACATATCGACACCCCATGGGGCGCACCAAGGTATGATCCGGCCTCGTCTTTCATTTGTCATATGAAACCATGACATCAAGCCAGCATCGCCCCCCAACTCGCTTATCACAAACAGTGGCACACAGTCCACACGAACGCGCAGACCAAATACACTAGCCGCGAAAGGATCTCGATATAAAGCGTCGACAAATCAAGGGGAAATAAAATACAGAAAGCACGAGGTGCGTCCTCACAAATACGAGTTGCGTCTCGCGCAGCTGCTGAAATCCTGTGAGTACAACATCCTACGAATACAGTGCGAACTCAACAACCAGAACCCGCATCTTCATCTCGCCACGCGGTGCATCCGATCATGCGCTCAGAACACAAAAGCGTATCAACTAATACCATGCGGGTCACACGCGCGCGCCGCCACGCGAGCGTGGTGCTCGGAGCATATGTAGTCCACAAAAGAACAAAGCTATTGCACTCCCGCACGCGCGCACTTCCTCACAGTCACCTTCATCACCGCCGCCGCATCACGTCGTCGTCGTCGACGGTCGCCGCAATTTTCGCCGTCATCGTCATCACCACCGCCACCGTCGCTACCCCCCGACCTGGGTTGAAGTGCCCGCGCGCCAACTCGGCCGTTGACACGCGGTGGGAAGCTGCAATCGGTAAGTGGCATCGAGGCCGCATCAGCTGCACCAAACCAGCTGGCTGCCCTGCGCGCGAGCTCGCGTGTGGCAGCGCGGCCGCGGAGATGCACTAGCCATTGCCAAGCACTCATCGCAATCGCGGCCGCATTAGACGTGCAAAAAAAGTTCCGGGTTGGAGGGTGGGGTGATTACGCGAGCATTGGAGTTGGCAGCTCAGGAGCTGGCAGCACGATTACACAACATAGCGCCCACCTACTTGCACAATGCAATCACCCGCGCTCGCTAATAGATTTGTTGGAAGCACGTGGCGTTGCAAGGATCGTGAAATGTACAAGCGCGCGTGGCCAGCATGGTATCCTTTATTGCGGGTTCATTGAAGATACGCTGACAGAGTCGAAGCTGATGATACTCACAGTCTACTTTGACAGGGATGATGGGGGGTCGATCAGAGGACTGGCAGGGATGGCGCGAATGCCAGGGTGAACGATCTCACTGAATTTATCCAGAAGTAACAACACGCGGAGAGGTACTTCAACCCGGCCGTGGCGCAGGGGTTGGTTATTATGTTGTAGAAAAACAACGCGCAGGGTCCAATGCAAGATTCCAATGAATGTGGCGCGAACCTTGTTTCGCAGGCTACATGGCGCAAGCTAGGAGGTGCAATACCCGGAGTTTAAAATACGAACTGTAATATGTATGATACCATTTATGGGATGTAATTGATTTAAACAAACGAGTTGACACATCCAACGCTGTTGCAAACATCCCACCCACCCACCCGCAGCTTGGCTTGCAAAACCCATGTGGTGACGATTGCGATGAGTGTTTGGAGTTAGCTGGTCCATCTCTGCGGCCGCGCCAACCCAAGCGCGCGCGCGCAGCGGCCAGCTTGTTTGGCGCGACCGACGCGGCCGCGGTTGCGCTGACTGCTGGGCACATCCCAGCTTGGCGACGACACCGACGATGTCTCCAACGACTTCGACGCCGACAACGACGACGACGACGACGACGACGACGACGACGACGACGACACCGACGACGACGCCGACGACGACGCCGACGCCGACGACGACGACGACGACGATGACAATGACGACGACGATGACGACGCCAACGACGACGACAACGACGACACCGACGACGACGACAACGACGACGACGACGTCAACGACGCCGACGACGGACGACGATGACGACGACGACGACGACGACGACGACGACGACGACGGCGGCGACGACGACGACGCCGACGTCGACGACGACGACGCCGACGCCGACGCCGACGACGACGACGAAGACGACGACGGCGTCACCAACGAAGACGACGACGAGGGAGGAGGGAGGACGACGACGGCGACAACGACGACGACGACGACAACGACGACAATGACGACAACGACGACAACGACGACAACGACGAGTGAGGAGGGAGGACGGCGACGACGCGAACGACGAAGAAGGAGGAAGGATGGCGACGCCGACGACGACAACGACGAGGGAGGAGGGAAGACGACGACGACGACAACGACGACGACGACGACGACGACGACGGCGACGAAATAGGAGGGACGACGACGAGACGCCGACGACGGACGACGACGACGACGAGGGAGGAGGAGGAAGGACGACCACGGCGACAACGACGACGGAAACGACCACGACGCCAAAGAGGACGGCGACGACGAACACGAGGAAAGACAGAGGACGACGTAGGCGACGACGACGACGACGACGACGCGGGAGGAGGGAGGACGGCGACGACGACGACGACGACGACGACGCAAGAATGCGCGCGCACGCTTTTGTTGAAAATCCGTGTTGCGAAACCTCGTGTTTTCTAGGTCTTTTGGACACACGAGTTTGAAATCCTTCCGAAACCGATCGGTTTTGAAGGATTTCGGCATACGCGCGCGACGACGCGCGCGTCTGCACCTCGTCCTATTTGTTGCAAAACATTCTCGCGACGGCTCACGCGCAAGGGCGTTCGACAGATTTCGACATGCGCACGCGCGAAGCCCGTTTGGTAGCATTCTGTGAAAATCTTGAAAAACCTATGGTTTTGTAAGGAAGATATACTTGAGGCCTGAGTGGCGACGTCTGCCCGTGGGCCTCACCCCCGCTACGGCACACCCCTCCCGCGCTCCGTGGCCCCATAAAGAGCTCCACTTAAGGTCCAAGAGGCGACGTTCGCATGTGGGCGTTACGCCCGTTACGGCACATCCCTCACGCGTTTCGTGGCCCCCTAAAGAGCTCCACCGAAGGCCCCAATGGCGACGTTCGCATGTGGGCGCCACGCCCGTTTCGGCACATCCATCACGCGCTCCGTGGCCCCATAGGGAATCCCACAACGCTGGCATGTGGGAGTCACGCCCGTTCTGTTACACCCCTCACGCACTTTGTGGTCCCACAGGGAGCTCCGCATAAAGCCCTGACGGTGACGTTCGCATGTGGGCGGCACGCCCGGTTCGGCACATCCTTTGCGCGCTTCGTGGCCCCATAGGAAGCCCCCAGTGGCACAGTTCGCACGCGGCTCCCCCGCTTGCAGCACGCTCATCAGGCGTGTCGCGGCTCCCATATGAAGCCCCGCCGAAGGCCCCAATGGCACGGTCCGCATGCGGCCCCCGCCCCCCCCATTTCGGCATGTCCTTCGCTCGCTTCGTGGGCCCATGGAGAAATTCACCGAAGACCATACCCACAGCTGCGGTGCTCACAACTGCATGTGGCTGAACCCTTCGCCAGAGTAATTTGTAAACTCATGAGTTGCAACTCAACTGCTCTCGCAATCACCCCGCCCTCCCATTCGCAGCTCGGTTGAAAAAACATACGGCCACGGCGCGCAGGGTGGCCAGCTGATTTGGCACCACTGATACGAGAGCGATGGCGGTTACCACGGGGAATTGCCCAGCGCGTCTCAAAGACCGCGCTGGCGCGCGGGCACTTCAGTGCAGATTGGCGACTCGGGCGGGCGCGGTATTATGATGACATCGACATCGGCGGCAACGATGGTGATAGTAGCAATGATGGTGGTAGCCATGATGGCAATGACGACGCCACGGCCAGTGACGGCACCGATGCTGGTGACGAAGATGACAATGATGATGTCCATGTGTCGGTTATCATGGTGATGGTGCTGATGATGGCGACAATGGCGGAGATTGACGATGACGGTGACAATGGTGATGCGATGGAGCTAATGAGGGTTATCGTGTGGAAATGCGAACGCGCAGAAAATGAAAAATACCGTTTGACGGGTTCTTGAAAAACAAATGGCTTTTCACATGTGTTTGAAGCGCTCAATCTTGAAATGTTTCGTAGGCCAATGGTGTTGAAAATATGTCCACACACGCGCAGGCGCGGCGGCGCGCGCGCGTGGCCCGCATAGCAGCGTTCGATGCGGTTTCGTGCACTGAGCGCGTGCTAGATCAGCGCAGATGCACCGCGTGGTGGCATGAGAAGTCGGGGCATGGGCGAGACTGCAAGAACGCATCTTGTGCTGTGGCTTCAACAAGTGCGCGCGGACAGCTAATCTGCCAGACTGTTGGTGACAAACCTGAGGGTTGTTTACGCTTGCATGGTGTAATGCTTGCAAAACTACGAGGTGTCGCATGGTTTCTGCAAGTGCGCGCGCGTTGACTGTGTGGTACCTGTTGCGAAGTAGCAGTGCAAGATGACAATGTGAGATCAACGACTGCGCACGCATGGTATGATTTGACAGGGATGAGAGAGGGGGCGATACGAGCCTGGCTGGGATAGTGTACTTTCATTTGACAAATGACAAATGGGGCAGAATCATGGGCAATTTGCAATGTCCAAGGAGGCACCGTCAAGTCCTGGGGGGAGAGGGTCGTAGAGCCTATTTTTCTGAAAAGAGATTTCAATGAGCGCCATGCAGAAGAATCAACATATAGCGCAAGCTACTTGGCGCATGCTCTTCAGTGCAATAGCTGCTGATGAC
Organism: Prorocentrum cordatum; assembly: GCA_963575745.1. Lineage (NCBI taxonomy): Eukaryota > Dinophyceae > Prorocentrales > Prorocentraceae > Prorocentrum > Prorocentrum cordatum. The sequence goes on along the minus strand of CAUYUJ010003116.1, from coordinate 29,118 downwards.
TCCATGTGGTGCAAGTAAGTTTGCGTGCATCCGCGCATGACCACACTCAATGCTCGAGTAAACATGCCACCCAACCATACACACAATTTGCTGGCAAAGCTCAAAAGGCCGTGACTGAAGTTACTCATCGGAACTTGCTCACTAATCTCAGCAAGCGCAACGACGCGCGGACGATGCCCATCCAGATCACTGACTCGGGCGGGCGAGCGAGGATGGTGACGACGATCTCGGCGCTGACGACAATGGTGATGATGATGGTGATGGCGATGCTGACCAGGACGACGACAGCCACGATGAACACGAGAACGATGGCGATCAAGATGACAATCGATCGCTCGGTGTGTCTCTCCGCGCGCTGGTGTAGTAGTAGCAGTGGTGGTGGTGGTGGTGGTGGTGGTGGTGGTGGTGGTGGTGGTGGTGGTGGTGGTGGTGGTGGTGGTGGTGGTGGTGGTGGTGGTGGTGGTGGTGGTGGTGTCAGTAGAACTACGAACTACGTGTGTGAGAACACCGTACACAAAGCAGAGCGGCGAACGGCGGAAGCGGCGCCGGGCGGGCAAAAGCCCAGAGCGCCAGCCAGCCAGCGCACGGGGCGGCGACGGGCGGCCGACGGACGCAGACCCGGCACAGCACTCCAACTCATTGGGAGCATCAGCGGGAGCCCCTGAGTTCAGGCACTGCGTGGGGACAGGGTTCTACAACCCTCGTCAAAAATAAACTGAGGGATTCTGTTTTCGGTCATTGTATGGTCAGCGCTACTCCAATGCTGACGCTAGATATCTGACGTGGACGCAAGGGCTTCAAAAATCCGACGACACCTCCGCAGCATTGAAGAACGCAGTTTCTAACAAGTGCCCGAGAAGATCAATCGTCGTGTTTTCCAACTTTGTTTCTGTTTATTTTTGACGAGGCTTGTAAGCTCTCTGCGCGCACAGGTGTGAAAAATGTCTGAACAGCCACTGGTATTCTAACAATCTCGCCCAGCATATATCAAAACCAAGCGTTCCGACATGAAGGCCTGACGTCAGTCGGTCGTGTCGCGCAGGGTATTGGCGCTCTTTTTTGTGTTGCAAGAAGAAAGCGTGGAATGAAATAGCGCATCACAATGCCAGCCGGTGACCCGCTGGCCATGCCACTTGGAAGCGTCGCTGGTATGAGGCGCCCGAGAAGCGTCCAAGAAGTGCCCAACGTGGTCTCCGAAGCCATGAACGGCCCAGTAAGCCACCGAGAGGCCCCCAAGACGGCTGGAAAGGACCCCAAGAAGCTTCCAAGACGACCTAAGAGGCTCTCTGAGACGTCAGGAGTCAACCAAGGAGCCAGCAAAAGACTAAGAGAGCCTCCAGAAGCCCTGAAGACGAACGCACGTCCTCGAGAGGTCCCCGCGACTGCAAAAATGCCTTTCGAAAGGCGGCCGAGGATGACCCAGGAGGCTGGCGAGAGAGCCTCTCAAGAATGGCGACGCACATATCTCATGATGGTGTGATTATTTCGCCCGCTCCTCCCAAGTGTCGCCCCCCCGCTCTTCTGATCAAGGCTCGATTACGCCAGACCCGACCACATCACAAAACCCGCCGACCCTGTCGGCGTGTGTGGGGTCTGTCCGGTCCCGACGACGGGGAGCCTTCTTTCGTCCCCTCCCGTCGGGGGAGAGAGAGAGAGAGAGAGAGAGAGAGAGCACCCTTCCTCGTTCGGGGAACGGGTTCGCCGCTTGAGGGAATTCCATCCACGTCCTCATTACGTCAAAAGGAAGCCCCTTACCTTTGTCCCTTCCCTGGTTGGGTGGTGGTCCTGGGGGGGGGTCAGATTCGCATCGCCTCTGGGGGTCCTCCTCTCCCACGCCGGTCCTTCTCTGGCGCGCCGGTCCTCCTCGGGTCCTCTTCCCCAGGTTGGGAGGAGTCCCAGGAGGGGGAAGGGGAGTCAGATACGCATCCGTCCCTGGGGGTCCTCCTCCCCCTCCCCTCCCCTCTCCCACGCCGGTCCTTCTCCGGTCCTCCTCCCCAGGGAGGGGGGTCCCAGGGGGGAGTCCTTCTCCTCCTCCTCCTTCTCCTCCTCCATCTCCTCCTCCTCCTCATCTCCGCTTCCTCCTCCTTCTCGTCCTCCTCCTCCTTTTCCTCCTCCTCCCTCTCCTGGTCGTCGTCGATGTCTTTCAGGGTCGGCGGCACCAGCCGTCAGGCCTTCACAATCTTACCAATCCTTCGGAACAAGTGGGTGAAAGACGAAGTATGAAGGCGTTGAGAACAGATGAGTTCCCGCCCGCCTCCTAAAAGGAAAGAAAAAGGAACCATCCGATTCTTGAAATGGACAGGCGCGTGAAGTAGATTGGGACTTGGGAATCCGAAAATACCTATACTTTCAGAGATCGACGGGTACCTTGCTACACTGCAATCGCACCGTACCCTTGCGGTGCCAGAAGAATCGGCCAGACAACACAATACCACTCTCGACTACACCGAACCAAAGCGGGGAAAGGCCCGATCAGAACAGCCCAGAGGAGAGCAGGCCACCCATCGTGCACGCAGGTCTGCTCATCCACGGAAGGCGAACACATCAGTGGCATTGGGGAGCTCACGTTTGGAAAAAGAAATCGCAGGAGAGGTGAAAGACGAGGAAATGGAGGCACCAGCACAAAAGGAAAATAACCCCTCCCATGGCGGGAGTAGCAGATGATACCAGAGAGCGATGAAAAGGTAAGAAAACCCGCGGAGGGAGGAGAAGGAGAAGGAAAAATATACCTCTTGACATTGCAAACTTTGCGCGCCCATGAATCCGCAATCAGATGGCACTAGGTCGCGCATTAACCAATATCAACACACCCAGACCGCAACACGCGACCACTGCGCCCGACTAGGCAGCGCCACTAAGCGTGAGATCACACAAGAGGTCAGGGAGGCACAGGTCGTTGGATGGCCTGCTGGGGACGCGCGATGCGTTTAGAATGTTGCACCGCAGTGACTTTATACTCATGCTGCTGAATTCATCGAACGGCCTCGAAACAATACCCTTCAAAACGGCGCCAACTCTAATATGGTTGGTCGAATGTGGCATGCTTCAACGCCCTGGCAACGAGCTGAAATCGTGGTGGTGTGTACTCCTTCCATGATCGAGCCAAAGCCTGAAACTGAGCGCACACGGCTATCCTACTTGGTGTCAGAAATGTGACACGTAGAGCGTGCCTACCCTGCTTGGGCCTCATTGGGTGCTGTAGATCGTCCCGGAGCGCGTTTCTATTCAGACCTTCGCTGCGTAAAGTGTTCTGGCCTCCAGCACGGCATCTCGGAACCGCAGAAGTGGAGGAGAAGCGTGAACGAGGCGAACGGATGAGCACCCGCATTCGCTGCACACCGCTCCCGCCCGACATCCACTCGCAAGGACGAAGCTTCCAATGAGGGGCGACGCGCGTGCAACAACAAAAATGCCACGCTCACGCCTCCGCTCGAGTCAGCAGCGGCAACGACCGAACTCCTCCAGCCACGCCTCTCGGCGCTCCTCGGTCTCCGCCGCGAACTCTCCGGGCTGCAGGTCCAGGTCCCCGCAGGGCGCCAGCCGCACCTGGAAGCGCCAGGACTCGGGCGGGCAGGCAGAGGGCGTCGCCGACACGGCGATCGCCGTCGCGAGCGCAACGTCGGCGGCCGTGTAGTAGACCAGCTCCCGGTCCTCCTTGGCGCTCAGGTACACCAGGCTGCCATTCTCCGACAGCCACATCTCCCGCTTGATCCAGTCACCCTCGACGTCGACGTCCCCGTCCGTCTTGAGCTTCCAGAGGAAGCCTGTGAACCTGGGCTTGTAGCACCCAGCGGAAATCATCTTCTCGTCCAGGGCCTTCCTGCGGTTGCGCACCTTCAGCCGGTACCGCCTCAGATCTGTGGCCAATGTGTCGCCGAAGCGCACCGTCTGTATCACGTCGCTATTCATTTGACCCAAGACCTCCATCCACTTGGCTCGCATTTCTTCTGACTCGGGCGCAAAGTACAAGCTCTGGTGGGGCGAGCACACCTGAAAGGCGTGCTCTATGGCGCATCCCTCGAACCTGGTCACGGTCGCCTCGTGGAGCACTGGCGCATCCATTAGCCTTAAGCGCTTCTTGTCTTTCAGACTAAAGTAGCACAGCGCGCCACCGCTGGAGACCCATATATCGCGCTGCCGCCAGTGAGAGGCGTCCTTCGGATCTCCATCGTTGTTCAGCTTCCAAAGGACCCCCTTCAAGATGTACCTCGTGGACTTGTCCTCCACACGGCTGCGGCGGTGCCGCGCAACCCCCTGGGAAGAAGTAAGCTCAGCGAGGGGCACCGCTGCGCATCTGCTCAGCCCGGGCTGGGCCGCCACAAAGGGGTGGCTGAGACTCTCCGCCAGGCTTTTCCTCCTCCGGGGGTCGCAGACAAGCAAGTTCTCGTACAGCAGCGACTGGAGATCTGAGTCGTGCTTCCTGATCTGCTGGGGCAGCGGCGCCTGCTGCAGGCTGCCAAGCCACTCGAAGAACAAGAAGTTCGCCTCCTCCCGCTCGCGCCCATGCCTGAAGAAGCTTACGTATTTCGGCCTCAGCACTGGTTCAAGTGCGACGAGCTCCATCAACGTCATGCCGATGCTCCATGCGTCTAGAGCGGGGGACGCGGTCAGGACCGTCTCCTCACCTTCCTCCCCTGTCAAGAAACTCGCCCATTCGGGGGAGCAGTACACCGGGGAGAAGGACAGGGACTCGTCATCGAGCGAGATGGAGGTGCCGATTTTGATGCAGCCGTCCACGTCGATCAGCTTGAGAACGCCGTCGAATATCATCAGATTCTCAGGTTTAATGTCCAAGTGCACCAGGCCTTTGGCGTGCAGGCCGGCTGCCACCAGCATGATGGATCTCACGAGGCAGCGCACAGTCTCCTTGGACATGGGCCGGTTCTCCTCCTTCCGTGTCTTGATGAGGTCCTTCAGGCTGAACTGCGCGATCTCGGTGATGACATACAGCTGGCCGTCGGAGGGGTCAGGCCCAGGCCGCCCCTGCGCGTCCCTCGAGTAGTCGAGCAACTGCATGAAGACTTGCTCAGGTCCTATCGAGGCCAGATCCTTGAAGCGTAATCTGGGATCGTCCGGCGTCTCGAAGGGCCGTTTCAGCTCTTCCAGCACGTGGATCTGCCTCCTGAACTTGACTAGCGCCACCTTTTCACAGGGCGTCTTCATCTTGTAAGCCTTGATCGCCACCGTCCTCTGCGTCCAGGTGTCCAGTCCCCGTCGGCATATGCTCGAGGTGCCCTCGCCCATGAAAGCGTCGTCTTCCATGAACATGGTGTACCTGCCCATCACCAGCGGGCCTCTAGAGTTACCAGCGGGCGACCCTCGGCGGATCTCATCATTGGGCTCCTTGGGCTTCGGCGATGGTGGCCGCTCCGTGCCAACACCGCTGGCTCGTGCCTGCGGTGGCTCCCTTCCCTGCACAGCGTCCCGCACCCGGCCGGCGACGCCCGAGCCCCTGCGCGGCACGGACCCCGCACGCCCGCACGCCGGGGGCGGGCACTCTGCGGCCGACGAGCTCCCGGCCAGCTGCTGGTCGCGAAGAAGGGAAGCGCTGCAGGAGCACAGACGTTCGGGGCTCCGCGCGGACTGCTCGCATCGGTGCGCGGACTCCCCCTCCCTCGCGCGCGGAGCCCGCCAGGGGTGGCGCCAGAAGGCGCCGCCCCTGGGGGGGCCCAGCGCCGAGCCGAGGAGTCCGCGCGGAGCTCCGAAGGGTTGTGCCGATGCCGCTTCGTGTTCTTCGGAGCTCGAGCCTGCGCCTGCGCCTGCGCCTGCGCAGCGCCTCCCGTATGCGGCGGCCCGCGACCGCGCCGCCCGCGCCGGCCAGGGCGGCCCGCTCGCCGGCAGGCGCGCGAGCAGCAGGGCGGGGCTCCCTGCAGCTGCCGCTGCCGCGGCTGCCGCTGCCGGGCTCCGCCTCGCCCGCGCAGAGCAGGCGGAAGCGCTGCAGCGTCGTGAGGGGCTCCCGGGGCAGGTCCGCAGGCCTCGGCAGGGAGCGAGCGGGTCCCGAGGGCAGCGGGCCCTGGGCGAGGGGAACGAAGAAGGACCTCCGAGCTTGCATGCTTATATGGGACGCACAAAGACATACCAGTAGTAAATGTTATACTTGGAGGCGCGCGTCCGACCTCAACATGTAGTATACCCAATCTTGTAGTACATCGTTTCCCGAGCGGTGTGGCCAGAAAGCGCCCGCCAAGACGCATGTAATATGAGATTTCTCGGTGCACGCGCCGCCCCTGGGGGGGGGGGGGCGACACGCATACAGTATAAGCATGTTGGGGTGACGCCGAGCTTACGCTTGTGTCATTGTGTGTTCCCCGATGGGCCCCGCAGGGGCCTCCCCGGCGGACACGCCCTCCATCGGCTGTGCGCAGGAGTGACCCTGGGTAAGGGTGACTTCTGGTGCGCGACTTCTTGGGGGGCCGCGGGGGGACCGAACCTGGGTGCGCAAGCAGCTGCTACCGGTGTTTTCGAAAAGAACGCCCATCGGCAACGTTCAAGGGATGGCGCAAGCTCGCACCCCACGCCCCCAATTTCAATGTTCATCCTGTCGCGCAGGAAGCGTTTTGCAAAAGTGGGCGTTTATTTCGACACGATTCGCACTCCCCCGCGTCGAACGCCCCCAACTTTGAAACTGGGGCCCGGGGTTGGACGCGCTTCCACGAGAAATGCGGATGGGCGCTTTTGTTCGAAAACCGCGGTGCTGCTTCGTTTTCAGCCCTCTGGGCACCCCTCCGCGCCCGCACCAAACCCAGACCCCCGACGTCGTGAGAAGCTCACGACGTCGGCCCCCCGAAGTCTGGAGACCTTCCCTGGGACCGGTTTTTCATCCCGAGTCGTTTTTTGACGCTCCCGAGGCCCGGCGGGGGCCTCCCGAGGCCGAAAATCATCAAAAACCCTCGTCGTGAGTTTCTCGCGACGTCGGAGGTCTGGGAAGGTCACTCCGGCGAAGGGCCACTCTTGCGTCCAGTCGATCCCGCCCTGGGGCGTCCTGCCAGGCGGTCCCGGGCCCCGCGCGAGGGACACCGGAGGGGGGGCCTTCCGAGAGCGACCCAGGGCCTCTGGGCCCGCCTCCCTCGGGCGGTTTTCGCGCCAGAGGGGCCCTTCGGCGGTGGGCAAGCCTCGCTTTCTGAAGGGGCCCTGGGACACAGAAATAGACACACACAAAAATATTCCCCATATTGTCCTATATTTTCTGGGTACCCCTCCGTGCCCGCACCAGAGGTCACTCCGGCGAAAGGCCACTCTTACGTCCAGTCGATCCCGCCCTGGGCCGTCCTGCGGGGCGGCCCCGGGCCCCGCGCGGAGGACACCGGAGGGGGGGCCTTCCGAGAGCGGCGCAGGGCCTCCGGGCCCGCCTCCCTCGGGCGGCTGCGCGCCAGAGGGGCCCTTCGGCGGTGGGCAAGCCTCGCTTTCTGAAGGGGCCCTGGGGCACAGAAACAAAGACACACAAGTAAAAAGATTCCCCAAATTGTCCCATATCTTCTGGGTTGTTGTCTTCCCCCCCCCACTTCCCATAGTTTCCCATATTTTCTGGGGAATCGAGGATTCATTGTGTCTGTGTGTTTTTTCCCCTCCTGATTTTAGCAAACCTGCAAACCTCCCCTCCGTGAAGACGGCCCGGGACCGACACCGACGGACCTGGACCCGCAGAAAGGACGGACACGCGAAGCCCCCTCGCGGACCGAGAGCGGCCAATTCCTCCATCGAGGTGTCAGGGTAGGAGGTCTCTACCAGGAAGCCGAAATCAATGAAGGCTGAAATCAAAATGAACACAATGATCGGAGACTGGGTAAAATGGAAAACTGGGCGGGCCAGCGACAAAAACAATACACTCAGGCCATCGGCCCAGACGAGGAATCAAATATTCGGGCCAGTGCTGCAATCAATTCGTTCAATCAAATATTCAGGGTATCAACCTCCGAGCCCCTAGGCAAGAGTGGCCTCTGGTGCGCCCTGCTTTCGGGGGGCGCGAGGAGGCCACGCCCAAGCCCGCAGGCCGATGCTGCCGCGTCGCATGCCGCGCCCACAGTGGGCCCGCACCGAAGGTCACTCTGGCGAGGAGTCCCTCTTACCTTTACGTCGGGCCTGTCCCCCACACAGGGGGATTTTCGACGAAAAATGAAAAATACACCAAAAATAATCAAGAAATAGTCCGAAAATAGTCTGGGGACTATTTTTGTATGTTTTAACTCTTTTGGGGCATTTTGAAGGCATTTTTTTCCTCGAAACTCCCCCTGTAGGGGGACACGCCCGACATAACCTTACCTGCAGTCGGCTCGGGATCCGCTTGCTGCACGGCGGAGGCCTCCGGCGCTCCGAGGTGGGCGGCGAGCCGCCTGCGGGCGCGCCGCGGGCGGCCGCGGCTGCCCCGTGGGGCTCCGACTGTGGCTCGCGGAGCAGCGCCTGCCCGCCGGCGGCGGGGCCGCCGTCGCGTGCGGGCTGCGCCGCGGGGCCGACGAGCATCGCCGGGTCCTCCACGGGGGAGGGCACATCAACGTCGGGAGACTCTTCATGGGGGGGGATGCCATGGGGGGATAGGATCCCAGGGGGGGGGGATCCCATAGGATCCCCTGGGGATCCCATGGGGGGCAGGAGGGGATCCCATGGGGGGGGATCCCCTCCTGCCCCCCCCATGGGATCCCCCCCCATGGAGAGTCTCCCGACAACGGTGCACCCGCACCAGAGCAGGCCAGGCCGGTCCCGGGCAGAGGATCGGTGCAGGCGCCCTCCCGCCCGGGCCAGGAAGGCACATGCGCCGATGCCGGGCCCAGCGTGGGCCTGGCCAGGGTCGGCGTGGGTGTCTGGCTTTTGCGCCCTCGCGCAGGGGCGGCCCCAGGCAAGAGCGACCCGTGGTGCGCGGCCTGTCGATCGTGGCGTGCGATGCGGCAGCAGCGGTCTGCGTGCGCGGGCTTGGCCCCCCGCGCCCCTCGAAGGCCGCGCACGAAAGGTCACTCCGGCGAGGGGCCGCTCCTACGTGTCGCCGATCCAGGTGCGCCAGACCTGCGCGCTTCTCCGGGCGCGGCACGCTGTTGATTGTCGACGCGAGGCTGCCGTCCTTGGCGAATGGCCCAGGCTTCATGCCCCTCTGGTTTTCGCTGGGCTCGACCGCGCCGCTTGACCGAGAGCCAGCGCTGGGCACCGCATGGCGATGCTCCTGGCGTACACGCGCGAGGCTGGCGGCCTCCTCCGTTACCCGCGCCCCCGCCTCCGCCCTGTGCGGCACCGTACGAGGCAAGTCCACCAGCTGGAGCACAGAGCGCGACCTCCTCTGGCCTGATGGTAAAGGGTGCCGGCTGCGGCGGCAGCGGTGCTCTGGCTGGGAGGCCAGGCCTTCCTCGTCCTGAACGCCTCTGGCCTTCCCGCTCACCTGCAGGCCATCTGCTTGCGTGCCGGGCAGAACCAGCGAGGCGCCCGTGGCCTTCCCGCCCAACCGCAGGTCTTCTACCGGCACGCCAGGCATAATCAGGTGAGACGCTACTGGGCGAGGCACTCCTCCCGCGAGAGCTTGAGCAGCACGCGCGGGAGGCCAAGGGGCTAACGAGGCAGCTGGATTCATGCACGGCTGGACTCGAGCGCTGAACATGTGCGCTAGATACGTACCAACAAGCTGGCGCTTGTGTCCGCACCAGGGGCGAGGCCCTTCTACCCGTCCCTCTCCATCATCCGCCCCACTCATTCTCATCCATCCCCAATCCTCCATCCACATCCTTCAGTATTGCCCTGGAGGCATACCCCTCGTCATCAATAATACACCGGTGGAGCTGCGCGTACTTCGCGCACGCATAAGTTCACGCACAGGCCAAGGCACGGTCAAGACACATTGGATTCGTGCCACGACGCCTCGTGGGGTTGACGCCAGCCTGCACTGGCTGTGCTTGATTTCCCCATCGGTTTCTTCAATGTCTTCCCTCGCCTTCCTGCTTGGGACGAGTGCTCAGGAGGGCCAGCGGGGCTGGCAGCCCAGCAAGTCCCAGGCACACGAACCGGAATATATCACCCCTGGGCCACATGCTGCCTGTTTCGCGCAGTTTTGGAGGGAGTAGACGGAGAGGCTAACACCACGACACAGCACCTGTGTGAAGGAATCCTGAGAGCACTGCCAGCGAGATCGAAACAAGGGAGTCGGTAAGCAATCCTACCGCAGGAACTTTCTCGCGCATCTTCCCAGTTAGAGCAAAAACGCAGACGAGGAAGGAGGAAGGAGGAGGAAGAGAAATGGCAAGGAAAGCGGCACAATACAACAGGCTGGTGATAGCACAAACCGGAATTCCGCGGCCGGAGGAGAGGTGACCACGAGACACGCAGAGACATCAGAGGAAGTCGCGCGCTCTCCAACGTGGAGTCCGGGCAGCTTCTCGGAAGCTTCCCGCCCCTCAGCGGGCAAAACCTTTGCTGGGCCACCTGTAGGCCATTTTGCGGTCCCTTGTTGGATCATGGGGCCTCTTCGACTCTTCCAGGGCATATCGGAAGCCTCGTAGCCATCGTGAGGTCGGTTTGTGCGATCTTGGACGCTGATTGTATTTCTCTTGGGGCCTCTCTCGACGTTCACCGTGGAGGGTTTCGACAGACGCCAGCAATTTGGAACTTCCCTCGGGGTCATATGATGGTTCGCTTGGGACTCTCTTTGGGTGAAAGAAGAGGATAAGGGAGAAGACGGGTGATGACGGGTGGGAGGAGGGAGGAACGAAGAGCTAGGAAAGGGAAGGGTGGAGGGATGAGAAACGGACCAGACGAAGGAGAAAGGGAGTGAAGGGCAGAGGAAGCAGTAAGCATCATCTTAGCAAACGTAGCCAGGGGGCCAGGAGAGTCCAAAACATCGACTCCACGTAAAGCACTGCTCGAAGAACGATCGCACTCACTTAGGAGGGCACCGAGCAAGAGCTCGGGCGGCCATGCTGAGGCCCTCGCCACATCCGACGATCTCGACCTCGTGGTCGACCACCAGCGGGTGCTGCAAATGGTGCTCGCCTGGCATGAGGCGTATGCCTGAAAGGGGGGGCAGACGCCGAGGGAGAGAAGCGCAGAATGGGCACAGCTGCGTACAGCAACCATGAGAACTGCCCACCAACTCATGCTGTGCGTTTGCGTACGTCCAAGTGATAAGGGGCTCTCAGCCCTCCTTAAAGTATGCTCTGAAAATGTTGCGCGCGCTTCGGAGGCAATCGCGAGCACCGTGAGAAACGACCGCCATGGATGACGTCAGTCGTGGGCCCATCACTCCGTCTGTTGGCCCACTGTTGGCCACCACTGCATTTCGCAAAATCGCTAAGTCCACATGAACGAAATACTGGGAGAGCACATTGTGAATACGGCCCACCTACATATGCAAGAATCCGTCCTCCCCCCATCTCCTAGCCCTCTCCCCTTCCTCCCCCTTCCCGTCCTCCTCCTCCTCATCCTCCTCCGCCTCCTCCTCCACATCTCTTCATTACAACTAACTCCTGCCTGTCGCACCCCGAGACGGGTCGGTAAGGCGGGCCGGGCGTTTCACTGGAGACTTCCTCACCATCCATGATCCTCAAGCTTAGCATTTGCAGCAGCTTCACCGATAGAGAGCAGGTAGTTTTCAAAATGTGGCTCCCGCCTTAGCGCCGCGAACATTCGTCTCAAAAGTTCGCAAGAGCTTCACGGATGGAGGGCGGCTCCTTTTCAAAAGATTGCTCTCGCCTTGGCGCCGCGCACATTCGTCTTAACAGTGAAACTGACGTCTTCGCAAGGACTCTAACAGATGGTTGACGTCCTAGAAACAACGCTTGGGCACGATATAGGAATTGTCAGGGCGCCACAGTCACACTGATCCGCGGTGCTGACGTTCCAAAAATGGTGTTCTGGCACGATTCAGGATCGTCAGGTCGCAACAGCAACGCTGAGTCGCGGCGTCGAAGTCGCAGGAATGGTGTTTTGGCATCGATGAAGATTTTCAGACGGTCGTCTTCCAACGAGGAATTTCCCGCAGTGAAAATAAATCCTTGTAGGAGCCTGTGATGAGGAAACTTGCAGGAAGGATGTGCTGCAACATCGTTGAGGATTCGTATTGGGTTTACACTGGTCCTCCTCCTCCTCCTCCTCCTCCTCCTCCTCCTCCTCCTCAGGCTCCTCCTCCTCCTCCTCCTCCTCCTCCTCCTCCTCCTCCTCCTCCTCCTCATTCCCCCCCATTGGGAACAGAAGATCCGAAGGCGCCGCCCCCACACCCCAGGGCAAGGCTCGAGCGCTCACACCGTTGGCAGTCGCCGCCGCCGCCGCCGCCGGTGCCGAACGCTGCCCGGCGGCCGCCCGGCTGCGAGCGCCCAGCGCCAGGCGGAGTGCGGGGAGGACGACCGCTGCCCGCGCTGCCGCCTGGAGCCCGCCAGGCCGAATCCTCGGACACCTCCTCCCTGTCCTCCTCCTCCTCCTCCTCCTCCTCCTCCTCCTCCTCCTCCTCTCCTCCTCCTCCTCCTCCTCCTCCCTCCTCCTCCTCCTCTCTCCTCCTCCTCCTCCTCCTCCTCCTCCTCCTGCTTCCCCTCCTCCCCCTCCTGCTTCCCCTCATCCCCCTCCTCCTCCCTCTACCTCCTCACGCCGCACACAGTTTTGACCAGTTTTCGGCCCCAGGGGGGCCTCACCAGGCCCAGGGGCCATCTCATTCTCCTGGCGAAGGACCCGACCATAGGAAGCTGTGAAAGCTGCGCTGGTGAAGCGCCGCTTGGGGCCACGAAGCGTCCAAGGGGGCGTACCGAAATGGGCGGGGGGACGCATGCGGAGTTTGCCGCCGGGGTCGTTGGTCGAGCTCCGTGTGGGACAGCGAAGCACGTGAAGGGTGCGCCTACATGTGCGTGGGGACGTGTGCGGACTGTGCTGCCGGGGCCGTCGGTCGATCTCCCCGACGGGCGGGCCACGAGACGTGTGGGGGGTGTGCCGAACTGGGTGAGGAACCGCGTGTGGACTGTGCCACTGGGGCCTTCGGTGGAGCTCCCTGTGGGGCCACTAAGCCTAAGAAGTACTCAAGAACCCCCCACACACGTCATCTCAGCACCACGGAAAAAATCCCGTGGGTGATTTTAGCGGAATGCTATTTTCAGCACCGCGCAAACAGTAGAAAGAAAAATTACCCTGGCGACGTACCCAACCCCTGCGCAATGCGGGGCAGGAGTAGCTTGGGAGATTTGACCAGAAGGCGGCAACGTGCCATGGACGCATACACTTCTGCGAGCGGCATTCGGAAGGTTCGCAGGCCCCCAATCAAGGGAAAAACGATGAGTAACTAAGTGTGCCCCTGAGTCACTAAGGAAGACGCAAGGACCAAAAGGAGACTGTGAGCAGGGGGCTTGAAACGTCGGCGGGGCAACAACAACAACAACAACAACAACAACAACAACAACAACAACAACAACAACATGGCATGGCCGCCCAAGGACGACGAGGTACCGCTCAGGTCTGCGCAGTGCCTCACTCCGCTGGACCCACCAGCAGCCTTCGAAAGTGGCGAGCCCACCAGCGGCCCTCGAAAGTTGCGACAGTTTCGCAGATCGCAGCCCCCCAGGGACGGAGAGATCTACCTCAGATCCGCGCGGCGCCCCGGTCCGCAGGACCCACCAGCAGCCCTCGAAAAGGGGCGACAGCGTCGCAGATCGCAGCCCCCCCCCCCAGGGACGGCGAGGTCTACCTCAGATCCCCGCGGTACCTCAGTCCGCAGGACCCCAGCAGCCCTCGAAAATGGCGACAGTGTCGCAGATCGCAGCCCCCCAGGGACGGCGAGGTCTCGCTCAGATCCCCGCGGTGCCCCAGTCCGCAGGACCCACCAGCAGCCCTCGAAACTGGCGACAGTGTCGCAGATCGCAGCCCCCCAGGGACGGCGAGGTCTACCTCAGATCCCCGCGGTGCCTCAGCCCGCAGGACCCACCAGCAGCCCTCGAAAGTGGCGACACTGTCACAGATCGCAGCCCCCCAGGGACGGCGAGGTCTACCTCAGATCCCCGCGGTGCCTGTCTGCAGGACTCACCAGCAGCCCTCGAAAGTGGCGACAGTTTCGCAGATCGCAGCCCCCCAGGGACGGCGAGGTCTACCTCAGATCCCCGCGGTGCCTCAGTCCGCAGGAACCACCAGCAGCCCTCGAAGATGGCGACAGTTTCGCAGATCGCAGCCCCCCAGGGACGGCGAGGTCTACCTCAGATCCCCGCGGTGCCTCACTCCGCAGGACCCACCAGCAGCCCTCGAAAGTGGCGACAGTTCCGCAGATCGCAGCCCCCCCCCCAGGGACGGCGAGGTCTCGCGGGAGACAGGAGGCGGGAGGCGGGAGGCGGGAGGAGGAGGAGGAGGAGGAGGAGGAGGAGGAGGAGGAGGAGGAGGAGGAGGAGGAGGAGGAGGGACGCGACCACAGTGCTCGATTCAAAACGAATACCCAACCAAGGAGGGTTGGGAACAAAAACAAATCCGCCCACGCCAGGCTCGTTGTCAAACTTAGTTCCCCACATGCTTCGTGGGGTTCTGGTGTTCTTCCCACCCGCGCCGCACCCGCGTCTCACCTCCCTCTTCCCCTCTTCCCCCTTTCTCCTCTCCTCATCCACACGCGTCGCACCCGCGGCTCTCACCTCGCCTCCCTCCCTGCCCCCTCTCCTTCTCAAGCAGCACAGCATAACACAGCGCAGCGCAGCACAGCACAGCACAGCACAGCCTAGCAAAGCTCAGCACAGCACACAGCTGCACATCACAGCACAGCGCAGCACAGCACGGCGCAGCACAGCACGGCTGAGGTGGGGTCTCCGAGCGCGGCGTGTATGCGGGCTATGGCGCAGGGCGTGGCACGTGTGGCACTTTCTCGATATCGTAGGGGGTGCGTTGGGGGTGGTCTCCGAGCGCGGCGTCTATGCGGGCCATGGCGCAGGGCGTGGGAAGTGCTGCACGTTCCTCACCCCGTAGGGGGTGCGCAGGGGGTGGTATCCGAGCGCGGCGTCTATGCGGACCATGGCGCAGGGCGTGGCACGTGTGGCACTGTCCTCACCCCGTAGGGGGTGCGCAGGGGGTGGTCTCCGAGCGCGGCGTCTATGCGGGCCATGGCGCAGGGCAAGGCAGGTGTGGCACTTTCTCGACCTCGTAATGGGGTGCGCAAGGGGTGGTCTCCGAGCGCGGCGTCTATGCGGGCCATGGCGCAGGGCGTGGCAGGTGTGGCACTTTCTCGATCTCGTAGGGGGTGCGCAGGGGGTGGTCTCCGAGCGCGGCGTCTATGCGGGCCATGGCGCAGGGCAAGGCAGGTGTGGCACTGCCTCGACCTCGTAGGGGGTGCGCAGGGGGTGGTCTCCGAGCGCGGCGTCTATGCGGGCCATGGCGCAGGGCGTGGCAGGTGTGGCACTTTCTCGACCTCGTAGGGGGTGCGCAGGGGGTGGTCTCCGAGCGCGGCGTCTATGCGGGCCATGGCGCAGGGCGTGGCAGGTGTGGCACTTTCTCGACCTCGTAGGGGGTGCGCAGGGGGTGGTCTCCGAGCGCGGCGTCTATGCGGGCCATGGCGCAGGGCGTGGCAGGTGTGGCACTTTCCTCACCCCGTAGGGGGTGCGCAGGGGGTGGTCTCCGAGCGCGGCGTCTATGCGGGCCATGGCGCAGGGCGTGGCAGCTGTGGCACTTCCCTCACCCCGTAGGGGGTGCGCAGGGGGTGGTCTCCGAGCGCGGCGTCTATGCGGGCCATGGCGCAGGGCATGGCAGGCGTGGCACTTTCTCGACCTCGTAAGGGGGTGCGCACGGGGTGGTATCCGAGCGCGGCGTCTATGCGGACCATGGCGCAGGGCGTGGCACGTGTGGCACTTTCTCGACCTCGTAGGGGGGTGCGCAGGGGGTGGTCTCCGAGCGCGGCGTCTATGCGGACCATGGCGCAGGTACTTTCTCGATCTCGTAGGGGGTGCGCAGGGGGTGGTCTCCGAGCGCGGCGTTTATGCGGGCCATGGCGCAGGGCGTGGCACGTGTGGCACTTTCCTCACCCCGTAGGGGGTGCGCAGGGGGTGGTCTCCGAGCGCGGCGTCTATGCGGGCCATGGCGCAGGGCGTGGCAAGTGTGGCACTTTCCTCACCCCGTAGGGGGTGCGCAGGGGGTGGTCTCCGAGTGCGGCGTCTATGCGGGCCATGGCGCAGGGCGTGGCAGGTGTGGCACTTTCTCGACCTCGTAGGGGGTGCGCCGGGGGTGGTCTCCGAACGCGGCGTCTATGCGGGCCATGGCGCAGGGCGTGGCAGGCACGGCATATTTTCGACACGACCGGGGGTGCGCAGGGAATGGTCCCCGAGCGGGGCGTTTGTTCTATATGCGCCCATGTCGCAGCGCCTGGCAGGCGCGGCACTGTCTCGACACCAGATGGGTGCGCAGGGGGTGGTCTCTCTATACGCGCCCATGTCGCAGGGCCCAGCAGGCGTGGCACTTTCTCGACACCAGCGGGGGTGCGCAGGGGGTGGTCTCTCGAGACGCGCCAATGTCGCAAGGCCTAGCAGGCGTGGCACTTTCTCGACACCAGAGGGGGTGTGCAGGGGGTGGTCTCTCTATACGCGCCCATGTCGCAGGGCCTAGCAGGCGTGGCACTTCCTCGACACCAGAGGGGGTGCGCAAGGGGTTGTCTTTCTATACGTGCCCATGTCGCAGGGCCTAGCAGGAGTGGCACTTTCTCGACACCAGCTGGGGTGCGCAGGGGGTGGTCTCTCTATACGCGCCAATGTCGCAGGGCCTAGCAGGCGTGGCCTACAAGGGGGTGCCTTGGGGGTGCGGTCGCTCTCTGTTTCGGGCTCGCAAAGTGTGGCTGGCGCGGCGCTTCTCCTCTTCCACCTCTCCTCTTGAGTGGCGTCACCAACTGTATCGGCGGGGCAACGGCCACCAACATCATTCTCACATTCTTCACTTCAGCCATCATCACTCCAGCCATAATATAAGTATGTTGGGTTCCTCGGTAGAGTAAATTTCGCCTTCGCGCCGCGCACCTTCACTTAGAAAACTTGCAAGCACTTCACGGATTGAGGGCGGAACGGTTTCAAAATCTAGCTCTCGCCTCAGCGCCGAGCACACTCGCCTTTTTACAATGTGCACGAGTTTCACGGGGTGAACGCGGCCTACTCTTCTATCCAGCTCTCGCAGTAGCGCCGCGCGAACTCGCTCTAAGAATTCGCACGAATTTCACGGATTGAGGGCGGCTCAGTTTCAAAATCTAGCTCTCGCATCAGCGCCGCGGGCATTCGTTTTAAAATGTGCACGAATGTCACGGATTGAAGGTGGCCACGTTTTTTCATCTAGATCTCGCATTAACGCCGCGAGCATTCGTTTTCAAAATGTGTGCGAGCTTCACGGTTTGAGGGTGGCTCGATTACAAAATCTAGCTCCCGCCTCAGCGCCGCGCACATTCGTTTCTAAAAATGTGCACGAGGTTCACAGAGTGAAGGCAGCTCGGTTTCAAAATATAACTCTCGCCTCATCGCCGCGCACATGGTTTTTGTTTTAACATGCGCACGGATGTTACGGATTGAGGGCGGCTCGATATCAAAATGTGGGTGTCTCCTTAGCACCGCGCACATTGGTTTTCAAAAATGTGCGCGAGCTTCACAGATTGAAGGCGGCTCGGATTCAAAATCTAACTCTCGCCGCAGCGCCGCGCACATTCGCTATACAAATGTGCACGAGCTGCACGGAATGAGGGCGGCCCTCGGCGCCACGCGCACTCGCTTTCAAAATTTGCAAGACCTTCACATAATGAGGGCGGAACGGTTTCAAAATCTAACTCTCGCCTCAGCGCCGCGCACATTGGCGTTTTAACATGCGCACGAATTTCACGGATTGAGGGCGGCTCGGTTTCAAAATATGGGTCTCGCCTTAGCGCCGCGCAAATTGGTTTTAAGAAATGTTAACGAGTCCTGACAGTCGAAGCACTGCAGTTCTAAACACTGGCTCATTCAGGAAGTTCTAGGCAATGACAGCCGTCCCGCACGCCCGCCCCATCCCAAGTATCGCGCCCACCCCGCGGGGAGCGATATCTCTAGCACCGCGGAACCGCGAAAACAAATATTCCCGCCCGCGAGAAATCGTCAAACGCGGAAGAAATAAGCAATTCCCGCCAGAAATAATAGTACTAGTACTGGTAAGGATAATACGAATAATACCTGAGAGAAATATTTCAATACAATCGCGGTAATAAAAAAACCGGTAGCTTATATTTGGCATTCGAAGAAATAACCAGAATACTGTCAGTAGAAACATTGGTATTAATTAGCACTACGTTCTAATTCTCCGATGGGATATTGAATCCGAAGTGTCCTTTACCCCTCTCCGAACCGCCCCCGCCCTACGTGATTATTACTGTCACCCTTAATGAGAATTTGATGTTCGTCGGCCGTCCGAAGGAGCGGAACCGCGAAAATAAAGATTCCCGCCCGCGAGACATCGTAGGAGCGCGGACAATAATCAATTCCCGCCATCCGACGAAGCAACCTAATCATTTCTTATTCAATATATATACGAATCATAAATACAGAATAATACAGGCGCCGGAAACAATTAAGCAACACACATGCAGAACATATGGTTTGAACCTCCCCCCCCTCCCCCCAAATGCAATGTTGGTTTCGGATATTCCGGTTTGGGGCCTCCGAGCGGTCTTGCGAAAACCTGTCGACTTTGAATTGCGGGGGAGGGGGGGAGAGTTGCATAATTGTTCCCCTCAACCGTAAAAGTGATAGCTAGTAGTAATAACAATAAGCATGAATAGTGTTGATATGTACGATGGCTTCGGTTTAATATGAAAAATATCCAGCGTACTGTCAGTAGTAATACTGGTAGTAAGTAGCACTACGCTACACTTCTTCGAGAAGAGCTTGAATCCGAAATTTCCTTTCTCCCTCTCCGAACCGTCACCGCCCGATGCGGTTTCGATTGCAATCCTTGACGAGAAATTGATGTTTATCGGCCGTCCTCGGGGCACGGAGCGTTATCTTTAATACCTGGGAGCGCGGAGAAAACACTAAGGCCATTCGGCGACGCGATCGAACTATCTCTGAATACTAATCGTCGTAAAATAGAAATATCGCCAACAAATATCACAACTACAAGAAACAGATACGTGAGTATAACTTATAAGCATAGCTTATGGAAGAAAATATAAACCATAGGCTTAATACGATCAGTGGTAGTAGTAG
>CAUYUJ010003116.1:0-5000 GCA_963575745.1 Prorocentrum cordatum | reverse complement strand
CCGGTGCGGCGCTGGCCCCCTTCCGGAGGGGGGGACGTGCCGGGGGGAGACACCCGCCCCCCCCCCTTCAAGGGGGGGACCCCTTGGGGGGAGATACTGCTGTCACCCCCAAACAGGCACATTTTTGAAAAGGACCCGCCCGTTTGGGCTGTTCTGCTTGGGCCGGCTGATCTACACCATTTCCTATTGGAAAACCAATATGTTTTCCACTAGTTTTCCGGGTTCCGGCCTTTTCTGCAAAATCGTTTTCTTTTTTTTTTCCGACCCCACCCCGGAGGCCGAATCCAACAGGGAAAGCACGACTCATCCGCCCGTTTGGGCTGCTTCTGCTTGGGCCGCCTGATGCACCCCATTTCCTATTGGAAAACCCGTATGTTAGGAAGAGGGAGGATGAGGAAGAGGGAGGAGGACAGGAGGAGGAAGGAGGGATGAGGGGAAGGGAGTGGGAGGAGGAGGAAGAGGAGGGAAATGATGAGGACGAGGAGCACGAGGAGTAGGACAGGCGCCGAAGGTTTCGGTGGGGATCGTTCGAAGTATGATACTGTCTGGGCCAAGTCGTTTTTCCGGGTTTGACCCCAGCTCCGAAGGCCCAATCCAACAGTCAAAACACGACCTTCTAGCAGTAAATGCGAGCGTGATCGCAACAGTCTCGATTGCTATCGTAAGTCCAATGCAAATTCGTCCAGGTCGTCCTCGCTGCAACTTTCGGGGCAAGTTGGGGGGAGGAGGGGTGGAAGGATGAGGGAGGAGCTTGCATCGATCAACTTTCATGCTATATTGATATTGTTGTGCTCTGCGTACTTGAGCTGCTTGTCAGCAGTGGTGTTCACTGGCAATGTGTCGTTCACAGGCGGCCGGGTGCTCACACTCACAGTGGTGTTCAGGCGTTGCTGGACTCGGGTAGTGTTGATCCGGCTCCGAGGCCAAATCGAGCAGTCAAGACATGGCCTTCGAGCAGTAAATGCGCGCGTGGTCGCAACAGTCTCGGTTCTTATCGCAAATCCAATACAAAATTATCCAGTTTGTCCTCGCTGCAACATGTAGGACATGTTGGAGGGAGGACGGGTGGAAGGATGAGGGTGGAGCTTGCATCGATGAACTTTCAAGGCTTATCGATGTTGCTGCGCTCTGCGTGCCTGGTGTTCACTAGCAAGAGCTCAGAGTCACATTGGTGCTGAGGCGTTGTTGGACTCAGGCAGTATTGATCCAGCTCAGGCCGAATCCAAGAGGTAAACAACTGTCTTGGAAGAAATGCGCGTGCGGTCGCAGCAGTCTCGATTCCCAGCGCAAATCAAATACCAACTCGTCCAGTGTGTCTCCGCTGCAACTTCAAGTTGGAGGGAGGAGTGGTGGAAGGATAAGGGTGGATCTTGGCGATGTTGTGCCCACAGGCATCTGGGTGCTCACTGTCACTGCGGTGCTCAGGCGCTGCTGCGCCCAAGTAGCACTGATTGTATTTCGGTGCAACCAGCTCCACATCACAACGACACCGATCGAAGCACCTCCTCATGCCACAACAGCGTGTGGATGCATCGTAGCCATTACTTCGTCTATGCTAAAAAAGGGCAAAACTTTAATCACGCCCATGTAGTAGTAATAGTAGTAGTAGTAGTAGTAGTAGTAGTAGTAGAGTAGTCGTCGTCGTCGTAGTGGTAATAGTAGTAGTAGCAATACTAGTAGTAGTAGTAGTAGTGGTAGTAGTAGTAGTAATAGCAGTAGTAGGAGTAGTAGTAGTAGGAGTAGTAGTGGTAGTAGTAGTAGTTGTAGTAGCAGTAGTAGTAGTAGTAGTGATAGTAGTGTCGTCGAAGTCGTCGTAGTCGTAACGTAGTCGTCGTAGTACTTGTAGTAGTAGTGGAAGTAGTAGTAGTAGTTGTAGTAGTAGTAGTAGCAGTACTAGTAGAAGTAGTAAAAGTAGCAGTAGCACTAGTAGAAGTAGCAGTGGTGGTAGTAGTAATAGTACTAATACGAGTAGTCGTAATGGTAGTAGTAGCAGTAGTAGTAGTAGTAGTAGTAGTAGTAATAGTCGTAGCAGTAGTCGTAGTAGTAGTAGTAATAATAATAATACGAAAGGTAGTAGTAGTAGTACTAGTAGTAGTAGTAGTAGTAGTAGTAGTAGCAGTAGTAGTAGTAGTAGTTGTAGTAGTAGTAGTAGTAGGAGTAATACTAAAAGTAATAGTAGATGTAATAGTTGTAGTAGTAGTAGTAGTAGTAGTAGTAGTAGTAGTAGTAGTAGTGATAGTAGTAGTAGTAGTAGTAGCAGTAGTAGTAGTAGTAGTAGTAGTCGTAGTAGTAGTAGTAGTAGGAGCAGTAGTAGTAGTAGTAGTAATAGTCGTAGTCGTAGTAGTAGTAGTAGTAGTAGTAGTAGTAGTTGTTGTAGTAGTAGTAGTAGTAGTAGTAGTAGTAGTAGTAGTAGTACTTCGGGGGTACTAAAGTTTTTGACCATAAGATGAGAATTGCCTCGCTGGTCACGCGTGCCGCGGAGGACCGATGAGGATGCAAAGGTGCCTTGATGCGGATTCGCGAGCCTTTGTGGGCCCTCTGGGGCGGCCAACCAGTGAACCGAGAGCGACCGCATTGGAGAAGGATGCCCAGGGTCTCACGGCATCAATGCAACAAGGAATACAATGAAACATCGCGTTGGCATGAGAAGGACAGGGCCGATGGGGATGATGACACGGACGATCAAACGTGACCCAAGCGGAGTGGTTTATTGTGAATGGGTTCAAGTCGGAGTGTTTTCCGGCCCTATTTTAAATGGGACGGAGTAATTATCACCCTGTTTTAAATATATATTATTATATTCTTACAGGGTGAGAGCCCATCGGAGTCGAACCGCCGCCCGACCCAAAATATGTCGCTAAGATTCTACGGGGGGGCAGGGGGCGTCGAGAGCATGACGTCTTATGGTCAAAACTATAGTACCCCCCGCGCGGACTTTTCTCACCTGCACGGCCAACGGCCAGGGCAGATGGAGTGCTCACCCGCGCGGCAAACTTGCTAAGGTCTTGAGCCAAAGCGGCTGCAAAGATGATGGAGATGACGATGATGATTGGCGGCGGCGAGAACCCATTTTGCCGGACTTTTCTCACCTGCACGGCCAACGGCCAGGGCAGATGGAGTGCTCACCCGCGCGGCAAACTTGCTAAGGTCTTGAGCCAAAGCGGCTGCAAAGATGATGGAGATGACGATGATGATTGGCGGCGGCGAGAACCCATTTTGCCCTTCGGGGGTACTAAAGTTTTTGACCATAAGATGAGAATTGCCTCGCTGGTCACGCGTGCCGCGGAGGACCGATCAGGATGCAAAGGTGCCTTGATGCGGATTCGCGAGCCTTTGTGGGCCCTCTGGGACGGCCAACCAGTGAACCGAGAGCGACCGCATTGGAGAAGGATGCCCAGGGTCTCACGGCATCAATGCAACAAGGAATACAATGAAACATCGCGTTGGCATGAGAAGGACAGGGCCGATGGGGATGATGACACGGACGATCAAACGTGACCCAAGCGGAGTGGTTTATTGTGAATGGGTTCAAGTCGGAGTGTTTTCCGGCCCTATTTTAAATGGGACGGAGTAATTATCACCCTGTTTTAAATATATATTATTATATTCTTACAGGGTGAGAACCCATCGGAGTCGAACCGCCGCCCGACCCAAAATATGTCGCTAAGATTCTACGGGGGGGCAGGGGGCGTCGAGAGCATGACGTCTTATGGTCAAAACTATAGTACCCCCCGTGCGGACTTTTCTCACCTGCACGGCCAACGGCCAGGGCAGATGGAGTGCTCACCCGCGCGGCAAACTTGCTAAGGTCTTGAGCCAAAGCGGCTGCAAAGATGATGGAGATGACGATGATGATTGGCGGCGGCGAGAACCAATTTTGCCGGACTTTTCTCACCTGCACGGCCAACGGCCAGGGCAGATGGAGTGCTCACCCGCGCGGCAAACTTGCTAAGGTCTTGAGCCAAAGCGGCTGCAAAGATGATGGAGATGACGATGATGATTGGCGGCGGCGAGAACCCATTTTGCCCTTCGGGGGTACTAAAAGTTTTTGACCATAAGATGAGAATTGCCTCGCTGGTCACGCGTGCCGCGGAGGACCGATGAGGATGCAAAGGTGCCTTGATTCGGATTCGCGAGCCTTTGTGGGCCCTCTGGGGCGGCCAACCAGTGAACCGAGAGCGACCGCATTGGAGAAGGATGCCCAGGGTCTCACGGCATCAATGCAACAAGGAATACAATGAAACATCGCGTTGGCATGAGAAGGACAGGGCCGATGGGGTTGATGACACGGACGATCAAACGTGACCCAAGCGGAGTGGTTTATTGTGAATGGGTTCAAGTCGGAGTGTTTTCCGGCCCTATTTTAAATGGGACGGAGTAATTATCACCCTGTTTTAAATATATATATATATATTATTATATTCTTTCTAGGTAGAGAAAACAATCGGAGTCTCGACCGCCGCCTCCGACCCAAAATTGTCGCCTAAGATTCTACGGGGGGGCGCAGGGGGCGTCGAGAAGCATGGCATGAAGTCTTATGGTCAAAACTCATAGTACCCCCCGTGCGGACTTTTCTCACCTGCACGGCCAACGGCCAGGGCAGGTGGAGTGCTCACCCGCGCAGCAAACTTGCTAAGGTCTTGAGCCAAAGCGGCTGCAAAGATGATGGAGATGACGATGATGATTGGCGGCGGCGAGAACCCATTTTGCCGGACTTTTCTCACCTGCACGGCCAGCGGCCAGGGCAGATGGAGTGCTCACCCGCGCGGCAAACTTGCTAAGGTCTTGAGCCAAAGCGGCTGCAAAGATGATGGAGATGACGATGATGATTGGCGGCGGCGAGAACCCATTTTGCCGGACTTTTCTCACCTGCACGGCCAACGGCCAGGGCAGATGGAGTGCTCACCGCGCGGCAAACTTGCTAAGGTCTTGAGCCAAAGCGGCTGCAAAGATGATGGAGATGACGATGATGATTGGCGGCGGCGAGAACCCATTTTGCC
>CAUYUJ010003115.1:32500-82094 GCA_963575745.1 Prorocentrum cordatum | reverse complement strand
GTAGTAGTAGTAGTAGTAGTAGTAGTAGTAGTAGTAGTAGTAGTAGTAGTAGTAGTAGTGGTAGTAGTAGTAGTAGTAGTAGTAGTAGTAGTATTAGCAGTAGCAGTAGTAGTAGTAGTAGTAGTAGTAGTAGTAGCAGCAGTAGTAGTAGTATTAGTAGTAGTAGTATTAGTAGTAGTAGTAGTAGCAGTAGAAAGTGTAGTAGTTGTAGTAGTAGTAGTATTAGCAGCATCAGCAGTAGTAGTAGTAGTAGTAGTAGTAGTAGTAGTAGTAGTAGGAGCAGTAGTAGTAGTAGTAGTAGTAGTAGGGGTGGTGGTAGTTAGTTTCGTTGTAGTAGAGGGGTGTATCATAGTAGTAGGAGTTAGTAGTAGTAGCAAGTGCAGTAGGTAGCAGTAGCAGTAGCAGTAGGCATTGGTAGTAGAGTAGTAGTATTGGTTAGTAGTAGTAGTCGTATAGTTGTAGGTAGTTAGTTAGTAGTAGTAGTAGTAGTAGTAGTAGTAGTCGAGTAGTGTAGTTATGTAGTAGTAGTTATTAGTAGTAGTGGTAGTGGTAGTTGTTAGGAGCTGAGGAGGAGGAGGAGTAGGAGTAGGTGTTGTGATGTAGTAGTAGTTAGTAGTAGTTTAGTAGTAGTAGTAGTAGTAGTAGTGGTAGTGGGTAGTAGTCGTCGTAGTAGGTAGTTAGTAGTCAGTCGTAGTAGTCGTCGTAATAGTAGTAGTAGTAGTAGTAGTAGTAGTAGTTGTAGTAGTAGTAGTAGTAGTAGTAGTAGTACTAGTAGTAGTAGTAGTAGTAGTAGTAGTAGTAGTCGTAGTAGTAGTAGTAGTAGTAGTAGTAGTAGTAGTAGTAGTAGAAGTCGTAGTCGTAGGAGTAGTAGCAGCAGTAGTAGTAGTAGTAGTAGTAGTAGTAGTAGTAGTAGTAGTAGTAGTAGTCGTAGTAGTCGTAGTAGTCGTAGTAGTAGTAGTAGTAGTAGAAGTCGTAGGCGTAGGAGTAGTAGCAGCAGTAGTAGTAGTAGTAGTAGTAGTAGTAGTCGTAGTAGTCGTAGTAGTAGTAGTAGTAGTAGTAGTAGTAGTAGTAGTAGTAGTAGTAGTAGTAGTAGTAGTAGTAGTAGTAGTCGTAGTAGTAGTGGTCGTAGTAGAAGTAGTAGGAGGAGGAGGAGGAAGAAGAGGACGAGGAGGAGGAGGAGGAGAGGGACGGGGAAAGAGGGATGGGGAAGAGAGGAAGGTGGGAAGAGGGACGCGGGAGGGAGGAAGCGGAGAAGGAACGGAGAAGCTGAGCTGAGCAAGAGGAGGAAGACAGCGACGATTACACGGTGGACGATGTTGATTTTTCACCAAGTGTAGACAGCTGAATTAGTTCGTGTAGCATACGGCATGCATTCTTATTCTTTCAAACAAAGACAAAGAAGATGCGGCCGTGGCCAACGCCAAGCGGTCATGAACAAGGAAGAGGAAGAGGAGAATGATGAGGGGGAGGCTTCTGCACTCTTTCCCAGCAGATTTGGTCTTTCTCGGGAGAGAGTCCAGTCTAGTGCTCCTTGGGGATGAGGTCGCGCACGCCGATTTCCCAAGCTGCCAGTGCCAACTCAATGGTTCGCAGCTGGCCTTTGCGAGCAATGCGCCAGGGAGGAGTCCTCTTGTGAACGGGGGAGCGCAGTAGTCGTGGAAGAGCGGAAGAACTCGAACAAAGCACAAGAGTACAGAACCCTTGAAAAAACCTTGAGGAGAGCAGTGCAGCATCATCATTGCGCTAGCCCGGCGAGGACCCAGCCCGTAGCAGGTTCATGCAACGTTGACGATGAACCTCTACATCTCCACGATGCGCGCGAGGGGTGTGCCAGGCTGGGCGGGGGGATGCGCAGGCGAACCCTCCCTCTGGAGCCGCAGGCGGAGCTCCCCGAGGGGTACGAAGCGCGTCCGAAGAGCGCCGAACTCATAGGGGGCCGCCATGCAAGCGCTCCCGGTGGCACATGGACATCCCGAGGGGCACGCGGCGTGTGAGGGTGTGCCGACCTGTGCTGGGGGGGCGCCGTGCAGGTTTTCCCACAGCGGCCGCAGGTAGGGCTCTCTCCCTAGGGGGCCACGCAGTGTGCGAGTGGGTGTTCCGGGATTGGCTGGGAGGGCGGCATGGCAAACCTGGTCTTCGTTGGAGTTCCTGAGGGGCGCAAGATGGAGGGTTTCTCCGAAGGGCTTAGGCGACCCGTCCTCCGCCTCCTCCTCCTCCTCCTCCTCCTCCTCCTAGCTCTTCCTCCCATCATCCTCCTACACCTCCTCTACTCCCCTTCTCCTCATCAGCCTCCTCTCCTCCTCCTCCTCCACACATCTCATCCTTCAACACCCCCGGTGTGGCTGATGATCCTCCTCCAGTAATCAGACACGCACAGAAGGACGAATCACCCTTAATCCTTCCTCCATCTTTCCCCTACTCCTCCTCCGCCTACTCCTTCCTAAGTCCTACATCCACTCCTCCGCCTCCTCCATTAATCCTCCTCATAACCTGCTACTCACTTTCCCCTCACCTCCTACTCCCACTACTCCTCTACAATCCTCCTCATCTAGTCCCTCCCCTCCCTCTTCCTCCCCTCCCCTCACCGCATCCTCCTCCTATTTCTCCTCCTCCTCCTCCCTCCTACATCCTCACATCCTCCTCCTCCTCCTCCTCCTCCTCCTCCTCGGGTCGCCTACGGCCCTGGGGGAAACCGTGCAGCGCAAGACGTGTGAGGGGTGTACCGAAATTGGCGGGGGGGGCGCCGTTCAAGTGCTAGACGCTTCGCGCAACCCCACCAGCCCATCCAGAAACGATGCCCAGAGGAAGTGCCTCGATCAGGGAAGTGGGCAACACACAGAGGAAGGGTTCCACAGTGGAGGCCTCTTGGAGCGTCTTGGGGGCCTCTTGGCGGTCCCGGACGCCTCTTAGAGCGTCTAGGGTGCCTCGGAGAGCTTCTTGGGGCCTCCTGGGGATCTCTTGGGGGCCTCGTGGAGGCCTCTGGGGCGCCTGTTGGGGCCTCCTGCGGCCTCCTGGGCGCCTCTTGGGGCCCTCTTGAAGCGCTCTTGGGAGCCTTGGGAGCGCTCTTGGAGCCCTCTTGGGCCGTCTTGGAGTCATCTTGAAGCCTCGGATGGCCATCGGAAGCGAAAAGGCGAGAAAGCCCAAAACATTGATGTTCCTAAGGTTTTGGGAAGGATTTAGGCCTCTTCGGGGCCTCCTGGGTGAGCTCGTTGGCCACTTGGAGCCGTCTTGAAGCGGTCTTGGGGCCTCTTGGTGCATCGTGGGAGCCATCTTGAGGCATCTTGGGATATCTTGAGCCATCTTGGAGGTCATCTTGGGCTCTCCCAGGCGCTCGTTGAGTCATCTGAAGCAGTGCCCCCCCCAGGAGGCCCAAATGTGGCCAAAACCTCAGTAAAATCAATGATTTGGGCATTCTCGCCGAGGCCTCTTGTAGCGCCTTGGGTGCCTCTGGGGGGTCTCTTGGGGCCTCGTGGGGTCTCTTGGGAGCCTCTTGGGGGCATCCTGGGGGCCTCTTGGGGCCATTTTAGGGGCCATCTCGGGGCCTCTTGGGGCCTCCTGGGCGCCTCTTGGGGCCATCTTGGAGGAGATCGATCACAGGAGGGGGGGGCAACGCGTCGCGGACCCCCCCGTCCAGGTCCAGGGGGGGGGGGGTATGGGGGAGGGGTCAACCCCTCCCCGAAGGGGAAGAGGAAACTCCCTGAACCACCTACGCCCAGAGGGCTGGTGGGACTGTCTCACCGGGACCGCAGGCGGAGCTCCCTAAGGGGCACGAAACTTGTGAAGGGGTCCGCCGAAATGCGGGAAGGTGCCCCGTGCAACCTTTCCTGCTGGTGCAGTGGATGCAGATTTCTCAGAACGACGACGCGTGTGAGGGGCGTGCCGCAGTAGGCGGGGGGGGCGCCATGCACATTTTCCCACTGAGGCCGCAGGCGTAGCTCCCTCAGGGGAAACGAGGGAGGGTGGGTCGACATGGGCGGGGGGACGTCATCTAAACTGTCCCACTGAGGCCGCAGGTGGGGGCCCTACGGGGCACGGAACATGTGATCGGTGTGCCGAAATGGGCGGGGGGGGGGGACGTGCGGAGTTCCCTAGGAAGGGCAAGAACGCGTGCGTGAGGAGCGCGCTGAAATGATCCGAAATTGACGGGGCGGCGATGTAAGCTTTCCCAGTTGGGCAACAGGTGGAGCTCCTCAAGGGGCACGAAAGGTGCGTGGGTGTCCCGAGGTGAGCGGGGGAACGACGTCCATCTTTGTCACTGGAGCCGTAGGCGGAGCCCCCCAAAGGACGCGAAGCGTAAGATGGGTGTGCCGCAATGAGTGGGAGGACGTTCTGCACCTTTCCCCCCATGGGGCGCAGGTGCAGCTCCCTTGAGGTCACTAAACTGACGGGGTGGACGCTGTGCAAACTTCCCTATTGGGGCCGCAGGTGGAGCTCCTGAAGGGGCACCGAATGTGCGAGGGGTGTGACGAGATGAGTGGGAGGACGGTGCACAAACTTTCTCATTGAGGCTATCGGTTGAGAGCTTTCTGAGGGGTGCGCAACGTGTGAGGGGTGTGCCGAAATTGGCGTGGGGACGCGATGCCAATTTTCCCTTTTATAGGTGGGGCTCCCTGCAGGGCACGAAATGTGTGAGGGATGTGGAGAACTTGGCGGGTGGACGCTGTGTAAGCTGTCCTACTGGGCCGTGCAGCCCCACTATAGGGCACGAAACGTGTGAGCGGTGTGCTGAAATTGTGACGGCGGCGCCATACGTCGGCGCCCAGTGGGACCGTAGATGGAGCTCCCTAGTGGGCCCACGAAGCGTGTAAGGGGTGTGCCGAAATAGACATGCGGAGTAGTGGGAGAGGGGTGCGGAAGAGGACGGTTGAGCGCGATGCTGCGAATTCAACGCGAGGACATATCCTCCACCGAATGGTTGGGAATGTCGCGTGAAAGATCCGGAAACAAGTACGGTGATGACCCAACCTTGTGCAGTGGCGAGTGACGCAGGATATGACCTTCTGCTCAGAGGAAGCACTCCGCGAGAGGTCCGGATCCTGGGCAGTGCGGATGGCGGGCACGAGACGTGTGAAGAGTGCGCCGAAATGGGCGGCGGAGCGGAATACGGCCGCTTGCCATTGGAGCTTTCGGTGGATTTTCCCGTGTGGCCATGGAGCGTGTGAGGAGTGTGCCAAAATGGGCGGGGAGGCGCCGTGCGGGCCCTGCCTCTGGGGACTTCGGGGGCACGAAACGTGTGATGGGTGTTCCGAATTGGACGGAAGACGCCATGCGAGCCGTGCCACCGGGGCCGTGGGTGGAGCTCTGTGGAGCCGCGAAGCGTGTGAGGGTTTTTGCCGATCCTGGGCGGAGGGCGCCTTGCTGGCCCTGCCGCTGGGGCCTTCGATGGAGCTCCTCCTGGGGCCGTGGAGCCTAAGAGAAATGAAGAGGAAGCTTCCGAGGAGCTTCCCGACTTATGCTCGGCACAGTTATAAACACGTCCGCAGGGGAAAGCACCAGCTTGCCGGGAAAGGATCGGCCGACAGGGGAGGCGCACGAGGAGGCAGTAAATCTTGCCTCCCGCCCCAGATCCTGACCCTGAAAACTCTTCCGCAGGCCCAAGGCAACCACAGGAGCTTCGCCAGCAGCCACCCAAACTGCATCAGACTGCAGCCTTCGGCTTGCTGTCACAGACTCGCGCGCTGCCGCGGCGCGTCGAGCAAGGTGGTGGCGACGGCTGACCCGCGGTCCGCCCCCAGGTACGCGCCAGGCAGGGTCGGGGCACCCACGTGAGCGAACAAACGACTCGGGTGAGCTGGCCGGAAGGCGCTTCACTGCGCACCCGCAGCTGAAGCCGAAGCCAAGGCTACCGCGCACAAAAAGGAGAGGGCCCATCCTGCAGGTTGGCTTGACAGCACACTGTTAGGTGGTGCTGCAGCCTCCCCCCGAGCACAGGCCCCCCTCCCCAAAGCATCAGCTAGACAAGTCGAGGAGGCGGAGGAGGAGGAGGAATGAGGAGGGGAATGAGGAGAGGGAGGAGGAGGAGGAGGAGGAGGGAGTAGGAGTAGGAGGAGGAGGAAGAGGAGGAAGATGAGGAGGGGGAGGAGGAGGAGGAGGAGGAGGAGGAGGAGGAGGAGGAGGAGGAGGAGGAGGAGAGGAGGAAGAGGAGGAGGAGGAGGAGAAGGAGGAGGAGGCGGAGGAGGAGGAAGAGGAGGAGGAGGAGGGGAGGGGAGGAGGGGAGGAGGGGAGGAGGGGAGGAGGGGGAGGAGGGGGGAGGAGGGGAGGAGGGGGAGGAGGAGGAGGAGGAGGAGGAGGAGGAGGAGGAGGGGAGGAGGAGGAGGAGGACGAGGAGGAGGAGGAGGAGGAGGGGAGGGGGGAGGAGGGATGGAGGAGGAGGAGGAGGAGGAGGAGGAGGAGGAGGAGGAGGAGGGGGAGGAGGGGGCGGAGGAGGAGGAGGGGGAGGGGGAGGAGGAGGAGGGGAGGAGGAGGAGGAGGAGGAGGAGGAGGAATGGGGAGGAGCCGATCGGCGCGGGCGGCCTGGCCCCCCTTCCATAGACCAGGTCTTGGCTGCTTTTGGCGGCTTCCTGTGGCGAATGGTTAAGACGCTCCTCCCGAGTCTGCATGCGCGAATGGTGTAGAAGCAGATCGGCCAATCACAGGCCCAGATCCAGACCCCCCCACCCTCCCCGCCCTTCGGCCAGGTGTCGAAACCCGGAATTTAAAAACGGCTGAGGAGGAGGAGGAGGAGGAGGAGGAGGAATTGGAGGAGGAGGACCAGTGTAAACCCAAGAGTCATCAACGATGCTGGAATACACTTTCTCTCCAAGGTCCTCTTCATATGCCCCTACAACGGTTCATTTCCATTGAGGGAACTGCCTCGTTGGAAGACAATCGTCTGAAGACCCTGAAGCATGCCAAAATCTTGTTCTCGGGATTCGGATTCCAACGCCACGGATCAACCTGACTGTTGCGCCTTGACGACCCTGAATATTGCCAGAACGCCATTCCTGGGACTTCAACACAGCGAATCAACGTAACCGTTGCACCCGCATAATCCTGAATCCTTTCAAAACACCATTCTTGGTACGTTAATGATGGCAGTCCGCAACCGCCTTGCAAATGCTGTAAACGAATGTGCGCGGCGCTAAGGCGAGGGCCGCATGTTGAAACGGAGCCGCCCTTACTCCGTGAAGCTCTTGTTTTGGGGGTAAAAAACGAATATGCGCCGCGCTATGGCTAGAGCAACATTTTGAAAACGGGTCGCCCTCGATCCGTAAAACTCTTGCAAGTATTAAAACGAATGTGCGCCGCGCTAAGGCGAGAGCCACATTTCGAAAACGGCCCGCCCTCCATGTGTAAGCTTCAGAGTCACAAGTGGTGAGGAAGTCTCAGGCGAAACGCCCGGCCCGCCCTAAACATTGGCCTCGGGGTGCGACAGGGAAAAATAGTCATATGGAAAAGGGGAGGAGGAGGAGGAGGAGGAGGAGGAGGAGGAGGAGGAGGAGGAGGAGGAGGAGGAGGAGGAGGAGGAGGAGGAGGGAGGAGGAGGACGAGGAGGAGGAGGAGGAGGAGGAGGAGGAGGAGGAGGAGGAGGGGGAGGAGGAGGAGGAGGAGGAGGAGGAGAAGGATAAAGGGGAAGCAGGCGGAGGAAGCGGGAGGAGGAGGAGAAATTGGAGGAGGAGGAGGAGAAGGAGGAGGAGGAGGAGGAGGAAGGAGGAGGAGAAGGAGGAGGAGGATGGGGAGGAGGAGAGGAGGAGGAGGAGGAGGAGGAGGAATTGGAGGAGGAGGAGGAGAAGGGGGAGGAGGGGGAGGAGGAGGAGGAGGAGGAGGAGGAGGAGGAGGAGGAGGAGGAGGAGGAAGGGGGAAGGAAAAGGAGGAGGAGGAGGAGGACCAGTATAAATCCAAGAGGCATCAACCATGTTGTAATACACCCTCCATCCAAATTTCGTCTTCATAGGTCCCTACTGTGCATATATTACTGAGTGAACTGCCTCTTTGAAAAACAAATGTTTGAAGACCCTGAAGCATGCCAAAACATTGTTCTCTGGATTCCAACGCCACGGATCAACCTGACTGTTGCGTCTTAACCATCTTGGATCGTGTCAGAACGCCGTTCCTGGGACTTGACCACCGCGAATCAACATAACTTGTGCACCCTCATAAGCCTGAATCCTTACAGCACGCAGTTTCTGGTACGTTGTTCAGGGGAATCCGTGAAACTCTTGCAAAGTGTTAAACGAATGTGCGCGGAGCTAATGCGAGAGCCACATGTTGAAAAGGAACCGCCCTCACTCCGTGAAACTCTTGCAAATGTTTAAGATGAGTGCGCGCGGCGCTAAGGCGAGAGCCACATTTTGAAAAGGAGCCGCCCTCAGTCCGTGAAACTCTTGCAAATGTTTAAGACGAATGTGCGCGGCGCTAAGGCGAGAGCCAAATGTTGAAGACGTGTCGCCCTCAATCCGCTAATCTCTTGAATTTGTTTAAGACGAATGTGCGCGGTGCTAAGACGAGGGCCACATGTTGAAGCCCACCCGCCTTCCATCCGTGAAGCTGTTGTCAATGTGTAAGCTTCAGGGTCTCAGGCGAAACGCCCAGCCCGCCATAAAAATTGGCCTCGGGGTGCGACAGGGAGAAGTTATTTATCAGAAGGAGGAATGGAGGAGGAGGGAGAGGAGGAGGAGGAGGAGGAGGAGGAGGAGGAGCAAAGAGGAGGAGGAGGAGGAAGGAGGAGAAGGAGGAGGACTTGGGACGCGCCCAAAGCCCAGCGAAGCACGAGCCGTGCCATGCTGGACTCTGGGCGCGTCCCAGGCCGAGGCCGTCGCGCCCGGCGGCCCAGCATGCCGGAGGCCGTCGGAGCGGCGCCGCCCGCCCGCGCGCTCGCGCGCCCATGGTCCTCCTCCTCCTTCTGCTCCTCCTTCTGCTCCTCCTTCTCCCTCCCCCTCCTCCTCCCCCATCTGGCTCCTCCTCTCCCTCTGGCTCTCTCTCTCTCTCTCTCTCTCTCTCTCTCTCTATATATATCCCCTTCTCGCTCTGGCTCTCTCTCTCTCTCTCTCCCTCTCTCGCGCCCTCTGGCTCTCTCTCTCTCTCTATATATCACTGTGTTTATCTCTTTTGTTTCTTTTTTTGTCGCGCTCTATCTCTCTCTCTCTCTCTCTGTCTCTTCCTCTCTCTCTCTCTCTCTCTCTCGCTAATGAGCTCCTACTGTGGCCAAGCCTTGAGCTCCTACTGTGGCCAAGCCTTGAGCTCCTACATAGGAACGCCATGAGCTCCTACTGTGGCCAAGCCTTCTACCTGGGCGAGGGTCAGGCTGACCTTCACCGTGCGGGGCGTGCAAACCCCAGTTCCACCGATGGAGACGGGCCAGGTCGCTCCATACACCTCGTCAGCCTTAACATCACCAGTCTCTCAGCGAATTGGCCAACCATCACCGCTCTTGGTGTCGACCACAACGCCGCAGTCATAGCACTGCAGGAGACCCGACATGCCAAGCCGACTAGACAAGCCATCGCTACCAGCGCCGCCAATCCACTCCACGGAGGATACCACGCCAGTCTTGGACCTGACCTTGATCTGGCGCGAGCCCAGCGCAGAGCTGCCCACGGCGGCACAGACCACACCGTCGTGGGCAACACTGGCGCCTCGGGAGGGGTCGCCATCCTCTCTAAGGATGCCATTGTCGACTCCACTGTCGACGACAATGCGCCCTGTATCGTCGCCCTCAAGGCCAAGAAAAGATGGCACGAGGTCTTTCTCCCGCTCTGCACTCAACACCGCCGCAGGCGGCGACGAAACAACCACGGGCCCGCGGGGATCTACATAGCGAGCCTCTACGGGATTGCTGGAGGAGACAGCACAGCTCTTTTTCGGCTCGCTGACTGCGCCGCCGCTAGGGTCGGCTCAGCCCCCTACTTCATCTGCATGGACGCCAATACGAACATCGACGACAATCCACACCTTCTGCACATGTTGCAGCACGGATGGTTCAACGTCGCTGAGGGCACACCAGACCACACCATGCACACATACGGCAATATCCCTGACTGGGACCGCGTCACCAAGTGCCCCCGCACTTCGCGCATCGATTATATCATTGCCAACCAAGCGGCGCGATCCCTTGTCACCGACTTCTGCTACCTTCGCGACTTGCCAGCGAAGTCTCATGTTGGCCTGCAGGTCACGCTTGACCTCAGTCGCCTCGACCATACGGCCCGACGTCTTCTTGCCCCCACGCCCTACCCTCCCGACGATGGAGCTCATGAGGGTCACGAGCTGCAGGCACTAGGGACCCTCATCGCTGGGCGATATCAGGACCGCATGGAACAGGCCGACACACGCGACGACGTGGAGCGCATGTTCGCCCTGGCTAACGAGGCCAGTCATGAGTACCATCTCACCCGTCTGCGCGACCTGCCACCTCCACCGCCCGACCACCCAAAAAAGAAGCCCCCCACCATGCACGGGCTCACGCCCACGTTCGAAGAGCGACCAGTTGTCCCCCGCGCCTTCCCCACCTACGGAGCTTCCACGATACACATGAACCGACTGCGCAAGCTCCATCGGCAACTCTGTGAGCTTCGTTTCATCGGACAGCACCATCATTTAGATTGCCGTGCCATCCCGCCGTACCTCGCGCAGCGCATCGACTGCACGTGGACCGCGGCCCGCCTCCTATGCCACAAGCTGCGCCCCACGGTTCTCCTAGACTTCCCCGAGGCCTGGACCCCCGACGAGCCAGCGCCTCACGGAGAGCACCTTGACGTTTTGATCCAACACCTCGACTTGGAGCTGGCGCGACGTGCGAACCGTGCCAAAGCTGAACGCATCAAGATATGGGCTGAGGGCGTCCGCGAGCCAAGCGGGCGAAAGGCGGCCATATACGCACGGGCTGCTGACAGCTCGCCCACGGCGTATCTCCGCACGCCTACCACACCTGACGATACGCAACTCCACTGCGACACCAACGCCTTTAAACCTGACGAAGCTAGCACGGACGACAGCGACGCTGACACCGAAGCTGGCGGCTTCAGCCCCAGCGACGGTAGTTCGCCCGACACGGACAGCGACGAAGACCACACTCGTGAACCACCACCTGCGCAAGTCCCCGACATCCTCCCTGCCAACGCCATTGTTGCTAACACCAAGGACATGCTTAAGCTCATGGTCGACACCTGGGAGCCCATCTTGGGCAGGTACCGTGCACGTGCGGGACATGACGCCGAAGCCATGCCGACGTGGGCTGACTTCTACGACGAGTACCGACAAGAGCTGCCTACGCCATCACCAGCTACCCCTTTCCACCTCACCGACGACCAACTCATCCACTTCATTCGCACCCGTTCACCGCGCCGCGCGGGGGGACTGGACGGCTGGACTACTAAGGAGGCTAAGGAGTTACCCGACGACATTCTTCGCCTCTTCGCCAGCGTCCTACGCGCTATGCAACGCACTGGCACCATCCCAGAACCCCTCCTCCTCCACGTGTGCCAAACCCGTGCCTCCGAAAAGGCCGAGGCGAACTCCCAACGGACCAACGACTTCTCTCGGTGCTTTCCGTTTGGATGTATGCGTGGGAAGCGCCAGCTTACCGCAGCCTCACGGACTGGCGGAAAGGATGGACCCACGCCACGAGTTTTGGCGCTGTCCCCAAAGCTACCATTGGGGACGTCAGCACCTCTCTTGCCCTGCGCATCGAACACGCCAGGGCCTTACTCCTTCCCTTAGCTGGAGCTGCCCTGGACCGACAGAAGTGTTTCGACTACCTCATCACGGACATCTGCCTTAACCTTGCGCTTCACGCGGGGTGTCCCCAAGACATCGTTACTGTCCGCAGAAACTTCTACAGTCGCCACAAACGCTACATCCGCATGAACGGTGCGTACTCTAAGGAACTGGCCAGGACAAACGGTCACCTCCAGGGAAGCTCTTGGTCCCTGGACGACATTAAGCTGCTCATGTGTGTGTGGACCAAGAGACAGCATCGATACGTTCCGCGATCACTCAGCACTACCTTTGTTGACGACAGCAACTCCACTACCCACACCGCACCTGAGTTGCAGAAATCTCTTGATGAAACCGCCAAGTTTGATCGATTTTCAGGTCAACGCATTCACCCTGGCAAAGTGGCGGGGTGGGCGCTCACCGACGAGCTTCACGCCGCCGTTACCCAGCTCACTCTGGCGGAACGGCCCTTACGCGTGGTCGACTCCTTCAAGCTCGTCGGGAGTTACATCAACGCCGAGGCAGCGCCGGCTCCAGCCGCGCTTAACCTCACGGCCACCGCTGACGCCCGTGTTCGCAGGGCGACTAGTCGCCTGCCGCGCATTGGCAAGCTCCCATCACCGATGCTTATTAAGGCGCGGCACGCCCGTTCCCTTGCTGCCAGCGTCTGTACCACGGGCACCGACATTCAAGCCCCATCAGGCCCCGTCAAAACTGCCTACAACCATGCCCTTAAGGCGGCTATCCGCCCCAAGGGAAACAGGTGGGTCGAGTTTTGGACTCTCATGGCCGTGTGCGTCCCAGGACACGCCCTGGAGATTGACGCCATTATGCAGCGTGAAGTCTTCCTGTGTCTGCGGCGACAGGTAAACCGCGACGCTACTCTCTGCGGTCTCGTCAGGGATCTCCAACACCATGTCCAGACCCTTTTCGGGGGAGGACCTGTCGGACGACTTGTCCAGACGCTTCAGCAGCTCCGTTGGACCTGGCCCACATTTGGCATCATGTACGACGACTGGGGCTGTCAGATCAGTTGGCTGAACTTACCCCAAAACGCCTTCCTTCACATGCTGCGAGCCTCACAACGCAGAGCCTTTCTGAGAAAAATCAAGCCACGGCGTCATGACCTTGGACACCTGGCCTCTGTCAGACAGGGCCTCGACCTCTTCGCCAGCACGTGGCTCGCCCGAACGAAAGGAGCAGCCAAATGCAACGCATGGCAGCTGGCGCTCCTCCTAAACTACCTGTCGGGCGGGGACCACACCCAACAGCGACGATCCCGATCAAACACGTCCGCTGACCCCAGCCCCATCTGCCGATACTGCGACGAGGAAGAGGAAACTCAGGAGCACACTGTTCGCGACTGCAAGTGCTGGGCCCGAGAAAGAGTCCCTCTCACCACCCTCATCAGTGACGAGCAGTGGGCCCGTCTTCCGCCGCACACAAGACACTGCGGGCTCTTCGATGAAGACCCAGCCCTCCTCGACCTGCAGGCCGACCTCGCGAGGGACCCGCTACCTCAGCCCATACCGCGGCCCCCACCTGAGGGAGATCCTGCGGCTTCAGCCCAGGACTCCTACACCACCTACCTTGACCACGACACTGGTTGGACATGGGTCTACGCTGCCACGGACGGTGCATGCACCAACCAAGCCATCCCATTGCTTGCACGAGCGGGCTACGGCGTCTACTACGGCATCGACCACCGCATGAACTACAGTGCACGCGTTCACGGCATTACGCAGAACGCACAGCTTGCGGAGACCCTCGCCATTGTCCACCTCACGGCATGTGCTGAACGGCCCGTACACGTTTTCGTGGACAACCAGGCGGTGGTTGATGGTTTCCAAAGGATCATCGACGGACACTCACCACCGCAGGGCACGCACGTGGAGCTCTGGGAAAAGATCCACCGATGCGTCATGGCCAAGCCCAACATGTTCCGCGTCGAGAAAGTCGCTAGCCACCAGGGCGACATGGGCATCGACCTCGGGCTCATCGGGCCCATCGCGGAGGAGTTCAATCGTCAGGCTGACGCCCTCGCCACAACGGCGGCACGTACTCATAACCTTCCAGACGACATTGTCGAAGCTGCCAAATCACGACATCGCCAAGCGACCGTGCTTCATGGAGTCGCTGTCGCCATCTACGAGCGTAGACACCGTACACTCCCCCTCCCACACCGCAGGGCTGGGTTCACAGCTGCGGAACTCAACAAAATGGAACCAAATCCCCTGCTGTCTGACCAGGCACCACCCGCGGCTGGACCAGACATCCCACAGAACCCGGACGAGCTCTGGGCCGAGGCCCAACGGGCGATATTCGACGAACAGGAGGACGACCCGTTCGGCTTTGGTGGGGGCCTGGACTTCCTGGGCGACGGGCCAGCCAGCGCCAACCCTGCCCCGTCGGGCACCCGCACGGCGCCCCCGACTCCGCCATTGAGAGCGGCAGCGCACCCACATGACAACGCCACACATTTTCAAGACGCTGACGAACAGGAGGATGACCTGTTCAGCTTCGGTGGGGGATCGGACGCTTTGGACGACGGACCAGCCAGCGAAAACCCCGCCCCGTCGGGCAACCTCTCGATCCCTACTGCGACTCCGTCCCCGAGAGCGACATCGCCCACATACGATGATATCGGCCACCGCCAAGACGCCGACCATGACCTGGGTGACCCCCGCGGACTGAGTGGCATGGAGGACGCACCGCCGATACCACACGCTGCCGACCATGCCGCCCTACCGAGACGCCAACCTTCTACGCGACCGACCTCAGAGCCCTTGCACGGCATCATGACTGGTCCCACCGCGCAAACCACTCCGCCCCCCCACCGCCGGCAGCCCGCGGGGGCGGCTTCAGCCCCCCCGCAGGGTACTAAACCAGACAGGCCCTCGTGCCCCATCCACGCTTCCATCGTTGCTGAGCGAGAGGAAGCGGCTCTCCCGACCTCTCGGGGCGTGGCCCTAGCGGCTCCAGCCCTGGGGTCGCGTGGGCCCCTCCAGTCACCCTTCAAGGGTGACGGACGACAGCGTACAGGGTGCCGCACTACGCTAGTCCACCATTTGGACAGGCGTACCGAGGACCTCGCCTCTGTCTCGAGGCCCTCGGCTGCTGGCACTGAGCAGCCACCCCTCACCGACCGCGAAACCGAGCTGTCACAGGCTATGGCTGCTCTCCAGCAGAGGTGCTTAGCTCTCGCCGCGGACCTCGCCGCCGCCCAAGCTCGTCAAGGCCCTCTACTCCAGCGCCTCCACAGCGCTGGGCGAGCCTTTGCCGAGCTGCTCACGGCCTCGCCCGATGGTGCCGTGCCGTCACTCACCATCCAAGCTATGCTGTCATCGTTCCGCGGCGCTCCACCTGGTGCCCCGCGCTAATCTCCTCCTTTCTGCCTGCCCGTGTGTACGCGTGGCTCCGCGTCCACGGTGTCAGGGCGTGGGGGCGGGGGGTGCCCCGTCACTGCGCGCCGCTTTGCGGCCAAGCGCCCAACTGGCGGTCTGCCAAGCCGCCTAGCCACGTGTCAGCACGTCGCCTTTCTTGTTGGGGCCTATTTCCTCACGCGGTCTGACAGGTGAGATCATCATCGTCTGTCCGCCGTCTGTAGCGTCTGTCGCACTGCGCCGGGGGAGGGGGTTTTTGTTGCCCGCCCTCGTATCTAAAGGCTGCACCGCCGCAAATAGTGCATGCGAGTTGTCGCACCGCAGTGCGCCTCGCGGACGGACCCTGGTCCGCCTACTTGTCCGATCTCGCTAGTTCGCTCTCTCTCTCTCTCTCTCTCTCTCTCTCTCTCGCTCTCTCTCTCTCTCTCTCTCTCTCTCTCTCTCTATATATATATATGTGTGTGTTTGTTCTCTCTTTTTTTATATTCCTTCTTTCTCTCTCCCTCTCTCTCTCTCTCTCTCCTCTGCGCCTGAAGCGCCCCCGACGCGGCGCGGCGGCTATGGGGGAAGATCTCGAGCATCTTGCGGAACTTCTCGCGGACGCTGTTTCACTTGGGGCCCGCCGTCTCCAGGGAGCCTCGCGCCCGCGGGTGTCCTTGTCCGCTCCACTCCGCCTCTGCAGCTGCTTCTTTGCGGCGTCCTCCGTCTCGCCATCGCGGAGTGGAAACGGAGTAAAAAGGGGATAGATCGGAAACCGAGGACCGACCACATCGACGTTTAGTTTGGTTTTCGCCCTCGTTGTGTTTTTCGTTTCGTTTTTCGATGTTGATCCCTGCGTTGTTCGTTTATGTTTTCAACGCGTTTGAATGTTAAACGTTGTTCGGGGGCATTCGTTTCGTTGTTCGTTCTTGTTTGGTGCGTTTCAAATTTGCGTTTCGTTTCTCGTTTTCGACGAAAAACGAGACGCACACACACATTACTAGTGGCGGGCTGTTTGTCCAGTTTTCGACGAGAACTGGAGCACATACATTACCAGTGGCGGGCTGTTTTTCCATCCCAGGACGTCTTGAGGGTCGAGGACGACGTCGGGGTGGTGCGGTGTATGTATTTTTGTTTCCCCGCTTTTCCGGAGGAAACGACGAAACGTGTATACACCAGGATCCCGCATACACCAGAATCCGCTTTCCTGTGCGAGTTTCAGTGCGGGGTTGGAGAAAAGCGTCGGTGTATGGAGTTCGGCTCCTTATCAAAAGGCGGGCGGCGGTGGCGGGGAGGGCAGTGGGTACGGGGCCGAGAACCTACAACCCATTATGCAGGTCTCGACGTCCATGATTTCCGCCATTGGGGCAAGGTCGACCCGTCTGCGGACGTCCTCTGAGATGTTTGCAACCGTTGGGGACGCGCCGTCAGCATCTTCCTCTCTGCGCGGATCCTCCGCAACGCCCGTCCACACCCCGCCCCCTTCTAACATCTGTCAATCGCTGGGCCTGCAGTCACCCCTGGCTCCACCACAGGTCAGTTCGCTGGCGGGTAGCAGTGCTGTGCCCAGCTGTACAAGTTCCTTAGAGTATGTCCCCTGATTAGGTAGTTCTGAAATTCTGATTCCCAGCTCTCCCTT
Source organism: Prorocentrum cordatum (assembly GCA_963575745.1). Taxonomy (NCBI): domain Eukaryota; class Dinophyceae; order Prorocentrales; family Prorocentraceae; genus Prorocentrum; species Prorocentrum cordatum. Next base: position 65,399 of record CAUYUJ010003115.1, on the reverse strand, counting down.
GGCTCGGCCCTCGTTTTGTCAAGCACTACTGCTCTTTCCTCAATTCCCGCCTCCTCCCTTCTTCCCCTCGTCCCACCTCGTGCCTCCTCCTCCTCCTCCTCCTCCTCCTCCTCCTCCTCCTCCTCCCTCCTGCTTCCTACCTCCTGCTGCCTCCTACGCGGCGCACCTGTCCTTTTGAGTTCCTGGGAGGTCCAGCGTAGTGGCGTCTAAATCAGATCCGAGTGGAATTTCGCCTGCTGCTAACTGCTCCTAGTTCGCTGCCTGCTAACTGCTCGCTTGTCGGCACTTTCGTGAGCCCTTGGGAGGTCCAGCGGAGCGTGGTGGTGTCTTGAGCAGATCCAAAGGCAGACACCTCCTCCCTTGGCGATGCTAACTGCGCAACCGTCACCGTTTTCGCTGGCGCCTGGGAGGTTCAGCGGAGTGGTAACTTACGCAGATCCGGAAGGGACCTCGCATCCGTGGGCGCTGCCAACTGCACAACCGTCGCCATTCTCGTTGGCTCCTCGGACGTCCAGCGGAGTCGTGTCCCACGCAGATCCGAGAGGGGCCTCGCCTCTCTCCGCGCTGCCAGCGGCGCACTCGTCGGCACTTTCGCGGGCCCCTCGGAGGTCCAGCGGAGCGCGGCGCACCCGGCGAGATCTCCCCCCCCCCGTGGGCGCTGCCAGCCGCCCAGCTGTCGGCACTTTCGTGGGCCCTGGGGAGGTCCAGCGGTGCGACGTCTGACGCCTGCATGTCTGCTTCGAGTCGGTGTCGCCTCATGCAGGGTGTCCGGGGGCGCCCGATGCAGAGGTCCCCGTGCACCTCGCGGAAGGGGCAGCGCGCCAGTTGAACTGTTCTTCTGCTTGGGATGAGACCGTTGATATTTCCACATTTTGCAGGTGGGTCGGATACACCACTGGGTAACTCCCTAAACTCAGGAGGAGAAAAAAAAACACAGACACAATTAATCGTCGATCCCCAGGGAAATATGGGAAAATATGGGAAGTGGGGGGGAAGACGAAAATCCGGAAAATATGTGAAAGTATAGGGAATATTGGTATTTGTGTGTATTTATTGTGTGTGTCCCTGGGCCCCTTCATAAACAGCTGGTCTGTAAGAGTCCTCAGGCTGAGCGTGACCGAACCCTTCCGGGTCCAGAGTCGCCAGCTCGTGGCCCGTGGTCTCTCGCACGGTCTCCCGTATGGTCTCTGTTGTATGGTCTCCCGTGTGGTCTCCCGCATTGTCTCCCGCATGGTCTCCCGTCACGTCTCCCGCGTTGTCTCTCGCATCATATGTTGCATGGTTGCATGTCTGATATCCCGCAAGGTTTTTGGTGTTGTCTTCCGTATATGGTCCCCCGTGTGATCTCCCATGCGGTCTCCCACACGGCTTCCCGCATGGGCTCACATGTGGTTTCCATTAGTGTCTCCCACGTGGTCTCCTGTATTGCATGTTCCGTGTGCTCTCCCGTACGGTTTCCCGTATGGCCTCCCGTGTGTTCTCCCGATTTTTCTCTCGTATGCTTTCCTTCATATTCTCACATAGGCGCAACGCAGTTCAACGCCGTCCTTTCTCCTTGATTATGCTGTTTCAGGGCTTCTGCCAGAGGGTTGTACATTTGATACGCTGCTTCCCCCGACGAGTGCTCATCCGCATTTGAGAATGATCGTGCGATTGCCATCCTTGGCTGCCGCCATCATCTCACCATTCGGCGTCTTCGAGCATAATGCATAAACACTTGCGCCCGTGTGCAGTAGAGAAGGAGCAGGAGCAGGAGCAGGAGCAGGAGCAGGAGCAGGAGGAGGAGGAGGAGGAGGAGGAGGAGGTGGAGGTTGCCGCCTCTAGTTGGTCTAACGTCAAAAAGGAGGAGGAGTAGGAGGAGGAGGAGGAGAAGGTGGAGGATGAGGAGGAGGAGGAGGAGGAGGAGGAGGTTGCCGCCTCTAGTTGGTCGAACGTCAAGAAGGAGGAGGAGGAGGTGGAGGTGGAGGAGGAGGAGGAGGAGGAATAGCTTACGCGTGCTTAGCAAATCACCCGCTGCCGACGACCCCGCTGTGCTGCAGAGCCGACTGGCGAGGGGGGCCCGCCCTCTGCAGCGGTGCGCAGCGCAGGGCCGGGAGCCCTCCCCGTGTGGCGTGCGCCAGAACGGAGCAGAGAAAGGGCCTTGTCTTCGAGGATCGAAGGGCCTCCTCCTCCTCCTCCTCCTCCTCCTCCTCGTCCTCCTCGTCCGTTCTCGTCCCTCCTCCTCCTCCTCCTCCTCCTCCTCCTCCTCCTCCTCCTCCTCCTCCTCCTCCTCTCTTAAGTCGGGCATGTCCCTCTACAGTCAGGCGATCGCAAACATGGATCAAGGGGGCGTGGATTAGCGACGGGTCCCGCTTCCATTTTGGGAATCGCGGATTTCCGCCGCCGAGCGAGGCGGCGCCGGCCGCATGTTGGGGAGGGCCCCTCCCCCGATCCATGGATGTGGCGACCGTGCGCCATATCCATGGATCGCTAATCTATGTTTGCGCGCCCCCGAAGCTGGGCGTGTGGCGGCATGCGCGCGTGCCCGCTGGGGTCGCAGGTGGAGCTCCCCAGAGGGGGCGCGGAGCGAGCGAGCGGTGTGCCAGCATTGGCGTTCGGGCGGGGGGCGGGGGCAGGGAGAGAAGGAGAAGGAGAGGGCGAGGAGGTGAGTGAGGAGCGGCGCGGCGCTGCAGAGAGAGAGAGAGAGAGAGAGAGAAAGAGAGAGAGAGAGAGAGCGAGGACCCAACGACACGAGGGTTGGGACAAAAGTGCAAGGAAATCTCTATGGCTCCTGAGGAGAAGCACCAGCGGCTTGTCGAGATGCTGCGGCAGTTCCTTGTGGTGCTTCGGGACCACCTTGAGAATCGGAATACCTCCTTGTTGCCTCCTCAGTTGCCAGGATCGTCGAGTCGCAATTGCAGGGCCAGTCTGAAGGCGGAGGAGGAGGAGAAGGAGGAGGAGGAGGAGAGGAACACCCCCTTGCCTCCAGTCCTCCGAGATATCCGACGAAACGCGCAACTCTGGTGCTCGGTGCCGTCTCTGTCAGTCCTTGCTGGCTCTGGCTCTGGCTCTCTGGGCCGGCCACCAGGCTGGTGCTCGGGGGAGGGCTGCGGCTGGTCTCGAGCAGGTTCTCGACCCAAACAGTGCTTTGGGCGATGTCGTGGGGCGTTTTTCGTTTCGATTTGGTATATTGCGGCAAAGACGGATTGAAGACAGACCGAGGAAAAGCGAAGACAAAACGAGCACGAAAAGCACTGTTTAGGTCGATCCCTGGTCATGAGCACCCATCATGCTTCGACACGGATGTTCCTGCCTGCGCCGCGGAGGTGGTGTGCCTTCCCTGCCGGAGGTCGGAACATCCATTCAGAAGGTCCAGAGCCCCCCTCGTCCCTTCACTCCTGAGGGATCCGCCGTATACGCCTGCAGGAGCTTCCGCTCAAGGAAGGGCCAAGGTCCTGAGTCGGGCATGTCCCTCTACAGGAGGAATGTTCAAGAATGGTGAAAAATAGTCCGGTGACGATTATTCGTGCTCTTTTGATTCACGTTGTTTATGTTGGATTTGTTATTCAATTTGTCTTTCGAAATCTGCCTGCAGGAGTGCATGCCCGACCCAGCCCCACCTCCGCGAGAGCCGTTGGCACAGAGGATCTGGGGCCAGTTGGTCATTCAGTGGAGCGCCCGTCGCCCCCCCCCCCTTCCCCGCTGCGGGCGCCGCGTAATGATTCGCGTCGGGCGGGGGGGAGGCGCGCGAAGGAGCGGGTGAAGCAGGCGGGGGTTGGCCCGGCCAGGAGCGATGCGAGTGGCTGGCCTGCGCCCTCCCCAGGCAGAAGGAGAGCAGGCAGGAGGAGGAGGAGGAGGAGGAGGAGGAGGTGGAGGAGGAGGAGCAGGAGCAGGAGCAGGAAGAGGAGGAGGAGGAGGAGGAGGAGGAGAAGGAGGAGGGGGAGGAGGAGGAGGAGGAGGAGGAGAAGGAGGAAGAGGAGGAGTTGTCCTCCTTGTTTTCATGATCCTCCTGAGTTATCCTACTGCCCCACTCGCGCCTATGGAGAATCTCCGTGCCGTTGCAAAATGTACTCGAGACACTCGCGGCGCAGCCGTTTTCTCGCGACGCAGCCGGGGGGTGTCTTGGGCTGGGCAAAAGCGTGATAAGTTTTCCACGCGCATCTTCCTCTTCCTATATTTCTGCAAGCCGGGAGTGGTGGGGGAACCCTTCCCAACCAAAAAACAACAAATTGACTTCCAGGATCGGGGGCTTTGGGGCCCTCTGGACGCCCTGGGAAGAGATTCCTGGGCCCTTCGGGCCTCTAAGGGCGCCTTGCCGGGCCTTGCCAGCAGACCCAAGACGATCGGAGGAGTGGTCGGAGAGGCGCCAGAGAGCCTCCCAGACAGCGCAAGAGCGCTCCAAGAGTGGCCCAGAAGGCCTCAAGGTGGCCCAAAAGGACCCCCGAGACGGCCGGAATGTCGCTGTCGGAATGCCGCGATGGCTCAAGCCTGAACGATCCAGATTGCCAGAAATCGACGCGCAGGCCCTCACGACACGAGCCGTCACAGGATCGACGGAGGAGGTTCAGGATTTGGGTCCATGGTTCGACCCTCGTTGTTTCATAATTAGTGCCTTCCGCTCTTTCGGAGCCTTCGGAGGCGTTCTCGTCGCCCCGTGGCCAGGTCCGCCTCGAAACTCGGCACCAAACGCGGCTGAAGAGAAGTTTTGGGGTGCTCTTTCAGCGCGAGACGCCCGCATAGGTAAGGCGAGGGAGAGAACAAGGACGGAACGGGGGCGAGACAGAGATGGCGCGAGGGACCAATTTTCTGCGAAGCTTGGAGGGCCAAGGTGCGTGGCGCGAAGCGCCAATGCAATCGTCGTGTATGATGTGTATATGCAACACAGACGGGCCGACAGAGAGAGAAGGAGAGAGAGACAGAGAGAGAGAGAGCTGCGGCTGGGGCGTGCTGGATGCTCTGCGGGTGTCAGATCCTCCGGGTCAGCCGGGAGAGCGTCGCTGGCTGCAGAAAAGGGGCCCTCGCTAGGGCCCCCCCCCGAGGGGGCCCTCTGGGGCCCAAGCGGGGGCCTCGCAGGGCCCGAGAGAGGGGCATCTTTCTCCCCCTCCCCATGGACACGCCGGCCGTTGAAGGCAGGTAGTTTTTTGGACTCCCAGACCGAAGTCTGCTCGAAAGCGCCTCCCTACTTCAAGACTCGATGTGCTCTGGCTGTGGTTTGTTATTTCTCTGGGATGGCCCGAACCCGATCTACTTCATCCGCCTTCCCACTTCCTGTTTCTCCCTACTTCTTCCGACTGGACCCCCCCCCTCTTACGTCGCGCCCAACTGGAGGGGGCTGCTCCGCGTCGGGCCGGGCTCTCCCCCGCAAGCGCCCTCGCCCCTGCGCGCCAGACTCGAGGCCCCCAGGGATCGTCCGGCCAAGCCTTAAGTCGGGCATGTCCCTTACAGCAGGAATCTCAAGAAATAGTCCAGAAATGGCCTGGGGAAGAGGTGCCGATTATTTTTCACTATTCGTGAGCATGTCTCGGCTATCCTTTATCTTTCTCCCACACTCCGCCTGTAGGAGGACATGCAAACCTAAACCGCCCTAAGTGGCACCTAGAACATTTGCATCTGGCACCTAGAACTCGTCCGTCTTCGGGCCAACTGGCCTCGACGTAGCGCGGCCCTGAGCCGATGAGGACTTACCTTCCCCTGGAAGGAATACTCGAATACTCGAAGTGAGTAGCCGCATGGCATTGTTGTATTGTTTCCAGATTGGATTCGCATTGGGTCATACTGGGGCCATAGGTGTCATATTTGAATCGTTGGATGATCTCGGGGTCGATTCGGCGTCACGCGGTGCTTCTGGCTCCGTCTTAGCGCCACGATCGGCCAGTCGCGATCGGCTGCGAGCCTTTTGCTGCGGGAGCGCCCTGGGAGCGCCCCGGGCGCTCCCGGAGATGATCGCAGGCGCTCCCCCCCGGGCCCCCGACGTCGTGATTGCTTCGCAGCGTCGGACCCCCGGAGGTCTGAAGCCCTTCCATGCAGGACCGGTGGTTCATCCCGAGTCGTTTTCTTTGACGGCCCCGGGGCCCGGCGAGGGCCCCCGGAAGCCGAGAATTAATCAGCGGAAGGCCGCCCGCCGTGACTTTTTCACAGCGCGAAAGGGTCTGTCATGGCGCCCACATCGCAGAGCGGATTTGGTTCGGAAAACGATAGGGTGGGCCCTGGGTGTCCTGGAGAGTATCGTTCCGGATTTCGAGGTGAATTTCGCGCGTACTCTTGTATGGCCAGGAATGAAGACCCGAAAGAACCCACGCGAAATTCACGTCGTTTTTCGCTTGCCGCTTCGGGCAAAAATCCACGCAGAAATCCGCTGCAGCACGCCTGCAGGGCCAGTGCAGTGAGGTCTGGGCCAGGCGCTCCCGGGCGCTCCACGGGGGGGGAGGAGCGCCGTGACCGGATCACCGCCTGCCCCTCGATCGACGAGCGAGCGTCGTCCCTCTCCGCTTAAGTCGGGCATGTCCCTCTACAGGAGGGATATTCAAAAATAGATAAGAAATCGTATGGGGACGACTTTTCTATAATGTTTCGCTTTTTGTTGAGATTTGTTTTTGCCTCTTTTTTATTTTTCGTCCAAGATCCGCTTGTAGGAGGACATGCCCGACCTAACTCTCCGTCCAGGTGAACGTTTTTTTATTCATTGTTTTGCCGACTGGCGCGGGCATTGGGCCCCCCCCCTCCCCCCCCCTTCCGTGGAGTAGATCTTGGCTGTTTCGGGCGCCTGTTTCGGGCAGGCGGAGTCTCCCCCACAGGACGTTCTGTTGCAGACAGTCGCACTAATTAAGCAGAGGCCTGGAGCCAGACCCTCCCCCCCCCCTCCCCCATCCCCCACTTCCGCCCAACGTCGAAACTCCGAACCAGGAAACGCTCACGAGCCCAGCTCCTCCGTGCGAAGCAAGACGCCTCCGAGCACGGCTGCCTGCTGCCGCTGCCCGCTGGCCTCCCTCACGGCCGGCCTCTCCGGCGCCGCAGCGTCGCCGTCCTGAGCCGATCGCCCAGGGGAGGCCCGCCGAGGTTGGGGTTCCACCGAGACGGGACGAACAAGCCCATGATGCTGGTCTGCCTCCTGCATTCCTGCTTCTCCCCCCCGCCATCCTCTCCCCCCCTCTCCTGCTCCTCCTCGCCTTCGTCTTTATTATTCCTCTTGTTTCTTCTTGCTTCGTCTTCGTTTTCGTCTTCTTATGAATTATGATGCCTCTTTGGGTCCACCTCTGTACATGTTGCTTGGAGGATCTCCCGCGTTGAGCCGGTGTGAGAGATGTACCCTCCCGCCGCAGCTGCCCCCGGAGACCCAAACACACCGCGATGAGTTCGCGAGCAGTGCAGGACGCTGATAGTGAAAGGTGCAACCGTCAGATTGAGGACCGCATTTGGCCACTCAGGGAGGCCCCCCTGTCGCACCCCCTCCTCCACTCCCAGGCTGCCACTGAGAACTCCATCGACAACCCACTTACATGTCCCTTGACATCACCCCGATTTACTCGGTGCTCACTGCAGTGCTGAATGGGCCCCCCCTCCCCCGCCGCCGACATTTTGAATTGATTTTGACCGGCGAGCACGCCGCCATTTTGTTGGCTGTTCTCCGCGCTTGTTTTTTCAAACGAGTTCGCTCAGGCGCCTGGGATCGCTCGCGCGCGCTTGCGTTAAGTCGGGCATGTCCCTCTACAGGAGGAACATTAAAAAACATATTCGTTGTTGTTTTGTTCACTATTTGGGGGCATTTGTTTTAGACAGTTTTAATGTTTCGCCCAAAATCCGCCTGCAGGGGGACATGCCCGACCTAACGCTTGCGAGTGCCCTGCGGGGCGCCTGAGAGCGCATCCGAGCAGTTGATTCCGACAGGTTTAAGCGTTCGCATTTCCTCCGGCATGTCTGTCTCCAGAAGGGAAGGTTTGACGCTCCAGTGTGACGCTGGCAGGCCCGGCGGGGGCCGCGGCGGGTGTCCGTGGGGACCAGGCTTAAGTCGGGCACGTCCCTCTACAGGAGGAATATTCAAGAATAGTTAAAACAAATTCTGGGGACGATGTTTTGGCATTTTTTGACCATGTATGAGCATTTCTTGGGTACTTGTAATTTTTCGTCCAAAATCCGCCTGTAGGTGGACACGCCCGACCTAAGACCAGGCGGAACCCAGGGAAGTTTGCTCGCTGGCGCCTTGGATGACTGCCAGTGACGGCTAGAAGGCTTTCTCATTCTGCGTGCTCGTTCCGGCGCACTCCAGACTGAGCACGCCCTTGCATGGAGTTGTGGACGGTTGGACGGGTGGATGAGCAGATGGACCAGGCAGGAGGGAGCGAGAGACAGTCGAAATACCAGTTACGGTTGCGGGATAGGCATTAATAATGTTTGCACAATTTTCGCCTTATCTCTTTTTCAGGTTCCGATTGGTCTGAAAATCAAGGGGCCCAGATATGGTACCATCTTCAGCTGCCTGCGGCAAGTCCCGCCACCGTGCCAGACCATAATTATGATAGCGGCTGTTCGAGGGGGAACGAGAGGCCGTCACATGTGAGACCTCGTGTCCCAAGCTTGGGAGAGTCGTGATGAGGATGATGGGAATGAGGAGGAGGAGGAGGAGGAGGAGGAGGAGGAAGGGGAAGGGGAAGGGGAAGGGGAATGTCGTCATATGTGACACCCTTCGTCTTCGTGGAGATCATTTGGGCCGTCTTGGAGGCTCGTCAAGTTCCCGCTCGGGGCGTCTTGGGGCTCGTTTGGGATATCTTGTGACCTTTCTGGGCCGTCTTGGAGCCCTCTTGGCGCCCTCGCCGTCGTGCGGTGTTCTTGGGAGCCTCTCGGGCCGTCTTGGACGTCGTGAAGACCGAAAGCCAGGATACGAGAATAATGAAGGATGGAAGTTGATAATTTTGGCTACCAGAACTCGGATCAGTTGGAGCAGCATTCAAGGATGGACGATTTGGGAATCCGTAGCCAGTTTGGCTTCAGGCGAGGCTCGTTCTCCTATTCGAGCGCTGCCGCTTGCGCACCGCTCCCCTCGCTCGGACCGCGGTGGCATGGTCTCCGCCGCGATGCCGGTCGATGCAGGTCTTCCGTTTGGGACGCCTTCTTCCGTGAACCTCCCGGAGGGCGCCTGGGATATGGCCGGACTGGGGGCTTCGGGCTCCGACCACCTGAGGCTCAGGCGGGGCTGGCAGCTGAAGAACGCGCAGGTCGCCCTGCTCCTCGCGGCCGACCGCGTCGCGGCGAAGGAGCGGTCGGAGGCGGACCGGAGGGCGGCACAGCGCCAGCGGTGGCAGCGGGAGGCAGCGGAGCGCAGGGCCAGGCTCGAGCAGGCGAGGGAGGGCGGCCAAGCCTGCGCCGGGCACCACCTGCAGCACCGGGAGTTCCCCTGGTCCAAGGGCGGCCCGGCGGCCTTCGGCTGGCGCAGGCTGTACCACGCCCTGTGCGGCGACGTGGCGGCGGTGCCGCAGGTGGGGGTCCTCTGCGAGTGCGTGATCAGCCAGGCCCTCATGCGCATGTACACCGACCACCGGGTGCTGGGCGGCGTGGTGCTGCCGGGCGTGTCGCACGTGTCCCTCTTTGCGGCGACGGGCGCGAAGCACCTGCCGGGCCCGATGGGCACCTCGGACTGGCACATGTCCGTCAAGGAGGTGCTCTTCGAGCGCCCCTTCCTCATATACTCGGGGAGGGAGCTCATCGAGGCGGAGGAGGCAGGCAAGGGGGACGGCCAGGTGGGGGTGCCAGTCACCTATTGCCGCGCCAGCGGCATCTCCAAGGAGATGGGATCCATCAAGCCATCGGTCGACTTCAGCAGCGGCGCCCTGTGAGAAGCGCCCTGCGAGCGACGGCGTGAGTTTTCCAGGATCCAGGTTCCGTTCGCTGTAGGGTCGGGGCTCGCGTAACTCACCGAACGCGTTCCACTACTTGCAAAGTGCCTACTCGCAAGCGTCCGAAAAACACATGTCTGCTTCGATGCAATTCACCGCAGATCCCCCGCGTCGGATCCAGGCCATTCTCGAGCAGGTGCTCTGCGATTAGTGGAACGCCCTCGTCTACCCAGAGGGTCCAGAGGTGTCATACATGCTTAAGCACTAAGCATGTCTATAGATGCTTAGGTAAGTTCTCCGGGCGCCGTTCAACAAAGGCGTTTCCCGCTTGTCAATTCGTAGTTTATTTTTGGGTTGTTTGTGTTTAGTGTGCTGAATTTTGTTATTCGGTCATCAATGTTCGTTAGTTTTTGGTGTTTGTTGTGTCTAATTTGGTTTTGTTTTTGCATGTCCACTGTTTTTGTTGGTCTCTGTGTTGGTTGTTCGCATTGTGTTGCATTATGTTGTCCTTTTCTGACGGTTCGTCTGGTGTTGGTGTTGTATGTTTTTTGTGGTTTAATATTTTAGTTCGTGCAATAGGATTCATTTGGCGTTTTTGCTGTATGTTCTTCTGTTGTTTCTTGTTGGCGTCGGCGTCGCTGTTTGGTTCGCGCGCGCTTCGCCGTGGAATTGTTACAGGAAAGGCGCCCCAGCACAACGGAATGGCGCAAGCCCCTTGCATATGTTCCTCCAGTCCTCTTCCTTCTTCTTCCTCTTTCTCGTCGTGCCTGTTGTCCTCTTCTTCCTCTTTCTTTTCTTCCTCTGCCTTTTCCTCGTCGAGCCCTTCCTCCTCCTCTGGTCCTTTCCTCCTCCTGCTTTTCCGTCTCTCCCTTCTCTCCCTCCTTCTCTCTTTCGGTCCTCCCGCCGGGCGGGAGCGGGGTGCACGGCGGCGACGGCGGCGAATCACGTTTTTCTCGTCGGCAATCCCTGGGATCGTCGCCACAGCTGGGGTGCCATGTCGAAATGTTGGTCAGACCGCGTTTTTTTCTGTGGCTTCTGGGCCTTCCTCGTCGCCGCGGCTGGAATCGAATCGCTCGAAAATCCAAGGTCAGAACGCAACGCGTTCAGGGGCGCCGACGACAACGGCGACCACGACGGCGGCGGCAGCGAGGATACGATATACCAATGACGCTGATCACCAGAGCGTGGTTTGCGATCTGACCTGAATTGCGAAGCGCATCCAGCCATGGCGACGTTAAGCCAGATTTGTTCAGCGTGATCGGAATATCGTATATTCTCCTCTTCTCCCTCTTCCTCCTCGCTCCTCGACCCAAGGTCTTCGATCCCAGGGGGCCGCGGGGATCCCAGGGTCCGAAACCAAACACTCGAAGAACATCGAACACTTAGGGGGCCGTAGGAATCCAAAGGTCCGAAACCAAACATCAGAACAATTTCGAAAATTATTGGCCGCACGAAACCCAGAGTCCGAAACCAGAGGGTCAAAGAAGATCGAACATCCAAAGGCCCCAGGGATCCGAATCTCAAAGGCCAGGGGGCCACAGGAACCCCAGGGTCCGAAACCAAACATGCGAATACTATCGAAAACACCATGGGCAGCAGGAGCAAGGAGGGCTGGAGAAGGGAAGGAGAGAAGGCAGGGGGAAGCTGGGGCGAGAGAGAACACATTGCTTCAGCATGCGATTTCACATTTTTCTCACACCACAGTATCATCTGAAAGCCTGTTAGCCTCAACATCGAGCATGCGAGTGACAAGGCCAATCGCATATTTATCAACTGAACCGGTAACGACAGTATTTGCGTGACATGATTTCGCAGTCCTGATCATGATGCCGACCATATCTTCGTCACTGAAGCAGTGAAAAAATCGTGGATTATTTTTGTCGTCCAGGGCGTCCAGCAACAAGTGCTGGAACTGATGCATCTTAGGAATGTGCACCCACAGGGTTGGGTCCGCCGAGGCCCGATTCAGCTCAGTATACATGTGTAAAAACGTGTGGCCAGCATTGTCGAGATCGGCCGCCTGGCCTTCTGAAAAGAACCTGTCGCTGGATTTCAGCACGTGGAAGTATTGTGCCAGGCCCCACGCACATGTACTCACAATCCTGGCTTCGTGCTTGCATGATTCTGGCAACAGTGTAACGCACTCCAACGTCAGCTCAGCCAGCCAGGCAATCAAAACAGGACTCTGCGCAGCTTTGCACCTGAAAAACACTAGCGTGTTTTTTCTGTCACGCTGTATTGCTGCAGGTGTAAATCTCCTGCATGAGCAGGTCACGCCGCGGTACGAACACCAAGCTTTAAACCTCATGAAAAGGTCATGCAGGACATCTGAATGGGAAGCCCCAGCAGGAAGCGTTACAGATCCCACCGGCCAAAGATGCATGTCAGCCCGCGTTTGACACAGCCACCACAACATATTTCCAATGACCACCCATGCAATACCAAGGTTTACTATGTGCATGCTGTCGCCTCGTGTTCTCTCCAACCTCCACCCAGGGACTTGAGTAAGAACGCTTTTTTTGTCACACATCTGAAAATATGCTTCATGCGAGAGGTTCGTCGTTCTCCAAAGTGCTTGCGGCCTCCAATCCCAGAACGCGAAACTCTCTAGGGTCTTACTTGCCCAGTCCCGATGACAGCAAAAGTTGTGGCGATACCCCCTGAAAGAATGCAGAGCTCATGTGTCCCCATGTTCTAAGCTTCCAGCCTGTCCGCCTCCTCCTCCTCCTCTTGCTCATGTCCAGTCTTTCTCTCCTCTCCCTCCTCCTCATCAGCCTCCTGAGTTGTTTTGACTCCGCTCCCCTCTCACCCCAACCCGCATCTTCTCCCACTGCGGGCCGAGGACGCGTTGGGCGGCAAAGGGAAAACATGAACAGTGCATTGTAGTTCAGACCCGCGGGCCAGGAGAGACTGCAAGCATGAATGTTCTAGAGCCCCCCTTTGTTATATCCTCGCAGCCTTCCCCCCTCCTCCCCTATCCCCCTTCTTTGGGCCCTTTGCAAGCCCCGCCAGGACGGTATGTGCATGTTTCTCTCCACCCGCGGGTCAGAACTCCCAGGGGCCTCCACATAAACGTTTCGGATGACCACTCCCAGTCACCCCTGTACTCGCTGAAAAGGCCAGCGAACCCACCTGCCAAAAATCCACCGGAGTCGGCAGCCAGGCGCTCTCGTCGACTACCAGCCGGCCAAGGAGTGCCATTGTGGTCGCACTTTGGGTATCTCCCCGAAACCAAATGTTGCAGGGACCATGCCAAAATAGAGTACAGCTCCTCGTCTGTCTTGCCCTTTATGAGAAACTCGTCGGGCACTACAGTAAAAAGAAACTTCGAAAACAATGTTGGAGCTCTGCAAGTGGTGGATCCCCACGCGATGTTCAGGACTTTGTCGCGGGAAATGTGTTGCCCCTTATCGGCATGCACGCCGATAGGGATGCACATGTCGAATTGGTGACCATACTGTAAAAATCCTGGATGGTTCTGGACCCAAGGCTTGTCCTTCTCATGCTCCCAGAATGCTTTGAGTTGGGCTTGATCACCTCCCATCATCATGTACTGAAACGCTTTCGGCCCCGCCTGAAAAATCGCTCCGAAAATTTCGTGTGGGTAGAGCACGCTGAACTTCTTTTTTTCCTCACCGTGGTCCCGAGCAGCTTTGCAAGTGATATCGATTTCTACAGGTTCTAATATAACACCTCTGTTGGAGCACCATCTGATCAAATCTCTGTGGCAATTTGAGGGGTTCGTTCCAGAGGATCCCAGAGAGGCCCACTTCGAAGTAGCATCATGATTATCCCCATAGTCTCGCAAGATGTCGGCAGCCGTTCGTTGGGCCTCTGCTGCAGAAACCAAGCCTAGGCAGAACTTCTTCAACAAACGGCGACCAGAATAGGTATCCTGTGGTTGGCTGCGTTTGGGCAGCGCTTGAGGGTTCACATTGCAACGACCGTTCTCCCCTCCCCCTCCTACAACTCCCCAGCGAGGTACATAAAAGGAGGGAGTGGGTCATGAACGATCGTCGCAATGGGAATCCGCAGCTTCCACGCACCCCAAACTTATAGTCAACCAATCCTCAGGGTTCGGCCCCCGAGCTGGCGCGCATGGCTGAGCTACCTGGCTCGCGCGCCGCCGCGCTGCTTCGTCGTCTAGGCCTGCCCGACGCGCAGCGCGCTTGAGCATCGCGGCTGCCTCGAGGCGCGAGTTGCGGAAGGGTTCACCACCTCCCTTGGGAACGGCCCCTCGAAACCGCTGGGCCCCAGGACACTGTGCAATCGCACCGCGGTGCGTCCCCCAAGAAATCGGACCCGGGCGGCCAGGGCAGATTCGACCTTGGAGTTTCTAACCTCGGTGTCCCGAAGGAGGTGGTGGCTTTTCATGCATACAACCCCTGAACCTCGTTTGGTAAACCATAGTCCCCCGACATCCAAATGGGATTGCCCTGAAGGACCCAGAAGGGGGACCCCCAACCTTGCCTCGCGCAGCTGCAATGCTCTCGAGCAGCCTGCGCATGCAGTCGACCATCGGTCCCAGCATGGAGGGGAAGGAGGAGGTGGAGGCAGGGAGAGAGAAACACTATCAAGAGGGAATGAGGAGGACGAGGGAGAGAGAAGCAAGACGCGCTACAGAAGGGAGGCTCCAGCTGGTGATCCAATGGAGGATTGCACTTCGCAACATCACTGGACGCACGAGCGGCCTATCGACAGCCCTTCGAATTTCAGCGTCGATCTAGCATGCAAGAACATACACTTCAGCCTGGCTGGCGCTCGCCCGGCACGTGAAGAATCGTCTCAGACAGAAGTGGAATCACACAAGGGATATCGAGCACGATATATCACGTTTTCTCACGGTTTCTTATTTCTCGTCCGAATCATGTTATATCAATGATTGTTTGCGCGGACCCCAACATACGGCTCGTTCTAGGATGGTATAGCTTTTGGTGCGAGAGCGATACGCATGTGGCTGTTTCAAACATATGTATACAGGGTTCACCTCTGAGTTCAAGCACTGGTTGGGGAAACGAGCCAGCGAAAGAAAAATGGCGAGGAGGGCGAGGGGGAGTCAAGAATGATGACCAACAGGAGGGTTACAGGAGGTGGAGTGTGTCGAACACCAATGATGCAACAAGGGTGGGAGCGAGACTGCGCGCAACAGGCTGTGGACAGCTATACCCCACAGGCTGAGTATGCACCCCAAGTCGGCAACGCGACGACCACCAATACATCCCCCCGCGTTTCCCACCACACTCTTCAAGCACGCAAGATACCCACGAGGAGCGCAGGAGAGTGGGAAGGGGGCCGCGGGAGTTTGGATTGGCGGTGTCGATCGTATACTTCGAGGCGGTCACGGAGGGCCCTCGGGGATCACTGCAGTCTCAGCGGCCGGGGCGACGGGGTCCGAGGGGAGCTTCCGCTTCTTATTTTTCACGATGTCATCAGCTGTCGTGATGAGTTCGGAGGCCCGCCTCTTGTACCCCTGGTACTTCGCGATGGCAGCAGACAGCTTCTCCTCAGAAAACGAAACGCTCCCTCTTCCTCCTCTTCCTCCTCCTCCTCCTCAACATCCTTAACCTCCTCTCATCATCCTGAATCCTCCTCCTCTTCTTTCTCACCCCGCTCCTCCTCCTGAATCATCGTCGTCCGTCTTATCCTCCTCTTCCTCCTCCTCCTCCTGCTCATCCTCCTCCTCCTCCCCATCGATCGTCAGACGGGCCAGAATGATTTCTTGGGTCTCTCGACCGCTCTGGTTTGATTCCTTCGCGAGTTCAAACCCTTTGACTTTGGGGGGGGGGTCAGCGAGGTGCCGCCCAAAAATGACTGGGGCTCTGGGAGTTCGATATAAGGTCCTGGTTGCTCGGGTCGGCGGAACACGCCATGAACTCATTGTGGCTCTCCTGCATGTCCTTGCTCATGACCTTGATGTTGTCAACGAACGTCTCTTGGAATGGCTTGGCGGCCACCTGATAAGATCGAGAAGCGGGGGGGCGTTGGTAAACGTGATATAACACGTTATAACGTTATGACGTCAAACGCTATAACGTGAAAATCAACACGTTATAACGTGAAAACGTGAACGTTAACGTGAACGTGAACGTTAAACGTTATAGCGTGAAAATCAACACGTTATAATGTGAATAACGTTAAACGTTATGTTGCAAACGTGAACATCAACACGTTATAACGTGTTGATTTTCAGTGTTGCTCAGTTTCACAATGACCCCCATGATCATTGAGGTTGGGGAAGGGCCCTCGAGAGCAATACCATATCGCACGACATCTCACGCTATCGCGCGATTGCCGCCACACGTTGGAGGACAGGATCACAAGGAGGAACATGAGAACGTGAAGAAGGATGGTGACGCCGAAGGACGAGAGGGAGTGAAGGGTACAGGAGGGTGAGGAGAAGGAGGAGGAGGAGAAGGACGAGGTGGAGGATTTTTTGATTGCATGGACCTTCGCAGCGACCTCGCTCAAGGCCAGGGTGAACACCGAGCACGCCTTGCCGCACTGCTCGATGTACATGGCACGCTTCTTCGCTGGGTCAGTGGCCCTCGAGGGCGCAGGTGCACCGCCTGCAGCTCTGCCGCCACGGCCAGCGCGGCTCTTCACGCCGCCGCCGCCGCGACCGCGGCCGCGGCCGCGGCCGCGCCCGGGCTGCACGCTGTCATCAGCTCTCCCGCCATCACCGCCAGTTGGCTCCGCGGCCGCGTCCGGGACGAACAGCTTCTCCAGGTTCTTCGCCATCTCGAGGGCTACTGCGCCCGACACTGCACCCGTCCAATGGATGATCTGAACGTGCTCGCGGGAAATCCGTTCGAGTTCGATGGTCGTGATGTGCGCTTTGTACTGCATCATGTCCTCGTCCTGGTCGAAGTTCGGGTGCCACCTCCTCGTTCCATTCGTGAAGCTGGTCTGCTTAATGTGATCCTCAGCTTTCTCAGCCTTCCCATCGAAATGTTTGACCAAGGCTGTTTTCGTAAACCATCCATCTGTGGTGTCTCGTTGCTGCATGCGTTTTTTTGTCACTGTCTCGGTCGCTTCCATCCTGCCGACGTCGCCGCCGCAGCACAAGAAGAGGTTAAACACCTCGTTCTTTTTGATGGAGCTGGTGCCGCACTGAAGAGTCACAAAACCCAACGCTACATCAGTTTCAAAACGACGTCCCGAGGTGTTGGAGGGCATGATTCATGGGATCCTTGGGTCCAGACACCTGGATTTTCTTGCTGTTGTCGTTTTTGTGGGTATGATCGCGCACCAAAACGAAATCTCACGGTATCTCACGGTATCTCACGGTATTTCGTAGACCAGGGTGGGTCTCGATCTGTCTCGCATCCTTGGATCCAGACTCCCCAACGAAAACTCACGGTATCTCGCGGTATCTCACGGACACCCAAATGTTCATGGTAGACCCTTGTGATTTTTGGGCCCCGACCTTTCGATAACATGTGTCAGATCCCTGGGTACCGACCGCCCCCTCAATCGAAACATGATGGTATCTATACAACGGATGGCGAACCAGAGTTTACTCTTCAGATCCAGGATCCTTGGGTACAAACTCCTACATCGAAATCTCACGGTACCTCACGGTATCTCACGGATACCTTGCCCCTATGGTGGGCAAGGTTTTCTATTCACCCTCGACCTCAGCCCATTTTTGGGCCAGCAGCGGCGGGCATTCCTTCGACTGGAGGCGCCTCATCATGCGGCCGCGGAGCACAGCCCTGTCCGCCTGCAGCAAGTTATTGTTCGCTTGCTCGATCGCGTCCTGCAGGTTCTGCGGGGTCACCGTCCCGTCTGGCTCACGGGGCACGGACAAGCGGAAGGGCGCGATCTTCTGGCCAGACTCCGCCGCGATGTCGGGGCTCCCAGACCTGCAGCAGGGAAAAAAACAGGAGGAGAGGGGAGGAGGAGAAGGAGGACGAGGAAGAGACAGAGGAGCAGGAAGGGAATGGGGAGGGAGCGGGGCTGGAGGAGGGAGGAGTGGGAAAGGGAAGGAGAAGGGTGGGGTGGAGAAGGAGGCGGAGGGGTATAAGGTACTTCACGATTTCTCACGGTTTCTCACGGTTTCTTTTCTTCATGTTCCTCATCGTCCTCCCTCATTCTCCTTCTCCTCCTGATCAGTCTCCTCCTCCTCATCCTCCTCCCTCTTCCGAAGGGGGCAGAATAGTGTAAGGGTGTCGATCCCACCGGGACCGACGCGCGGCTGGCGTCTGAAAAGGTGTCCCCGGTGCGCTGGACATGCAGCCACTACCTTGGGGACGTTGGGAGGCGCCGAGACGAGAGGGAGGAGGGTGAGAAGGAGAAGGAAAAGGAGGAGACGGAGTATACAAAGAGAAGAAAGATGTTGCAGAGAAGGAAAGAAGAGGGAGATGAAGGACGAGGGTGAGCTTGGGGAGATGAGTAGGGAGGGGAATGAGGAGGAGGAGGAGGAGGAAAAGGAATGGAAGAATGATGATAGGGAGGAAGAGGAGGAGGGGAGGAGGAGGAGGAGGAGAAGGAGGAGGAGGAGGAGGATACCGCACCTGCGGTCGACGGCGCTGGAGGCACTGGAGGCGCAGCAGCAGCTTGTGCGGGAGCCTGGCGTTCAGCTTCTTCGGGAGCGCGGTGTGCAGCAGCAGCTTGTGCGGGAGCTTGGTGTGCAGCAGCAGCTTCTGCGGGAGGTTGGTGTGCAGCAGCAGCCTCTGCGGGGGCCTGGTGTGCAGCAGCAGCGTCTTCGGGAGCGTGGCGCGCAGCGCCATCCTCTGCGGGGGCATGGTGTGCATCAGGGTGGTGTGCAGCAGCTTGCTGCGCAGCTGCGCGAGGCCCTGAAAGGTGGCGGTCGCTGGCAGGACACCACGCCGCAGACTGGGCGATGATCGCCAGGTGTTCGGCCGTTAGGAAGTACGTCTTCCCGTTGTGGGTGAGGACGGAGTTTGGCGGCTCTGGCTTGATCTCGGTCTTGATCTCTCCCTTGATGTTGGTGCCGCTGGTGTTCTCGGCCTTCACGTCTCCCTTGCTGGTGTGACCAGTGGTGATCTCGTGCTTGGTGGCGCCGATGTTGGCGTCGCGCTTGCAGCTGGCCAGCGCGTGCTTGGTGTCCCCGGTAGTGCCCTCTGTGGTCTGACGCTCGTTGATGTTCTTCTCTCCCTCGCCGCCTGCGCTCGCCCTCGTGATGCTCCCGTCAGCGGTGGCAGTCTTGTCGGGCTGGCCGCTGCCATCATCATTGGCAGTAGGATCACGCTCAGACCAGGTGCCACGCTCCTGCTTCACAGCGCTGGCGACTGGGACCATGATGATCTTGCCGTTGTAGTCAGTCATCACCTCGGCAAAAAAGGAGGTGGGAGGTGGAGTGCAGGAGGAGGAGAGATGAGGGGCAGTTTCTCATCACCTCCATGTTCTCATCATCATCTCCTCAGCTCCGTCCAGAGCTCATCTTCACTCCCACGCCCTCCGATGAGCTCATCGGAGGCTGGGGAGCGAAGGGGGGCGGAGGAGAGGAATCATTGACAGGGACGTGGCGTGTATTGGGTGCCGTCTTACCTTGCCATTCGCGTCTCTCAGGAACCTCATCGCCATTGTGGCGACCCCTGGCTGAGATCCCAACGGAAAAACTGCGTGAATGGCTCGAGCCCAGCTGCATGCCAGGTACCCTCACGGTTCATCACGATATCTCACGGTAATTCACGGTAACTCACGGTACTTGGGGGAGTGTCAAGGGGGTTGCCATGTATAGCGTGCAATCAAAGGTTGAAGGGAAACCGATTTCAGGACAGTTTCAACGATCCCCCCAGCCCCCAACAGACGATATCGGACCTCACACACACTACTGGTACTGTTCGTAACAAGCATACATGGTATATATTTGAATATATTGCTATACCACAAGTCATCACACAGTAAAAGTGGCATCGCACAACGCAACTCACGATGTCTCACGGTAACTCACGGTAACTCACGGTATCTCACGGCACGTCACGGTGGCAGTCCAGCATACAGTGACAAGCACATTGCATACGCCACGGTATCTCACGATATCTCACGGTATTTCACGGTATATCATGACATTGTACAGTTGTATTATAGAACACATCGACAACCCCCAACCAGAATGGGTTACACTTATACATTGCCACATTGCAGTTGCCATGATATCTCACGATATCTCACGATATCTCACGATATCTCACGATATCTCACGATATCTCACGGTATCTCACGGTATCTCACGGCACGGCATGATGGTGCATCACAGGGCATACCCATTACCTCACGATATCTCACGATATCTCACGATATCTCACGATATCGCACAATCCCACACGGCACCACACGGCACCGCAGGGTGTGAGGAAATTAGAGGGAAGAGTCACAGGAGAGAGGGGGCAGTTGAGATGGAGCACGTGTTTGGTCGGGCGTGGTTGAGGGACGACGAGGTTTGAATGCAATATAGTGTTCGAAGGGCAGTCGCCACTTGGGAACTCATCGAGATCGTCTTCGCTGAGGCTGAACGATTCAGTGGGCAACGAAACACAATAATTTTCGCTAGATCGCGAACGTGAGCGTGGCCGCTGCCTGAGAGGCCTGGGCTTCCCAGGTCTGCCTCGAGGTCGATGGCGCCAGAAACGAAGTCCCCGAACATGGGCGAGCTGCTGTCAGCTGATCCCAGGGACAGACGCGCCAACAGTGCAAATGATATCCAGCGTAGCCCAGGCCTGAACGCTGTCAAGAAACATGAGCCGCCTGACATTATATAATATGGGCTGGTCGCCCAGATAAATTCGCAGCCAAATTGCTGCGCGGAGAGGCCTTCCAGAAACGGCCGACAACTTTTCTGACTAAGAACCACAGCCGCACGCACCCCTCACGGTTTCTCACGGTTTCTCACGGTTTCTCACGGTAGCCATGAGAAGGATGAGAGGCAGGAGGAAGATTTGGGCGGGGGAGGAGGAGAAGGAATAGAAGGAAACGGACGATGAGGAGAAGGAGGAGGAGGATGAGGAGGAGGAGGAGGGAGGGGGGGATAGGGAGACCGCGACAAATGTTGAACAAGCGCATTCCAGTCCAGACAGTGAAACCTCTCCGATGCACCTCTCACGGTTTCTCACGGTTTCTCACGGTTTCTCACGGTTTTTTTTTCATGGTATGTTGTGCACACCAAACATGGTTTGCAAGTTGTCTCATCAATATCATGTTGTTTGATTTCTTGTATGTGTATTCCTTCCCATCCGCGGATCATCATCATCATCATCATCATAGCTTTATGTCTCCTCATCCTCACCAGTGTCTTCCTCTCCATCCTCGTCCTGCAGCAACCTCCTCCTCCTCCTCCTCCTCCTCCTCCTCCTTCTCCTCCTCCTCCTCCTCCTCCTCCTCCTCCCCCCTGTCATCTCAAGTGCGCCTGGCGTCATCTTCCAGGGCACTCTCTTGCACGGATGGTACCAGCACGATTTCTCACGGTTTCTCACGGTAACTCACGGCGTGCAGGCGCGCATTGCAGCGCCGTTGCTGCGACTCGCCAGCCAGCTCAAAAGAGGGAGGGGGATATAGTGATGCCACCTGGGATTCCTGGATCAAGGTTTCTTTGTAGGGGGAGGGCTCTCGAACTCACATGGGCGGCCCAAGAACTCCCACACTGGTGTTCGATGCCCCCATGGGTGAACTCCCAAACTGGCGCTCGATGCTCCCATGGGTCCTGCAAGAACTTTGGGCGAGAAGACAGCGGCTGGCGGCCTGCGCTTCAAACTATGTGCGCTCCTGCAGCGCGGCACTGCCGAATCTACTCATAGATTCAGGGCGAAGCGCGGCTGCGCCTCTTCTCGAGCACCAGGCGCTGCAATTCTAGAAAGACAGACTCTAACTTGGCGTCGGGCCATTGATCTTCGCTACAGTCGTCTTGCAAGCTGATCTGGGAGATGTCGAAACCATCTTCGGCGCAACGGTAATTGACAAACAGAGAGCCCACCGCAGTACCAAAACCAGTTGGATACGCCTCAGTCCCTTTTAAATCAGACGTGCCATGCACGCGGACGTTGCCACTGGATCCGGTGTCGTACCTCACTGTAGAAATCGATGAATCTGAGCTTTGGCCCCTGGGCTTCCACAGCTCTTCGATTTTCGGCGTGTTTGAATAGAGAATCGTTGCCTTCGGCGAACCAGCCCCATAGGACCCCATCCAGATCCTTGTGTCCAAGATCCTCCCGCGGCAAATCGTGCAAAGTTCCTGCCACCGGGGGTGTTTCTCAAATATTGAAGAACTCGGTTGTTCTGCGATCATCATACAATTATGCATCAACATTCCCACGACGACCAGAAGCACAACTCTACATACTTGTAAGTTTGCTCGCTCCACACAGTCAATGCCATTACCCAACACATTGTGATGGCGCCCTGTTTGCTTCCTCCCTATCCACACCCATGTTGAACATGGAGGTGCTGCCCAAAGTAGACCCCCTGGCTTTAAGCACATGACGTACAAGAGAGCCCGCAGGAACCCATCTGTGCTAGTGATATCGTCCTGATCTGAAATGGTTTTGAAGTCGAGCGCAACTCCCGAGCACCCATAGCTCCTCACGCCGTTTGTGACAGACCGGCAGCCAGCGAAGAGCTCCACGCTGTCAACGCGAGTGGGGGCCCCATTGAGCTCCAGGAGCAACCACATGATCGCGAGAAGGA
This sequence comes from Prorocentrum cordatum, assembly GCA_963575745.1. Lineage (NCBI taxonomy): Eukaryota > Dinophyceae > Prorocentrales > Prorocentraceae > Prorocentrum > Prorocentrum cordatum. Next base: position 42,948 of record CAUYUJ010003115.1, on the reverse strand, counting down.
TGCCTCCAGGAATGTTGATATGACCCCCCCCCCTTGGAAGCGGGCGTGGACCCCGAACAGCGATGCAAGCTACGCGGGTGCAATCTACATGGTGCTGCTTGCAAAAAAAATCGCTATCTATTTTTTCGCGGTTGCAATCACGTGTTTGAGGAATAAGCATGTTTTGGGCAGAGTCGAATCGAACAGTTCGGGCCTTGGTGCCTGGGAGAACCTTGGAGGCTTTGATCTCGGCCGCCTGGTTAAGCAGCGAAGGGCACGGAGAATTTGCCATGGCGGCCTGTTCTTCAGAGCTGTCAGAGTCCACCACAAGTTCGATGGCATCATCCAACTCCCGATCAGACGACGATGATGAATCGTCCATGTTGGAGCAAACTTGGACAAAACTGAGATCTCACTTGGGCCTGAATAGCTCTGCGACGCGTCCCCCTGCAAAGCTCATTGGAATTTTCCCAGAGGGGGTGGGGATGCTGGGGGGATGCATCTTATCGATTGCCCCTCCTCCTCCTCCTCCTCTTCCCTCCCTCTCCTCCTCCCTCCTCCCTCCTCCCTCCTCCTTTTCATCATCATCCTTCCTCCCCCCCTCCTCCTCATCTTGCCAGTCGGGCACTGCGCGTCATTCACGAGAAGATATGCGAACGCGACCGCGTGGGCATCGTACCGAAGCTCGAGCCCACGAGGCCGAGACCACGACTGCGTGAGTATACATGCCGAGGCACGATCTCACATGCAGGCCGCGGTCCCGACCGCGTGGGCGTCGCGCCGCAGCACGAGCTCACGAGATCGAGGGGCGCACGTCCAGACGCTAATCTCGCGACCAGCACCCGCTGAGCAAGTTGAAACGTCTGTGCGCCAGAGGTTCTCTAGCAAGAGGGGGATTGCATTGCAACGGCCATGATGCCTCCCTCCATTCATGGGGCCAACGAACAGCGCCGCGATCGGGGGAGGCAAGATTGGCTGTCGCAATGGATCCCCGTCATCGTGCGAGTCGCTATCCGATCAGAGCCGCAAGGGGTAAGGAAGTCAGCCGCCGCCGCCGCCACTCTCTGGGCCCAGGACGCATCAGTTTTAACGGGGGGGTGGCGGAAAGGGAAGCTTGTTTTGCACCCCTGAGGCGGCGGCGGCGGCGCACCCCATTACCCCTTGCGATTAATCACTTGGCCGGCGGGGGCTCCATCTTGTTCTCCACGAAGAAATCCATGGCCTTCTGCTTCGCCGTGTCCCAGGCAGTGTTGATGTCAGAGCCCCAATTCACAGTCGGGGTGGGCATGACCGGCTTCGCGACCCTGAAGCTCTTGGCCCTCACCAGCACCTGCGGGTGCAGGAGAGAGCGAACGAGATATAGAACGATCGGAGGGGTGTCGCCAAAACGCTAGGAGGAGGAGGAGGAGGAGGAGGAGGAGGAGGAGGGAGAGGAGGAGGAGGAGGAGGGGAGGAGGAGGAGGAGGAGGAGGAGGAGGAGTCGGAGGAGGAGGAGGAGGAGGGAAGGAGGAGGAGGAGGAGAAGGAAGAGGAGGAGGAGGAGGAAGAAGAGGAGGAGGAGGAGGAGGAGGAGGAGGAGGAGGATGGGGGACCTTACGATTTCTCACGGTTTCTCACGGTATCTTGCGAAACCAGATCGAGGAGGAGGAGGAGGAGAAGGAAGAGCAGGAGGAGGTGGAGCAGGATGGGGTCCCGCCATCATCATCGGCATCATCATGACAATCACCATATATCATGAGCATCACCACCAGCATCAGTATCAGCATCGTTGTCATCATCATCATCATCATCATCATCATCATCATCATCATCATCATTATCATCATCATCATCATCGTCAGCATGATCGCCATTCGCATCACCATCATCAGCACCATCATCAGTATCATCAACATCCTCATATCACCATCACAAGCATCATCACTTTCATCAGCACCATCCTCATCATCATCATCACCATCATCATACTCATCACCACCAAAGGTATATCTTATGCTATCTCACGATATCTCACGGTATCTCTCTACCTGCAGGAGACGGGGGATGAAGACGAGGAGGATCAGGATGAGGAGGAGGAGGAGAAGGAGGAGGAGGAGGAGAAGGAGGAGGAGGAGGAGGAAGAGAGGACCCCTCTCGGCACCTCGATGCGCACCACGTGGGACCTCAGCCCCATCACGATCTTCTTGGTGTAGCCGTGCTCGCCATGGGGGGCCATGTCCGGCCAGGCCTCCTGCGGCATGAGCTTCAACACCTCAGCGTACCTGATGTTCCAGTCGGCAGGGTCAACGAGGTTCCTGTTGCCAGCCTTGCCGCAGCCCACCGATGGCGCCTCCGCAGAACCCCCTGACGAAGCCGCAGGTGAGTGCTCCTCCGCCACCGACTTCGCTTTCTTCATCGGAGGGCCCTTCATTGGCGGCGGCTTCTTCGCAGTCACTGGCGGCGTGGTCGCCAGCGCCTTCGACTTCGACGGACCCTTTGCCTTCTTCTTGGGCGGTGGCGTCGTGCTCTCTGCCTGCTCCTCTTCGGCCTCAGCCTCGTGCTCCTCCTCAGCAGGCTTCGTGGCGGGCTCCTCCTCCACCGCAGCACTCGCCTTCACTCGCGGCGGCGGCGGCAGCTGCCCCCTGGCCTGCATCAGCAGCGTCTGTGCGCTCGGCGGCAGCGCCGGGGGCGGGATGCCCTTGAACTTCGCAGGCGGGCCGACCTTGCTCTGCGGAGGCTGCGCCATGGCCACGGGCGGTCCTGGCGGCTGCGGGCCTCCTGCAGCAAGCGGCTCCTCTGGCGTCTGCGCGCCTCCTGTCGCCAGCTCCTCAGGCGGCTCCTCGAGCGGGTGCTGGCCTCCTTCAGCCAGCTCCTCAGGCGGCTCCTCGAGCTGTTGCGCGCCTGCTGCAGCCAGCTCCTCAGGCGGCCCCTCTGGCGTCCGCGTGCCTCCTGCAGCCAGCTCCTCAGGCGGCTCCTCTGGCAGCTGCTCGCCTCCTGCAGTCAGCTCGGCACCATCCTCGGAATCAGAAATCTCCAAGACCAGCCCAGTGAGGTCAGAGTTCACGCCGCCGACGTTCACCTCAGGTTGCTTCGCGTTCAGCAGGTCCTTGGCAATCTTCTCAAGGTCGACCTGCCGGGGCCAAGCGTTATTCGACTCGTCCTCCTGTTCCTCCACCTCCTCCCCCTCCTCCTCCTCCTCGTCCTCCTCCTCTTCCTCCTCCTCCTCCGCTGCCCTCGTCTTCCTTCTTCTCCTCCTCCTCCTCCTCCTCCGCCTCGTCCTGTCGTTTCTTCCTTCTCCTTCTCCTCTTCTTCTTTCTCATCATCGTTCCTTTCTCTCCTCTTGGATTTCGACCTCTGTCTGACGCATCGCTTTGGACACCTCTTCACTGAGCATCTCAACGTCTCCATCCGCGATCTCATCCCCGACTTCGCACCACAACAACTCCACTTCCGCATCCAACACAGCGGCATACGCAGTTTCCACCAGTTCAACCATTGCCGTGTTGGAGGCGCGAATCGTGTTGATTAGGATGCGGATCTTGCGTTTGAAGCCAGCAAAAAAAGAGGAACAGGATGGAGGGAGGGGAAAGGGGAGGACCAGGAGGGGGGGGAGGAGGAGGAGGAGGAGGAGGACCAGGACACAAGAGCAGGACACACACACACACGGAACCTTACGATTGCTCACGGTTTCTCACGGTATCTTGCGGAACCAGGTCGAGGAGGAGGAGGAGGCAGATGAGGAGGAGAAGAAGGGGGAGGAGGAGTTGGAGGGGGAGGAGGACGAAAATGAGGATACACATTGGGACCTCACGATTTCTCACGGTTTCTCGCGGTATCTTGCGAAACCAGGTCGAGAAGGAGAAGGTGGGTGTGTTGCTCCCTTTGGCCTGGCCAAGCGTCGGGTTCCCCTTCTTGAGCTCCGCTACGAGCATGTCGATGTCGCTCTTGTTCGGCTGGTGCTCGACATCGTCCTTTGGGCGGTCTCTCTCTCTATCTTTCTCTCTCTCTCTCTCCCTCACTCGTTCTTTCTCTCGATTTATGTTGTTTAGTCGTTCCTGGATCATCGTTCTCCTTCTGGTCTGTACAACCTCTCCTCTCTCTCGCTCTCTCTCTCTCTCTGCTCTCCTCACTTCTTCCCCCCATCACGGGGTTGGAGATGGGGAGAGAGAGAGAGAGAGAGAAAAAGAAAGAAAGAGAAAGAAAGAGAGAGAGAGAGTGAGAGAGAGAGAACGGGAGAGAGAGATACAGAGAGAGCATCATTTGAATCATCGAGAGTATCCTCGCCACCAGCGTTGACTGGCTGGTCACCAGCGTCGCCAGGCGGGCGAGGGGGTTCCTGAAGCGATGGGTCAGCAGTGCCCGGCTGCTGCGGGGAGCCAGCAGGAAGATCACAATTTGCAAGATCTTGCGACAAGGGTTCAGCATGCTCCTCGAGGCGTCCCTAAACAACGATGTTATGCTATGCTGTGCTTCATCGTAGCTACACTTTGCTGTGCTGTTCTGCGCTATCTCTTGATATCTCACGGTTTCGAGCGCACCGCCAGATAAGGTCCCAGGATGTTTATTCTAAGAGGTTGTCTCTCATTTTTATACAATGTTGTCTCATGGGATCGCATGGGGTCTCATGGTTTCGAACGCCATGCGAATGTGAATTCTCATCCCATGTGGGCTCCACCGAGACCAACGTGAATGCCGAAGGGGCCGACGACGGGACCCAGGGCCGCGGCTCCGACCCAGCTGACCCCCACGCCGATCCCCACGAAGAAGGTGGGGGAGGTGGAGGATCGAGGCAGGCAAGGAAAGGTGAGTATCGAGGAGCAGGGGGGAAAGTGAACTGAGGGAAAAAACGATTGCAAACAACCCGAAAGGTCCTTGTCACCATCTGCTGGCTTCCCCGGGACCGTCGGCGGCGCCGAATCTGAACATGATCCCGCGACGAGCGAGCAGTCTGCGAATCGATCCACCAGCGAGTCCTCCCCAAGAGAATCTGCAGCCTGCGAGTCCTCAACGTATGAGCCGCTCTTCCTGCGCGTCATCGGCACCTCGGGGATCAGGGCCTTCAGCGCGAGGATCTGCTCGTCCTTCTGAGGGACCATCCTTATCCTCATCCCATTCGATCCCAGATGTTTTCGGCCCAGGGGTCCTCGAACCCCTTTTGAAACGGCCCCTCACGATTTCTCACGGTTTCTCACGGTATCTGGCGAAACCAGATTGAGCAGGACAAGAAGGGTAAGTTGTTCCCGCCCACCATGTTTCCAGGAGACCTCGAACTTTTGAATGTTGAAAGGGTCTTTGGGTGCTGGTTTTCAGAGGTGCTGAGTTTGTGTGTTCCCCTAATGGGCCATTGGGTAACGCGGACACAAAACAAGACCTCCACCCCCGAATTAAAATATATAGGGTCCCTGGAGTTCGGCGAATCGCGAGCCAGCCTGAACGCGTAGCTCACCAGAGAATGCGCCACGATCCCCTCGTAAACGGACCACTTCGACGAGGTCGACCCGTCCTCGCGCTCGAATGGTTGAGTCCTTCCGATGGCCCACTCCGAGCAGCCGTCGAAGTCGTGAATGGCCATCGCGTACACGTCGCTCGGAGGCTGCACTCCTGATCGAATACCAATTGGTGAGATACAGTTCGTGTTTGAGGGCGAACGGTATCTCACGATATCTCATGTTTTCAAGATGGTAAGGTACAGAGGAGGAGAAGGATGAGGAACAGGAGGAGGAGGGTGAGGAAGAGGAAGAGGACGAGGAGGCAGAGAACAAGGATGAGGGGAAGGAGGAGGAGGAGGAGGAGGAGGAAGAGGAGGAGGAGGATGAGGAGGAGGAGGAGGAGGAAGAGGATACGGCTCATACGTGGAGGAACGGGCAAGGAGGGTTCGGACAGAGCTGTCCTTGGATCTTCGTCAAGATCGCCCGCAGCACCTGGAAGTTATTCTTCAGGTCAGTGGCGGTCACCTGGGCTCTCCTCCTCCTCCTCCTCCTCCTCCTCCTCCTCTTCCTCCTTCTCCTCCTCATCCCTCCTTCCTCCTCCTTCCTCCCTCCCTCCTCCCTCCTCCCTTTTTCTCCCTCCTCCTCCTCTTCTTCCTCCTCCTTCTCCTCCTCCTTCTCCTCATCCTTCTCCTCTTTCTCATTCTCCTCCTCGGGCCTTGACCGCGCCATCGTGCACGACGTTGGCCACACGGAACAGCTCCTTGGTCCGCTCGGCCGTCTGGATCAGCTCTGGAGTGCACCCCGCGCTCAGTGCCGCCATGAGCGCCTCTCGTTGCGCGGGCACCGAGCGGGGGGGGCCACTGGCCTCCATCTTGGAGGGCGGTTTCCGTTCGGGATCGACCAAATCAACGTTTTGCGTTTGTTGAGTTGCCCCGGGGGGGAGGAGGAGGAGGAGGAGGAGGAGGAGGAGGAGGAGGAGGAGGAGGGGGAAAAGGAGGAGGAGGAGGTGGAGGAGGAGGAGGAGGAGGAGGAGGAGGTTGGAGGACGAGGAGCAGGAGGAGGAGGAGAGGAGGAGGTTGAGGAGGACGAGGAGGAGAAGGAGGAGGAGGAGGAAGAACGCCATAACATCGTTTTGGTCGACCCCTGCTCTCCCCTGAAACCGCTCCAGCCAAAAACGGCTGTGGAGGGAAGAGGGGTGGAAGGGGGGACCATGGGTTCAAAGGGCTGCCGCTTCCAAGACGGAAGGCGGTGATAGCGGCCACGGTTGAGATCGCCTCGAAATTTTGATCAGAACGCGCACCCTGAAGTCGGCGTCGTCGGGCGAGGGGTGAGCGTGCTGCCGCGGGAGCCACCTCGTCGCCGCGGCTGGGATCACTCTGGAAACGTCAAGGTCGGAACGTGCAAGACGTCGACGACGACGGCGGCTCCGAGGATCGATATCGCTGATTTCGAAGCCTCGTGGCGCGTTCTCCAAAATTGCGACGCGAATCCAGCCGCTGGGACGCCAAAGGGTTCACACTTGGAAGCGATATCGGTCCTCTTGGTCCCCCTCTTCTCTGATCCTCCTCCTCTGCCTCGTGTTCCTCCTTCTCCTCGGTTTACTCCTCTGCCTTCTGTTTCTCTTCCTCTTTCACTTTTTTTCTTCCTCTTCGTCGTCTTCCTTTCCTCTTGCCTTTGTTTTTCAAATTCCGCTTCCCACATGGGCAACCCAGGCGCGTTAAACTGAAATTACTTGATATCGGAGATGCGTTCTCATACTACAATAACGCCAGCGCGTGTATACATCAGGCATGCCAACGCAAATGTTTACGCAACGCGGTACAAAATCTAGCCGAACACATAATAATTTATATACCGCTTGAAAAACACACATTTCGCTGTGGCCATGTAGAGCCTTAAGCATGCGGCTCCGGGGCATGCTTAAGGCTTAGGCATGCGTGGCGCCCGCGGACCCTCTGGGTAGCAACGGGCGCCAGCGCTTCCTTGGGCTATAGCCGGTCTCCTCTGGCAAGGCCCGGGGTTTGGGGAGCCACGTGGGGCCGATTCCCCCCTTGGCCGCCCTCCGCTGGCCCTTGCTTGGGCTATAGCCGGACTCCTCTGGCACACCCCGGGCTCTGGGAGCCCCGTGGGGCCGATCCCCCCCTTGGCCGCCCTCCGCTGGCCTGGGCTCGGCTCGGCGGCCAGCCGGGCTTCGAGGCAGGGCCCTGGCCGCCTGGCCGGGGTCTGCGCTGGCCCGGGCTGGCGCGTCCCCGCTAGGGAGCTCAGCACGCCTCATGACTCCCCGTGGGCCGTGCTGCCGGGTGCCTTTCTCTTCTCGGGCCACGAGCAGTGACAGGAACATTCATTTTCGAAGGTCCGCGCGGATCTCGTGGAACGGCGCCGGGCCCCCCTCCCTGGCGCGCGGAGCGCGCCACTGTTAATGGACAAGATCTTGCATTTTTCTCATGCTGGTTTCTGTGAGCACCAACCGCGCCCCCGATCCGAGATCGGCGGATGCGACGCGACGTGTCGATCCGTCGACTGGCCGAAATCCTGCATCCCGCTGGCGATGTGCCAATCAGCATTGGATCGGGGGCCGGGGGGGCGCGTCGAAGCTCGCCGCGTCAGCGCCGATCCAAGAGATCCGCGCGCAGCTAGACATCATGTGATTATGTAATTTTGCTGTTCCTTCGTCTCCCCTCTGTCCGCGCGCGCTCCGTCCTCGTGCCCGGCCCGTTCTCGCCCACCCTCCGTCCTCTTCCTCCTCCTCCTCCTCCGCCTCCTCCTCCTCATCCTCCTCTGTCTTCCTACTCCTTTTCCTCCTCTGTCTCCTCCTACACTGCATGGGCCGCATCGAGTCACCTTCGGTTCAATGTAGCTGTGTTTCTTTATGCTGCGGGCGAGGTGTTCAGTCGAGGTACCGGCTCCCGTTGTTCCTCGACCTTCTCATTCGACTGTGCTTCGTCTTCGGGTTCACCTCCTCCGTGGGCAAGTCCAGGGATGGCTTGCGTCAGGTTGTGATCGGTTGACGTCGTCATTTCGCTATCCTATCCTACCCTACCCTATCGTATCATAGCATGTCACGTCATATCATATGATATCACAGAATATCCTATCCTATCCTGCCCTACCCTATCCTGACGCTGACGGCGGAATGGGTGACTCCGAAGCCGCTAGCCGATCACCTGGGGGACCTACGCCTGCCTCAACCCTTCCCATACTCTCCCGAGGGCCCGAGGTCGGTGGGGGTGCAGGATAAGTCCCGGCCCTTGCGAGGGGGCTCGAGCTCCCCCCTCGCTCAGAGGTCGTAGTCCGGGTGCCGGCCGAATTGGTCCTTCGCGAACTTGGGCCTAACCCCTCGCCCTGCCGGGGTGGGCCGCGCCCTGGGGCCTAACCCCCTCGCCCCGCGGGGGTGTCGAGGCCTTGTGGCGGCCGTCGGAGTGCTCGCCGTGCGAGTCGTCCTGGGGCCGCGCGTTCTCGTAGCAGCTGTCGTCGTGGAGCTGCTCGCGCCTCCTGTGGTCCGTCTCTCGCTAACCGTGGGCCTCGTTCTGATCGAGTTGCAGGAGGGGCGCCCACATCGTGTCAGCTGCGAGCACGGCGCTCGGGTTGTCGGGGACCCACTCGGCCATGCCATCGCCGTCGAGGGATGCCCAAGCTTCGGCGGCGGCGGTCCTTTCCACGTCGCCGCCTTCTCTTGAGTGCCATCGTTGAAAGCTCACGTAAGCCGAGAGCTCGGTGATCGAAACCTCAGTGAAGGAGGTCTGCAGATCCGTCGGGAGCGTGGCGAACGTGGCGGGAGCGCCCATCACCTGCTTGGGTTAGGCGCGCGCGCAGGATCGCCTGGTGTTCCGAGGTGGCGAGGTTGTCCTCGAGATCCCCCTCGAGCCCGTCCTCGAGGTCATCCTCGAAGACTGTCCACGGCCTGCGTACAGATGGAGGGATTAAACCGTTCTCCCAAGTGATGGCTGCGTCAGTCGTCTCCTCGTCGTTCCCCCTCTTTGCTCTTCGTCGTCGTGCGGCCCCCCAACGCGCGGGGTCCTCCTGCGCGTCCCCGTTGCTCGCCTCCGCCTCGACGGTGTTCTGGTGCCTGCCCTGGCTGCGCTCGGTGCGCAGCCGGTTGCCGTTAGCCTTCTGGTCGTCGTCCTTCGCGGAGCCGGCCTGGCCGTTCGCGGTGCGCACCTCCGCCTCGAAGGTGTTCTAGCGCCTGCCCTGCCTCTCCGCGGTGTGCAGCTGGTCGCCGCACGCGTCCTGGGCGTCGTTGGAGCCGTCCTCTGCCTCCGTCTTGGTGCGCTGCTGGTTGCCGTTGGCCTCCTGGTCGTGGTCCTCCGTGGGGCTGGCCTGGCCGTTCTCGGTGCTCGCCTCCGCCTCGAAGGTGTTCGGGTGCCTGCCCTGGTTGCGCTCGGTGCGCTGCTGGTTGCCGTGCGCCTCCTGGTCGCCGTCCTCCTCCTCCTCCTCCTCCTCCTCCTCCTCCTCCTCCTCCTCCTCCTCGTGCCCGCCCCGCCCCGCGCCCCGCGCCCCACGCCCCGCCCCGCGCCCCTCCACATAAGAGCAGGCAGCAGGTGCCCTCGCCGCGGCGCGCGGGGCCCTCGGGCGACGCGCGGCGCCGGACGACCTGGAAGGAACAGACAGAAAAAGAGTCAGGGGGGGGGCCAGGGAGACAAGGGGGGAGGAGGAGGAGGAGGAGGAGGAGGAGGAGGAGGAGGAGGGGAGGAGGAGGAGGAGGAGGAGGAGGAGGAAAAGGAGGAGGAGGAGGAGGAGGAGGAGGAGGAGGAGGCGGAGGCGGAGGCGGAGGCGGAGGCGGAGGCGGAGGCGGAGGCGGAGGAGGAGGAGGACGACGACGACGACGCGGACGAGGGCAAGGACCTAAGGACATGGACTGGGAGGTGGAGGAGGAGGAGGAGGAGGAGGAGGAGGAACAGAAAGTCTGGCGGAGGGTTACGGTCCAGCCGGCGGCACGTAACACACCTATTGCTAGCAGGCAAACCGCCCTAAATTTGGAGGTGTGATAGACGATGCCGAACTCCTAGTCGAGCACGCAGTCACCGTTGAGGTCGAACGTAGCAGGGACGATGGCCAGCCCCAG
>CAUYUJ010003115.1:12500-27500 GCA_963575745.1 Prorocentrum cordatum | reverse complement strand
CAGCACGAAGGCGGAATAACAACACGGAGCAAATACAGTACGAGGAATCCACATCAATTTCCCAACCATCCTGTGGTGTTGGGTCCTCGTGTTGAAGAGACGGTGCCCCGCGTCCTCCTCTCTTCTCCTCTCCTCTCCTTTCCTCTCCTCGCCTCTCCTCTCCTCTCCTCTCCTTTCCTCTGTTCTCCTCATCCCCATCCTCCCTCCTCCCGTCACCCCCCTCACGTTGGCACACCCCTCACATTTTCCGTGGCCCCATGGGGAGCTCCACAGAGGCCCCAGTGGCATGGTTCGCATGCCGCCCCACTCCACTTTGGCTCAGCCCTCACACGTTCCGTGGCCCCATCGGGAGCTCAGCCGGAGGCCCGAGTGACATGGCTCGCATGCCGCCCCCCTTCATTTTGGCACCCTTCAGACGGCTCGTGGTCCCATAGTGAGCTCCGCTAAAGGTATCAGCGGCATGCCAGTTGCCAGTTGCATGGTTCGCATGCCGCCCCCCTCCATTTTGGCACATCCCTCAGGCGCTTCGTGGCCCCATAGGGAGCTCCACCGAAAGCCTCAGTGACATGGTTCGCGTGCCGCCTCCCCTTCACGTTGGCACACCCCTCACACACTTCGTGGCCCCATAGGGAGCGCCAGTGGCATGATTCGCATGCCCCCCCCCATTTAGTTACACCCCTCAGACGGTTCGTGGCCCCATAGGGAGCTCCGCTAAAGGTCTCAGCGGCACGGTTCGCATGCCCCCCCCCTCCATGTTCGCGCACCACTCACACGTTTGATGGCCCCATAGGATAGGGAGCTCCACCGAAGGGCATGGTTCGCATGCCGCCACCCGTTCAAGATGGCACACCATTCAGACGCTTCGTGGCCCCATAGGGAGCTCCACCGACGGCCCCGGTGGCATGAATCGCATGCCGCTCCCCCTTTCATTTTGGCACACCAGTCAGACGTTTCGTGGCCCCATATGCCATAGGGAGCTTCACCGAAGGCTCCAGTGACATGGTTCTTATGGCGCCCCCCCCTTTCATTTTGGCACACCCCTCAGGCGCTCCGTGGCCCCACAAGAAGCATCACCGAAGGCCCCATTTGCCTGGTTCGCATGCCAGCTCAACCAAAGGCCCCACACCCCTGACACGTTTCGTGGCCTCATAGGGAGCTCCACCAAAGGCCCCAGTGGCATGGTTCGCATGCCGTTCCCTTTCATTGTGGCATACCCTTCTCGTGACCCCATAGGGATCTCCACCGAAGGCCTCAGTGGCATGCTTCGCATGCCGCCCCCCCTCCATCTCGGCACACCCCTGACACGTTTCGTGGCCTCATAGGGAGCTCCACCAAAGGCCCCAGTGGCATGGTTCGCATGCCGTTCCCCCTTCATTGTGGCATACCCTTCTCGTGACCCCATAGGGAGCTCCATCGAAGGCCTCAGTGGCATGCTTCGCATGCCGCTCCCGTTCAAGTTGGCACACCCCTCAAGCGTGTCGCGGCCCCACAGGGAGCTCCACCGAAGGCCCCAGTGACATGGTTCGCTCGCCGCGCCCCCTCCACTTTGGCACACTCCTCGCACGTTTCGTGGCCCCACAGGGAGCATCACCGAAGGCCCCCGTGGCATGGTTCGCATGCCCTTCCCCCCCTCCAATTTGGTACACTCCTCACACGCTTCGTGGCCCCATAGGGAGCTCCGCCGAAGGCCCCAGTGGCATGGTTCACACGCCGCCCCCTTCCATGTTGGCACACACACATACACCTCACACGTTTCGTAGCAATACAGGGAGCTCCAAAGAAGGCCCCAGCTGCATGAATTGCATGCCCCCCCCCCCGCTCCACGTTGGCACACCCCGCGTGCGCGCCGTGGCCTTATAGGGAGCTCCACCGAAGGCCCCAGCGGCGCCCGCCCCATTGCGGCGCACCCTTCGCGCGCGTCGCGCCCATAGGCAGTTGTCAAAACGGCTGTATCCGCAAATGCATATGGTTGGATCTTTCACCCGGACATGTGATACCCTGCGTGCACAATCAATCATTATTGTTCCTACAACTACTACGACGGCGGCGACGACGACTACTACTACTGCTACTACTACTACTACTACTACTACTACTACTACTACTACTACTACCACTACTACTACTACTACTACTACTACTACTACTACTACTACTACTACTACTAGCACTGCTACTAGCACTACTACTTCTACTACTACGACGACTGCTACGACTACTACAAATATTATTACTACTACTACTACTAATACGACTACGACTACTACTACTACTACTGCTACTATACGACTACTTACGACTACGACGACCGACCACCACACGGCGACTAGTATTATTACTACCACTACTACTCTACTACTACTACTCATATACTACTACTACTACTACTACTACTACAAACTTTACTACTACTAATATGTACTACTACTACTACTACTACTACCACCACTACTACTACTACTACTACTTATTACTAATACTACTACTATTGCTATCTGACTACTACTACTACTACCACCACTAACTACGAATACTACTACTCGACGACTACTTACTACTAATACTACTTACGACCTACGACTACTATACTATGACTACTATGACTTACTACTACTACTACAACTACTACTACTACTACGACGACTACTACTACGACGACTTAGTACTAACTGAATTAGTACTACTACTACTTCTACTACTTCTACTACTACGTACTACTACTACTACTACTACTACTACTACTACTACTACTACTACTACTACTACTACTACTACTACTACTAGTACTACTACTACATACTACTACTACTACTACTACTACTACTACTACTACTACTACTACTACTACTACTACTACTACTTCTACTACTTCTACTACTACAACTACTACTACTACCACCACCACCACCACTACTACTACCACTAATAATAATAATTACCCTGGCGACTTACCCAACCCCTGCGCAAAAGCGGGGCGCAAATAGTTTAGGATACTTTATAAGGGGGCGATGACGGAGCGAGGGTTACATATGTCTGCAGACGGACTTTGGGAGACTCGCAGGACACTGGCTACAGGAAAAGGGCTTGATAAAGCTGATGATCTACAATTCCTGAGCACTCCTAGCCACTTCGAAAACGGGGATCACAGCAGGCCTCGAAAATGGCGACAGTTTCGCAGATCGCAGCCCCGCAGGGATGGCGAGGTCTCATTTGATCTGCCCGTGGCCCTCACTGTGCCTGGGCCCCCAGAGGCCTCGAACAATGGGGCAGTTTCGCAGATCGCAGCCCCCAGCGGATGGCGAGGTCTTAATTTGCATCCGCGCGTGGCCCTCACTGTGCGGGGCCCCCCAGAGGCCTCGAAAATGCGACAGTTCGACAGATCGCAGCCCCAGGATGGCGAGGTCTAATTTGAATTCTGCGCTGGGCCTCCACGTTGCTTGGGCCCCCCAGCAGGCCTCGAAAATGGCGACAGTTTGCAGTTATCGCAGCCCCCCAGCCGCAGGGATGGCGAGGTCTAATTTGAATCTGCGCGTGGCCCTCACTGTGCTGGGCCCCCCAGCAGGCCTCGAAAATGGCGACAGTTTCGCAGATCGCAGCCCTCCAGGGATGGCGAGGTCTAATTTGAATCCGCGCGTGGCCCTCACTGTGCTGGGCCCCCCAGCAGGCCGGCCTCGAAAATGGCGACAGTTTCGCAGATCGCAGCCCCCCAGGGATGGCGAGGTATAATTTGAATCCGCGCGTGGCCCTCACTGTGCTGGGCCCCCCAGCAGGCGTCGAAAATGGCGACAGTTTCGCAGATCGCAGCCCCCCAGGGATGGCGAGGTCTAATTTGAATCCGCGCGTGGCCCTCACTGTGCTGGGCCCCCCAGCAGGCTTCGAAAATGGCGACAGTTTCGCAGATCGCAGCCCCCCAGGGATGGCGAGGTCTAATTTGAATCTGCGCGTGGCCCTCACTGTGCTGGGCCCCCCAGCAGGCCTCGAAAATGGCGACAGTTTCGCAGATCGCAGCACCCCAGGGATGGCGAGGTCTAATTTGAATCCGCGCGTGGCCCTCACTGTGCTGGGCCCCCCAGCAAGCCTCGAAAATGGCGACAGTTTCGCAGATCGCAGCCCCCCAAGGGATGGCGAGGTCTAATTTGAATCCGCGCGTGGCCCTCACTGTGCTGGGCCCCCCAGCAAGCTTCGAACATGGCGACAGTTTCACAGATCGCACACCCCCAGGGATGGCGAGGTCTAATTTGAATCCGCGCGTGGCCCTCACTGTGCTGGCCCCCCAGCAGGGCTCGAAAATGGCGACAGTTTCACAGATCGCAGCCCCCCAGGGATGGCGAGGTCTAATTTGGATCCGCCCGTGGCCCTCACTGTGCTGGGCCCCCCAGCAGGCCTCGAAAATTGCGACAGTTTCACAAATCGCAGCCCCCCGCGGGCAAGACAGGAAGAGGCGGGAGGCGGGAGAAGGGACGCGACCACACTGCTCTATTCAAAACGAATACCCAACCAAGGAGGGTTGGGGAAAATACTACTACGGCTACTACTACTACTACTACTACTACTACTACTACTACTACTACTACTACTACTACTACTACTACTACTACTACTACTACTACTACGACTACTATACTACTACTACTACTACTACTACTACTACTACTACTACTACTACTACTACTACTACTACGACTACTACTACTACTACTACTACTACTACTACTACTACTACTACTATACATATGACACTACTACTACTAGACTTACTACTACTACTACTACTTCTACTACTAACCTACTACTTGCGACTACGGATACTACTACGAGGTGATTACTACCATACTACCGACGACGACAACTATCACTACCCTACTGCTGCTGCTGCTGCTACTACTTTACTACTACTACCTTATAAGGACTACATACTTCCGATCTTACTGACTACTACTACTACTTTTCTTGACTTTACTACGCACTGACTACTACTTATACTACTACTACTATACTACTACTACTACTTACTACTAATTACTACTACTTACTACTACTTACTACTACTACTACTACTACTACTACTACTACTACTACTACTACTAGTAGTACGACTACAACTACGAATGCTACCACTACTACTACTACTACTACTACTACTACTACTACTACTACTACTACTACTACTAGTACTACTAGTACTACTCGTACTACTACTACTTCTACTACTACTACTACTACTACTACTACTACTACTACTACTACTACTACTACTACTACTACTACTACTACTACTACTACTACTACCACTACTGCTACTAGCACTACTAAGGCAAACGGTGGCCTATGTTACCGGATTCTGAGGACCCCCCAGGATTCCATTGCATTTCATTTGGATTCGGCAGGATTCATTGGCATTCCTCTGCGTTCTTTCGGGTTTCCCAAGATTCCACGAGATTTCAGTGGATTCCTTCGGATTCGTACATATTCCCGAGGACTTCTCGGGGTGCATCATGGTTTCTTGGGGCCTGCGTCGGTTCCTAAGGATCTCCCAGGGTTTCTGCGTCTCTTGGAGCCATCTTGGACGCTCCAGCCCCTCGCGGAACGCCCCCCTCCAGACCAGAGGAATTCCTTAATGATCTATTTGTTTTTGAATCGGATTTCAATACGAAATGGTCGAGTCCCAGCCCCCAGAGGAATTCCTTGATGATCCATTTTTTTTTGAATGGGAAGTCAATCGGATATGGTCGAGTCCCAGCCTCCAGAGGAATTCCTTAATGATCTATGTGTTTTTGAATAGGAATTCAATAGGAAATGGTCGAGTCCCAGCCTCCAGAGGCATTCCTTAATGATCCATTTGTTTTTGAACAGGATTTCAATCGGAAATATTCGAGTCCCAGCCTCCAGAGGAATTCCTAAATAACCTATTTGTTTTTGAATCGGATTTCAATAGGAAATGGTCGAGTCCCAGCCTCCACAGGAATTCCTTAATGATCTTTTTGTTTTTGAATAGGATTTCAATAGGAAAAATTCGAGTCCCAGCCTCCAGAGGAATTCCTTAATATTCTATTGTAGTGGCCTTCGGCCAGTGCCGCCGATCCGGGGCGCTCCGACTGATGTGATCCTCCTTCGCCCTCGTCCCTCCTCTCTTTTCCCTTCCTTCCCCCTTTCATTCCGCATTTATCCAGTGGCCTTCGGCCTATCCCACCACCGTGCGTGGGTGGTGGGTCAGAGGCCTCATGGACGCTGGTTGGGATATCGTGGTTGGCCGGGACCTCTGGGGGCCTCTTGGAGGCCTCTTGGGGCTTCTTGGGGGCGTCTTGGGCCTCTTGGGGCCACTTGGGGGCCTCTTGGGGGTCTCTTGGGAGTCTCTCGGGGCTTCTTGGGGGCCTCTTCTGGGCCCCTTGGGGCCTCTTGGAGGCTTCTTCGGAGCCTCTTGGTGCGGGAGGGGTGGCACTCGAGTTCGGAACCCCCTCGGAGGCCACGATCCTTGTGAGGGGTGTCAAAAAACGCATCGGCCGGAAACTCGCACCCCCCCCCCACCCCCACCCCCCCTTCCCCGGCAGAGCCACCCCGGCAACCCCCCCGGAGGCTGAGGCTCAGCCTCGAGGCTGTAGCTGAGACTCCTTGTAACTCACACGCCGGATCGGCGGATTTGCTTTTGAATCGGATTTCAATAGGAAATGGTCGAGCCCCAGCGTCCAGAGGTATTCCTTAATAATATACTTGTTTTTGAATGGGATTTCAATAGGAAATGGTCGAGTCCCAGCCTCCAGAGGAATTCCTTAATGATCTTTTTGTTTTTGAATAGGATTTCAATAGGAAACATGCTTACTAAGAGTATGATTCCTTCTTTTGTTTCGCCGGCGTCGTTCCCGAACCCGAACCGAACCCGAACCCTTACCCTTTACCATTCATTCAAACCTGGTAACACAGACTACGTTTTGCCCTACTACAACTACTGCTACTGCTGCTGCTACTGCTACTGCTACTGCTACTCCTACTACTACTACTACTACTACTACTACTACTACTAATACGACTACTTATACTACTACTACACTACTACTACTACTACTACTACTACTACTACTACTACTACTACTACTACTACTACTACTACTACTACTACTACTACTACTACTACTACTACTACTACTACTACTACTACTACTACTACTACTACCACTACTACTATTACTATTACTACTACTACTACTACTACTACTACTACTACTAGTGTTAGTTATGCGACGCCTACGGTTACTAGTATTACTGTTAGTATTGTCACTACTTTTGTTACCAATGCCGCGACGAGCACCATTACTACTACAACTACTACTGCTATTACTAATGCGACTACTGCTATCACAATTTCTACTACTACTACTACTACTACTACTACTCATATCACTGCGGCTACCACGGCTACGACTACTATTACCACGATTACTACTACTACCACCACTACCACTACTACGACGACTACTACTACTACTACTACTACCCCTTCTACTACGACTACTACTGCTACTACTACGACGATTACTACTACTACTACTACTACTACTACTACTGCTACTACGTCTGCTACTACTACTACTACTACTTACTACTACTACTACTACTACTACTGTACTACTATACTACTACTACTACTACTACTACTACTATACTTACTATACTACCACTATACTACTACTACTACTACTACTACTACTACTACTACTACTACTACTACTACTACTCTACTACTTACTATACCCACTACTACTACTACTTCTACTACTACTACTACTACTACTACTACTACTAAGCGACTACTACTACTACTACTACTACTACTACTACTACTACTACTACGACTACTACTACTACTACTACTACTACTACTACTACGACTACTACTACTACTACTACTACTACTACTACTACTACTACTACTACTACTAATACTAATACTACCACTACTCCTACTACTCTACTACTACTACTACTACTACTACTACTACTACTACTACTACTACTACTACTACTACTACTACTACTACTACTACTACTACTACCCCTACTACGATTACCCATACTACTGTACCACTATTACTCTACTACAACGGTTACCCATACTATTGTTACCACTGTTACTGGTACTGCTAGTCGTAGTAGTAGTAGTAGTAGAAGTACTGAGACTACGACGACGACGACTCCTACCACTACCACGGTTACTGCTATTATTATTGTTACAATGCTTATTATTTCTACCACGACGACTTACTACGACTACTACGACTGCACATATTTCTACACATACCAATACCTTTTTAAAAAAAAAAAAAATACTCCTACTACTGCCGCTACAACACCAATTGTTACGACTACTGCTACTACCATTACTATCACTACGACTATTTATACTGCTAAGCATTATTCTCTTGCACAGGGTGTCTAGAGCTCCGACCACTTTATTCCGGCGTCGTCGTCGCTCCCCCCCAGCTGCCTTGTGCCCTTCATGTGTCGGTATATGTGTCGCTGTGTGCCTTGTGCCCTTCATGTGCCGCTATATGTGTCGCTGTGTGTCGCTATGCGTCTCCATGTGTGCCTCGCTATGTGTCGCTGTGTGTCGCTATGCGTCGATATGTGTGTGTCGATATATGTCTCTATATGTCGACATGTGTCGCTATGTGTCGCTCCCCAGCACCCCAGCGCACCGCCCCCTCCGCCCCGACGACTTTATTTCGGCGTCGTCGTCGCCCCCCCCCCCCCTCTCCTCAGCAGCCCAGCGCGCTGCCCCCTCCGCCCCGACCACTTTATTTCGGCGTTGTGTCGACATGTGTCACTACGTGTCGCTCCCCAGCACCCCAGCGCACCGCCCCCTCCGCCCCGACCGACTTTACTGTATTTCGGCGTCGTCCGTCGGCCCCCCCCACCCCTCGCCCCTCACCTCAGAGCCCCCCACGCGCGCCGCCCCGCCTACCGCACCCCCTCCGCCCCGACCACTTTATTTCGGCGTTGTGTCGACATGTGTCGCTGTGTGTCGCTCCCCAGCACCCCAGCGCACCGCCCCCTCCGCCCCGACGACTTTATTTCGGCGTCGTCGTCGCCCTCCCCCCCCCCTCTCCCTCTCCTCAGCAGCCCAGCGCGCTGCCCCCTCCGCCCCGACCACTTTATTTCGGCGTCGTCGTCGCCCCCCCCGGTCCTTTTCCCCGGCAGCCCAGCGCACCGCCCTCTCCGCCCCAACCACTTTATTTCGGCGTCGTCGTCGCCCTATTTCGGCGTTGTGTCGACATGTGTCGCTTTCCTCAGCAGCCCAGCGCACCGCCCTCTCCGCCCCGACCACTTTATTTCGACGTCGTCGTCGCCCTATTTCGGCGTTGTGTCGACATGTGTCGCTACGTGTCGCTCCCCAGCACCCCAGCGCACCGCCCCCTCCGCCCCGACGACTTTATTCCGGCGTCGTCGTCGCTCCCCCCCCACCCCCTCTCCCTCTCCTCAGCAGCCCAGCGCGCTGCCCCCTCCGCCCCGACCACTTTATTTCGGCGTCGTCGTCGCCCCCCCCTGTCCTTTTCCCCAGCAGCCCAGCGCGCCGCCCTCTCCGCCCCGACCATTTTATTTCGGCGTCGTCGTCGCCCCCCCCCCCACCCACCCCCCTCTCCCGAGCAGCCCAGCGCGCCGCCTTCTCCGCCCCGACCATTTTATTTTGGCGTCGTCCGTCGCCCCCTTCCGTCCTCCCCTTCTCCCCAGCAGCCCAGTCCAGCGCACCGCCCCCCTCCGCCCCGACCATTGTATTATTTTGCACAGGGCGTCTAGAGCCCCGACCATTTTATTTCGCGTCGCTCCCCCCCCCCGCGTCCTCAGCGCCAGAGTGGGGCCCCCGCGCCGTGGCTCTCTGCCCCAAGCCCCCCGCGTCCCCAGCGCCCCAGCGGGGGCCCCGCCCACTGCCCCCTCCGCCACGAACGCTTTATCCCGCGTCGCCCCCCCCCGGCCCCCCCGCGTCCCCAGCGCCAGTGTGAGGCCCCCGCGCCGCGGCTTTCTGCCCCGGCCCACCGCGTCCCCAGCCCCCCAGCGGGGGCCCCGCCCACTGCCCCCTCCGCCACGAAAGCTTTATCCCGCGCCGCCACCTCCCCCCCCCCACCCCGCGTCCCCAGCGCCAGTTTGGGACCCCCGCGCCGTGGCTCTCTGCCCCAAGCCCCACCGCGCCCCCAGCGCCCCAGCGAGGCCCCCGCCCACTGCCCCCTCCGACACGAACGCTGTATTACGCGTCGCACCCCCCCCCCCTCCGCGTCCCCCAGCCCACTCTGGAACGGAGTCAACTCGTGGTTCTCTGCCCCGAGAGCCCCCCCGCGTCCCCAGCGCCCCAGCGGGGGCCCCGCCCACTGCCCCTTCCGCCACTAACGCTTCATCCCGCGTCGCGCCGCACACCACCTCCCCCACCTCCCTCCCCGCGTCCCCAGCGCCCCAGTGGGGACTCCGCCCCGTGCCCCCTCCGCCCCGACAATTTTATTCCGCGTCGCGACGCACGCCACCTCCCCCCCTTCCCCCCCTTTCCCCAGCGCCCCAGTTGGACCCCCGCCCCGTGGCCCTCTGCCCCAAGCCCCGCCCAGTGCCCCCTCCGCCCCGACAGTTTATTCCGCGTCGCGGCACACACCACCCCCCCTCCTCTCCGCGCGTCCAGCGCCCCAGTGGGACCTCCGCCCCTGCTCCCTCGTTCCGATATTTTAGTCCGCTCGCGACGCACGCCGCCTCCCCCACCCTCCCCACCTGGGACTTGGGCCCCGTTGTTGGGCCCAGAGGGCGATGCCTTGCCCCCTCTTCCCCCCTCCTCCTCCACCTCCTCCTCCTCCTCCTCCTCCTCCTCCTCCTCCTCCTCCTCCTCCTCCCCCTTCGTTTTGGTGCAAGGGCTATGGCACACGTGCCACTTGTTTGGGCGACGACTACTACTACGACTACTCTTTCTACTACTACTACTACTACTACTACTACTACTACTACTACTACTACTACTACTACTACTACTACTACTACTACTACTACTACTACTACTCCTACTACTACTACAACTACTACACCTACTACTACTACTACTACTACTACTACTACTACTACTACTACTACTACTACTACTACTACTACTACTACTACTACTACTACTACTACTACTACTACTACTACTACTACTACTACTACTACTACTACTACTACTACTACTACTAACTACTAACTACTAACTACTAACTACTACTACTACTACTACTACTACTACTACTACTACTACTACTACTACTACTACTACTACTACTACTGACTACTACCACGACTACTACGATTTCTACTACTACTACTAGAATACTACTACTACTACAACGACGACCACTCCTACTGCGTCCCCTTTTTTTTAGTGGTACTACGGCTATTACGAACCAACTACCGCTTATTACCACTACTACACGACGAACTAACTACTACTACTGCGCCAACATATATGCTACTATCACTACACGATTATACCACGACCACTACTACTACTACTAACTACTAACTACTACTACTACTCACACGACTACTACTTCTACTCGAACGACTACTACTACGACTACTACTACTACTCTACTAACTACACTACCTACACTACTACTACTACTACTACTACTAATACTACTAATAACTACTACTAACTACTACTACTACTATTACTACTACTACTACTACTACTACTACTACTACTACTACTACTACTACTACTACTACTACTACTACTACTACTAGTGCTACTACTACTACTACTACTACTTCTATTACTACTACTACTTCGACTAAGTCAACAAGTACTACTACTAGCATTATCTCTGTACCATGTTTGTTCATAGTAATACTACTACTACTACTACTACGATTACGACTACTACTACTACTACTACTACTACTACTACTACTACTACTACTACTACTACTACTACTAGTACTACTACTACTACTACTACTACTACTACGGCTACGGCTACGGCTACTACTACTACTGTTACTACTATTACAGTTGCTACTATTACTACCACTACTACTGCTGCTGCTGTTACGACTACTCCTGCTACGACTACTAGGATTATTATTATTATCATTATTATCAATATTATGAGTCGTACGAGTACTACTACCACCACTAGTACTACTACTGCTACTGCTGCTACTACTACTACTACTACTACTACTACTGGTACTACTACTACTACCGCCACTAGTAGTAGTAGTAGTAGTAGTAGTAAAGTAGTACTACTACTACTACTACCTACTACTACTATACTACTACTCACTAAACTACTACTACTACCTACTACGACTACGACTCTAATACGACTACGACTACTACTACTACGACTACGACTACTACTACTACTACTACTACTACTAACGACTACTACTACACGACACGACGACGACGACGACGACGACGACGACGACGACGACTACTACTACTACTATGCTACTGCTACTACTACTACCTACTACTACTACTACTACTACTACTACTACTACTACTACTACTACTACTACTACTACTACTACTACTACTACTACTACTACTATTTCCACGATTATTATCCGTAAGGGCTTCGCCCCCTGCTGGCCTCCTCTCTATCATCACGGGATATATCGGAGTCGCGTCGGTGCGTCTCGGCGCTGCCTTGCCGCATCTGGGAACATCATACGGGGGCGGATAGGAATCATCAGCGCATATTGCGACGTTGCCGTTCTCCGAGTGGCCTTCGGCCCATCCCGCTTGAGCGCCTCTTGGGGGCCTCGTGTGGTATCTTGTGGGCCTCTTGGATGCCTGTTGGGCGCGTCTTGGGCGTCTCTTGGGGCCTTTTGGCGGCCTTTTGGGGCTTCCCCGGGGCTTCTCAAGGCTTGCTCGGAGCGCTTCTTGGGCCATTTTGAAGCCCTCTTGGGCCGTTGTGGGGTCCTCTTGGAGGCGGCTTGGGCTGTCTTGGGGCGGTTTTCGGGGCTTCTTGGGCCGTTTTGGAGCGTCGTAAAGCCGAAAATGTGAGAAGGCCACATTCCTTCAAACACCTTTGTACAATCGAAGATTATGGCTTCTTGGGGCTCTTCTGGGAGGCCTCTTGCAGCGCTCTTGGGGCCCACGTAGGCCGTCTTGGAACCATCTTTCGGCGCCCTGGAGCACTCTTGGAAGGCCTTGGGGACGCGTAATTTGCAAGAGTTTATGGATTCGGGGACGCGAGTCTTGAGTAATCTGCAATGGATTATGGCTTCGGGGACGCGAGCATAGCATACTTTACGAGGGTTTCTTCGGGGGCACACCAATTGTGTAATTTACAAGGTTTTGTGGCCTCGGGGATGCGCATATTGTTTAATTACCTAGGGATATGGCCTCGGGGGCGCGAATTTCATGTATTTATATGTGTCCCACGCCCCCCGCATGAATTCAGAGAATGCGATCCGGGCGTGGTGAATTTCTGGATTGGGGCTCCCCCCGATCGCGCGGACTTCAACAGCTTACAGTCGGAAGCAGAAAGCAGGAATGTAACACTTTAGACTTGAAACTGCAAGTGGCGCAGGGAGCAACAAGCCTTAGCCTTGCAGCCTGCTGGCCCCGTAAGCGGGCCGGCGGATTACCAGCACAATGACTATTACTATTATTATTACTACTATTACTATTACTATTACTATTACTATTACTATTACTATTACTATTACTATTACTATTATTATTACTAATAACATTTTTACGATTACAAGTACGACGACGACGTCGACTACTACTACCACTACGACTACGACTACGACTACGACTACTACTACTACTACAACAACTACTACTACTACTACTACTACTACTACTACTACTAGTACTAGTGCTACTACTACTACTACTACTACTACTACTACCACTACTACTACTACGACTACGACTACGACTACGACTACGACTACGACTACGACTACTATTATACTACTAGTACTAGTACTACTCCTACTACTACTACTACTACTACTACTACTACTTCTACTACTACTACTACTACTACTACTACTACTACTACTACTACTACTACTACGACTACTACTACTACTACTACTACTACTACTACTACTACTACTACTACTGCTACTACTACTACTACTACTACTACTACTACTACTACTACTACTACTACTACTACTACAACAACAACTACTACTAAAACTACTACTACTACTATTACTACTACTATTTGTACGACTATTATTATTACGAGCACTACTACTACTACTACTACTACTACTACTACTACTACTACTACTACTACTACTACTACTACTACTACTACTACTACTACTACTACTACTACTACTACTACTTTTACTGCTACGATTATTCCCCACATGCTTCATGGGGTTATGGTTTTCTTCCCTGCCGCGCCGCACCCGCGACACACACCTCACTCTTCGTACAGCACAGCTCAGCACAGCACAGCACATCACAGCACAGCACAGCACAGCTCAGCTCAGCACAGCACACAGCTCAGCTCAGCTCAGCGCAGCAAACACACACACAACTTAGCTCATGCACAGCTCAGCTACAGCCCAGCACCTCCTCTGCACAGCACACACAGCTCGTGGCACTTTCTCTCGACACAACAGGGGGTGGCGCAGGGTTGGTCTCTCAGCGTCAGCCTCGGCCGCATCCACAATCACTGGCGCTAAAGCCTCCCGCGTGCACGCGCCGCGACACAAAAGGGTGGAGCAGGGGGTGGGTTCTCCAGTCTCGGCCGCTTTCCACGGCACTGGCGCAAAGCCTGGCAGGCGTGGCACGTTCTCGACACCACAGGGGGTGCGCAGGGGGTGGTCTCTCAGCTCGGCCGCTATCCACGACACTGGCGCAAAGCCTAGCAGGCGTGGCACTTTCTCGACACCAAAGGGGGTGGGCAGGGGGTGGTCTCTCAGCTCGGCCGCTATCCACGACACTGGCGCAAAGCCTAGCAGGCGTGGCACGTTCTCGACACCACAGGGGGTGTGCAGGGGGTGGTC
>CAUYUJ010003115.1:0-5000 GCA_963575745.1 Prorocentrum cordatum | reverse complement strand
GTCTCTACTGTATGGTTCTGCTTCTTTTCCCTTCGACGAACGATCCACAACTGGTGGAGCTCTGGTCCCTACCCCCCTGGGGGACCCCCGTCGGCTTCGACACCCCTCCCGAGAGATCGTCGACGCGATGCGTTCCCTCGGGGGGAAGGGTTGCGGGGAGCGACGGTCCCTGCGATCCCGGCGTTGCAACTTTTTCACGGCGGGCGTTTTCGCTCGAGTTCGGGCCCCAGACGGTCCCCGAGATCCTTTCGTTGCAATTTTTTTCACAACGGGCGGCTTTGCTCGAGTTCGGGCCCCGGGACCCTCACAGATCGATCTGGCTCGAAACATGGCGCAGAAAGATGGGATCGGGGGGTCCGGGCGTGATTTTCTCCGACGCTGCAATTTTTTGCAGCGTCGGATCTCAGGGGTTCGGACTGGTCGGAAGGTTCAGACTCCAGTGCCGCAGAGCTACGTGCGGCACTCGGGCCGGCTGCTGACGGTGTGGCTCGTCGCGCTGCCGCTCCCGATCTCGTACGAGATGCATTGGTGGACCGTCGTGATCGAGTTCCTCATCTCGTGGGGTCTGTTCGGCATCTACGAGATCGGCCTCAGGCTTCGAAGAAGAAGAAGAATCTGAGAATAAGAAGAAACGTAATAATAATAATAATAGTAATAATAATAATAGTAATGATAATAATAATAATAATAACAATAATAATAAGCAAAAGAAGATAAAGATACTGATAAGCAACGCCATAAACAGAAACTTTCGGAGCTTTGCGCTGATTTCTTGGATCCGCCCCCTGGCGGCGCATCTGGCGCCGCCCCTGGCGCGGGTACAAGAAATCTGCGCAGAGTTCTGAAAGTTTATGCCTACGTATGTTGTTTTTTGCTCCTCCAAGGCTGGAGGACCCCTTCAACGGCCAGCTCCCTGTGGAGACCTTCATCAAGACCTCCAAGAAGGAGATCGACGAGCGCTACCTCGCGCTCATTGAGAAGATGCGCCAGCGCTCGGGCTCCCATGAGCGGCTGGCGGTGTTCGTGGGCCGCTGGGCGCATCGCTGCGATTCGAGATTTTTCCGCGTGCTGCAAAGGGAGCTGCTGATTGCCGCTGGCCGCAACGACCAGCGCGCCGCTGCCCTGGTGGTGGTCAGGGAATCTGTGAAAAGGTGGCTCAGTGCGCGGAAGATGCTGGAAGAAAAGCATGTTGCGCGGCTGCAGTTGAGCGTGTCGAGACGTCCCGGACTGCCTTTCTATATTCGTACGCGCTTTGGAACGGGGGAGTCGATCACAGCTGCATGCGTAACTGCGGTTCCACATTGTTCTGCAGATGGTTGGAGGTGTGCTCACTCCTCATGTGCATGTGCATGTGCTGATCACGTGGTCTATTGTAGAAAGACATGCGCGCCCGCACTTCCCTCGCATTGTCTAGCCATGGCTTCCTCATCAGAGTGAGGGTGCCCGAACGGTGTTGTTTCATGCCTGCGCGTGCGTGACCATTGTGGGGCGGTAGCTTGTCTGCGAGGGGTCCTCGGCGAGGGGTCGGGATCTCTGTCTCCCTCCCACTAAGTCTCATGCACACCCTCGCTCGTGCCCGCAATCAGCAGGCGGTAGGTAAGATCATCTCCCCCGAACTGTGGCTCGTTTCCAGGCTTCGTGTCCGCGAATGCAGGTCTCCGTTGCGGGGTCCTTCCCCCCATCTCCGTAACGGTTCCGAACGTACGCGGGGGGGGGGGAGGGGCAGTTCCCCCACAGGCATGGCGCGGTGCTCACAGGCGTGCTGTGGTGCTGACAGGCATGCTTTGGTTTGGGAGCAGGACGCGCACCGCCACCACCACCACCACCACCACCACCACCACCACCACCACCACCACCACCACCACCACCACCACCACCACCACCACCACCACCACCACCACCCACCACCACCCGTCATGATGTCGATGTTTTCCGTTGGTCCCCCGCACGAGCCTTGCTACGAGCCGGATTGGGGCAGAGCGGAATTGCCTGCGTCGACGCGGCAAGACCCGACGACGGAGGAGTGGTGGACGTCGCCCTTGCCGAGGTGCTCGCTGGAGGGGGTGGCCGACGCGGCCTTTGGCGCTGTCGCGCCAGGACGGGGTTGTCGATCGCCCTGCTCGGGACCAAGCGTGGGGGGACTCACCGACAGTGCCAAGCCAGTCCCACGCTCGTCTCGGCTCGCCTCCGCAATGCACTCGATGGAAGTACCAGTACCCAGCCAGACATCGCCCGCACAGCACGCCACCCCCGAGGACGAAGGCCAGCCCACGTTGGAAATATATCCAACAGCGGAGGAGTGGCCGAAGGCGACCTGACTGGGGTTCTCGCTGGAGGGGGTGGCTGACGCGGACCCTGGTGCTGCTGTGCCAGGACGAGCTTGTCGACCGCCCTGCTCGTGACCGCGTGCAGGGGGACTCGCAGACAGCGCCTCGCCAGTTCTGCCCTCGTCTCGGCTCGCCTCCTTACTTTGCAAGTTGGAAGTACCATGAAGCACCCACCCCAACCTCGCCCGCACAGCACGTCGCCGACGAGGACGAGGGCCCACCCAGGCTGGAAACGCTGGGCGCGCTGGCCATGGCACCCTCCCCAGCTGGACTGGCAGGCACCGTGCCAGACCCGCCTGACCATGCACGCCGCCAAGCCGCCTCTGCAGTGCCCATGGGCTGGCCAGGCCCGAGGGCGGGGCCAGCTCCGCCTGGCCATCGTGCACACCGCCAGGCCGTTTCTGCACGAGCGCCTGCGGCAGCGCCGGGGGCCCTGAAGCGCCTCGCTCTCCACTGCAGGACCACGGCCGGAAGTGGGCCCGCCCGCGCTGGAAGTGCTGCCGCCACCCAGGCCACCAGCGTGTCCCACCTCAGGATCGCCCCGTCTGTTCACTGGCCTCCCTCCCGTGCGGCTCCACCCCCCCGTGGGCGGGGAGCGCTGGCGCAGTTCTGCCCCAGGGCTCCCGTCTCGAGCTCCGCCGAGGTCTGATAGCAGCGCCTGGTCAGACCCGCTGCTTCGTGCTGCTCTTGACCAGCAGGCCCTGCATGCGCCTGACCTCGGCACGGCCCTCTTCCCTCGCGAGGTCGAGGTCTACCAGGCCTGCTTCCTGGAGCTGCTCGGGCAGCGCGGGGTCGTCGAGGCCAAGGTCGAAGCCGCCGTCGTCGACCGCCACGTCTTCTCCGTCGCAGCTGCCAGCAGCGGCTGCACCGGCCCCCGGCACCAGCAGGGCCAGCCCTGGCAGAGCCGGCAGGGCCCCGAGGCGCCGCTGCCCGGGATGTTGCTTGTGCTGCCTCCTGCTGGGCATGCGCCTGCGCGGACTCGCGCTGCGCACCAAGCAGCTTGACGAGGTCATTGACGGGCGCGTCGAGACCCTGGAGGTGAGACGATGCCCCCCAGCTTGCCGACCAGCTCAGCCACCGGCCCGAGCAAGTCCAGCGACTACCCCGCGCCGAGGGGCTTGCCTTTCTGGACCGTGCAGAGGATGGGGACAGCACTGGCAGTCTCTTCTCTTCTTAGGACTGTCGAGATCTCCCCCGGTGCCTCGCGATGGCCTTTGAGACGCTCCATCTCGTGGTCCAGCTCCTTCTGCCTGGCCTCCAGCGCCTCCTTGGCCGGAACCACGCGCTCCTGGGCCTTCTCGACATGTTTCGCCTTCCTCGCCTTCCTCTGGTGAAAGTCCTGCAGAGACTTGGACGCGAGGTCGGCCTTCGCGGGCTCCTGTCCCACCGACAAGCTCGAAGGTGCCAGCGAAACAAGAGCCGACTTCGCCTGCTCCTGATAGAGGCCGTGCTTGGAGGGGCTCAGCGAGCAGCTCGTCGCGGAGCTCCCTCTTGGCCTGCGCTGCTGCGTCCTCCTTGGCACTGGAGAGTGAAGGAGGCCCACTGCCCCAGCGCCCTTTTGGATCTGGCGCCTTGGCGACGTTAGGCTCCTGCATCCCGTGGCACGAGATGGCATCGAGCACCCCTCCTCCTCCTCCTCCGCCTCCTCCTCCTCCTCCTCCTCCTCCTGCTCCTCCTCCACGTCCTCCTCCTCCTCCTCCTCCTCCTCCTCCTCCTCCTCCTCCTCCTCCTACTCCTACTCCTATCCTTATTCCTTATTAGAATATACTCCTACTCCCCCCTCAGGCCGGCAGATAGGGGCCCCATCCGGGTGGTCCCATCCTAACCTGTAAAAAACAATACAAAATCAACATGTTTCTTATTCTTTCCTCTCGACATGGACGTCCTGTCGCCCATGGCGATAATCCATTACAAAAAATACCTCAAAGAGCACACGCGCGCGTTCATGTCAGAATCCTACCGAACACCGTGTATTTGCAAGCATTTCAACATAAAAACATCAAACAACCTATGCTTTTTTCACAAAAATTCTACAAATTTCCTGCCCGGGCTCTCTTGCTGAAATCATAGGAAAACCATAGGAATCTTAAGAATTCTGTCAAATCCAGCGATTTCACGTCATCGCGCGGTGCACTCGCGATGCTCTGTCATGCACCCAGGCCGCGAATCCTGTGCAAAAAAACCACGCGGGCGACATGCGCGCGCGTCGCCGCGAGCGCATGCTCAAATCCTTCTAGAGTCGTCGCCGTCATTGGCACCGTCGCATGGACGTCCTGTCGTCCACGCGGAGGGCGACGACAAGGACGACGATGGACGCAAGAATTCTGCGGAAGCGGTCGAGGAAGCGTCTGGTCGTACAAAAGCTGGCGCCGGATGGCCATGCATGACCACGAACCCCCGGCGGCTGAAAGAGAAGCGGTGCAGTCGTCGTCGTCGCGGTGTCGTCGTCGTCGTCGTCGTCGTCGTCTCTCCACTGGTCCTTCCAATGGCACTCCTCCTTTTCCTCCCCCTCCCCTCTTCCCCTTCCTCTCCTTGCCTCTCTCTCTCTCTCTCTCTTTGGCCTACTACTAATTACTACTACTACTACTACTACTACTACTGCTACTACTACTACTACTACTACTACTACTACTACTACTATTAATTACTACTACTACTAATTACTACTACTAC
>CAUYUJ010003114.1:549456-593674 GCA_963575745.1 Prorocentrum cordatum | reverse complement strand
TGCGAACGTGGCCACTGGGGCCTTGGGTGGGGCTCCCTATGTGGCAACGAAGTGTGTGAGAGGCGCGCCGAAATGGGCATGCGGTGCGCGGGGAGGCACATGCGAAAATATTGTTCCTGCCGCTCGAAAATCGCGCCGATGGCGGCTGCGTCGGCGCATGCAATCGCTTCGGCGGAGGCAAGCCCAACGGCGAAACCCAAAGCCGACGTTCGACGCTGTTGCCATGTGCAACGGAACGTGGCAGGGGTGTGCCGAAATTTGCATGCGGTGGGCGGGGAGGCGCATGCGAACGTGGCCACTGGGGCCTTGGGTGGAGCTCCATATGGGGCCACGAAGTGTGCGAAGGTGTGCACGAATGAGCATGCGGTGGGCGGGGGGGCGCATGCGAACGTGGCTGGGGCCTTGGGTGGAGCTCCATATGGGGCCACGAAGTGTGCGAGGGGCGTGCCGAAATAGGCATGCGGTGGGCGGGGAGGCGCATGCGAACGTTGCCACTGGGGCCTTGGGTGGAGCTCCCTATGGGGCCACGAAGTGTGTGAGGGGTGTGCCGACATGGGCGTGCCGAGATTGGCATGCGGTGGGCGGGGAGGCGCATGCGAGCGTGGCCATTGGGGCTGGGGCTCCCTGCGGGGCAACGATGTGAGGGGTGTGCCGAAATGGGAATGCGGTGGGCGGGGAGGCGCATGCGAACGTTGTGGCCTTGGGTGGAGCTCCCTATGGGGCCGCGAAGTGTGTGAGGGGTGTGCCGAAATCGGCATGCGGTGCGCGGGGAGGCGCATGCGAACGTGGCCACTGGGGCCTTGGGTGGGACTCCCTACGGGGCCACGAAGTGTGTGAAGGTGTGCACAAATGAGCATGCGGTGGGCGGTGAGGCGCATGCGAACGTGGCCACTTGGGCCTTGGATGAAGCTCCCGATGGGGCCACGAAGTGTGTGAGGGGTGTGCCGAAATTGGCACGTGGCCACTGGGGCCTTGGGTGGAGCTCCCCAATGGGGCCACGAAGTGTGCGAGGGGTGTGCCGAAATGGGCATGCTGTGCGCAGGGGTGGGAGGGGGGGGGGGGGGGGGCACGCTGAACGTGGGCCACTGGGGCCTTGGGTGGAGCTCCCTGGCCCGAAGTTTGCGCGAGGTGCGAGCCGGTAATGTGCGTGCTGTGTTGGCGGGGGGGGGGGGGCGGGGGGGGGCAGCGAAACGCGGGCCGCAGGGGCATGTCTGGAGCTCCCTATATGGGGCCACGAAGTGTGTGAGGGGTGTGCCGAAATGGGTACGCGGTGGGTGGGGAGGCGCATGCGAACGTGGCCACTGGTGATTTGGATGGAGCTCCCCATGGGGCCACGAAGTGTGCGAGGGGCGTGCCGACATGGGCATTCGGTGGGCGGGGAGGCGCATGCGAACGTGGCCGCTGCAGGGCCTTGGGTGGAGCTCCTGGGGCCACGGAGTGTGTGAGGGGTGCGCCGAAATGAGCATGCGGCGGGCGGGGGGGCGCATGGGGCCTTGGGTGGAGCTCCCTATGGGGCCACGAACCGCGCGAGGGGTGTGCCAGAGGAGGAGGAGAAGGAAGAGGAGGAGGAGGAGGAGGAGGAGGGAGGGAGAATGGAGGAGGGAGGAGGGGTGAGGGTGGAGGGGGAGACGCGGGGGACTGTGCAGGTTGGTTGGAAACGGCGACGGTCGACAACGACGGCTGACGACGACCGACGGGCGTCGGAGACGACGACGGCCACGAAGACGACCGATGACCGACGACGACCGAGGAGGGGCTGGCGGGGAAGGGGGGAGGCGGAGGGGGCGGGGGGAGGGGGGGACAGCGTGATATTGTTATATTTCAGAGGGTAGTTGCACCCAGTGCCTGTTCTCATCAATGCCCATTGCCCTTCGCCCACCCCCGCCCCTCCCCCCCTCGCCCATAGCGGTTTCGGTTCGCCGCGCGTGTGCGGCCAGGGCGCCCCCTGCGCCACCACCACCCCGCCGCCGCGATGCCTGGAGACAGTCCAAACACCCCAGAACTCAAACTTCAGATTGAACGCGTGATGGAGCGCATCTCCGCTGCACCCCCTCCTGGCGACACGGACGATCTGAAGGAGTTATCGTCGATGCTTTGCTTGCTCATCAAAACGTCAGAACAAAAAATAGATTGGCTGACTGACCAGATTGTTCACATGCAACGAATGATAAACGAATCCGGGGACGCCCTCAACACTGCGACCGAGACGATAGCTTCGAAGGAGAGGGAGATTGAGGATCTGAAGGCTCGGTTGCGTGCTCATGAGGGCGCTGACGTCACTTGCCATAGCAGCGACTGAGAGCCGCGCTTCCTGCTTCGTTTTCTTTGGCGTGCCCTCCCCCTCCACCTCGACTCAAGACCAGCCCTCGGCTCGATGCCAGCCCCCCCCCCCCCCCCTCTCGCATGCAGGGGGGTTGCGTGCGTGCGTGCGCGTGCGCGCGGGGATGGGGCGGTAGCTCAAGGGGTCGGGATGAATAATGCCCGAACGGGGCCGAGACCTGTTGCGGACATGGAGCCTAAGAGCCCGTATAAGGGGGCCCATCGCCCCAACTCCTTGGGCCACCCCCCCCCCCCCATCGCCCTTTGCCGACTAGCGGGCCCTCGATGCGAACCTGGCCCCGCGCAGGGCAGCGATCGCCGCCCAACGCGCCGCTGAGAAAACGAGGCGGGGAGGGCAGCGTCGTGGTCGTCCCCCTCCTCCTCTTCCTCCTCCTCCTCCTCCCCCGCCTCCTCCGCTCCTCCTCCTCCTCCTCCTCCTCGCTCCTCCTCCTGGCGAGAAGCGCCCGAGACGCCGACGCACCTCGGATCTCGGCCGAGAGCTGCGCGCGCGCGATGGTGCGGAAGAGAAGCGGAGGGCGAGGAGGAGTAGAATGGTGACGATGTTTGCACGCGCTGGTCGAGGGCTTCGCCAAACGCAGCGACACATGTCGTCGTCTTATAGGGCGACCCTCGTGGCCCAGAACAGGCGGCCAAGAGCCGGCCCCCGGGGCCCTCGAGGAACGCGCGGGCAGCTGGCGCTCGGACAGGCGGACAGGGCTGCGACGCACACCAGGCTGCAAACCATGTTGTTTGTTTTTGTGTTTTTGTTTGTTTTTGTTTGTTTTCCGAAGAGAGGTTCTGCAACCGCGCGCGGCCCTCGGAGGAGGAAGCTGAGGAGGAAGACGAGGGGGGACATGAAGAGGATGATCACCAGGGGCGAAGTCCCCGAGGAGGAGGACGGTGCGGAGCTCCGCACAATCGGCGCCAATCGTTGCAACAGTGCAGAGGAGGAGGAGGAGGAGGAGGATTACGAACTCGGCACCAATCGTTGCAATCTTCTTCGGAGGGGGAGGAGGGGGAGGAGGAGGAGGAGGAGGAGGAAGGAGAGGAAGATAAGGGGGAGGAGGAGGGTGAGGAGGAGGAGGAGGAATAATAAGAGGACGCTGAGGAGGAGGAGATGGATGAGGAGCTCCTCAGGAGCTCTATCCTCAGGAGCTGCGCTGGCTAAGCGCGCTTCCTCTTCCTTGCGGTCGCCCCGTCCACGGCGACGTGAGCAGGCTTAGGCTTAAAAAACTGAAGAAGCGCATGCTTCTTGATCAGCTTGGTGTTCGTCAGTACTGGTACCGTGGATCCACAAATAATCTCATGCTTTATGGCGACGTTTGCGTCTGTCTCCGAGTCTGTGCTACCAATCCACCAAATGACGTCGACCAGCGACTCGTGCTTCCAATCGGCAGCGTTCGGCCCCCTCGGCTGGACGGACTTGTTCAGGTAGATCTTCGTCGACTCGGCCCCCACAGCGTGGCCACTCCATATGCTGTCGGCCCCCTTGGTCGTCGAGATCGCGCCGAGGGGGCATGCAGGCACGATGCGGAACTCCTCCTTCTTTATCGGCGCAGCTGCCCTGACGGCTGCTGGCTTGCAACACAAGTAGACCTGGTCCGCGAACTCGCTGTTCCTCTCACTGGACGCCAACGCAAGAGCAACCAATAGCTTGCTCCTCGCGACGTCGACGGCGACGACGGGCGTGGTCGGGCTGACGTGGCGCGCAGCCCAATCGCCCTCGATCTTGCCAGGCAGCTCGCTCTTGTAGGCCAGCCACTTCTGGAGGAAGATCGAGAACCCGATGGAAACCTCGACGTAGTCGTCCTTGAACGGGTTGACCTCCCTCAGCTTCACCTCGTCACCGATCTGCTCGACCACGTAGGTCCCGTGCTCCTTCCCCATGCCCTTCTCCACGACCTTGTCGCCCACGTTGAAGCCTTTCTGTGATGCCGAATGAGCGCTGCTGCCAACTTCGCCCAGCGACAGCGCTCGGTGCTCGCTCGAGCGGGGCTGCTCGCCGCTCGGCGCTGCCTCCACCTCGGGATCCGACGGCTGAGAGATCAGCGCCGCCTCCCACGACGCAGGGAGGTGCATCTCGATGTCTTTGTGTTGGCCATGCTTGTCAACAATGTCGTGTATCTCCCTCATGAGCAACAAGATGATGTCCGACAACTTCTCGTGCGCTACCTTCTCGAAGGTCTGCTTCCCCTTGCCGCAGGGGTGGGCGCCGCATCGAATGATGAATCGCCCCTCGATCTCCAATAGGTCCGTGTCGGGTAACTTCTGTTGCACGTCGATGCTCGCCATCAAGTCTGACGCCCTCTCCAGCTCTAGCTCCAGGCGCTCGACGTCGGCCCGCTTGGCCTTGCCCTGCAAAGCGACGACGTCGGATTTCGTGAGCAAGCGGGCGATGCCGTCCACGCACTTCTCGGCAGTCATGTTGACGGCCAGCAAGCAGCTGCGGACGCGCGGCATTGCCTTGGTCGCGCGCAGCTTGGCGTCGACCACGGCGCCCAGAAACTCGGAGCCAAGCTTGCGAGTGTCATTCCACTGCTTGGGAATTGAGTCTAGCTTCCTGATGACTGGTGCGTCGCTGCCGCCGCCGCACAAACGCACGAACGTGCCGATCTTCCCAGCGTAGCTGGTGCAAGCTGGCTTGGAGGCGCATGCCTCGGCGACGGCGTCGCTCCATGCGTCGGCCGAGGCGTCGCCCCTCTCGACTGCAGCTTGGACACGCTCTGCGATTGACATGGCAACCTCCATCTCCGAAGCGTCCGCGCCGACGCCGTGAGACGCATTCAAGGCGGCCTGGATGATGTCAGGTGCCCTATCCCACGTGTCCCCCACCTGCCATTTTAAGATTTTCCACTCCCATCCGCTGTCGATCATGGCGGTCAAGTGTTTCGACTTCCTTAGCTCGGTCATGTCAATGCGGCCCTGGTCGTCAGCAATCTCCTTCATCGGAGTCCTGGTAGAGGGGGGGCGAAGCGGTCATGCATGACCGCCTCGCCCCCGCAGCTCCTCCTCCTCCTCCCCCTCCTCCTCCTCCTCCTCCTCCTCCTCCTCCTCCTCCTCATCCCCCTCCTCCTCCTCCTCCTCCACCTCCTCCTCCCCCACCTCCTCCTCCTCCTCCTCCTCCTCCTCCTCCTCATGTCCTGCACCCCGCGATGGCCGCGCGGCAAGCGCCCGCCATGTGCCCGCAGCCGACGCTCAGCACGCGCTCGCAACCAGAGACGGGCGCCAAAAGGCCGCCCGAGAGCTGGACAAACTGCTTGTTGGCGCCGATCTCTGCGTCAGCCACGGGCTTCTTGGCAGAAATCTCGAAAGCGACGGCGCCATGCAACTCTGCTGGGTTAGCTCCAACACGATGCACGCTGGCCAAATTGAGGTGGCAGTTGTACGGGTTCAAGCCTAACGATCCCCTGTTCTTCGGGTGGCACAGCACGTGCTTCGAATTGAGCACGCTCTTGTACATCATATTGTTATTCTCACAAAAATCGATGAACTCCAACGCAACTGTCAATATAGGTACCGATCCACAATCTGCTTGTGCCAAAATGGCATCTCCTTCATCCACCAGATGTTTGCTGTAGTGTTCGCAGCGGTCGCCCATCGAAGGAAATCCTCAACAACTCTGAATCAGATATCTGGGAAACAATCTGGCCGAAATCCAACCTGAAGCCAAAATGGCTACGGACAGATTTGTCAGCGTCAGGGCCCCCTTGGATCTTACAGTTTTGTGCCACATGTGTGCTAGCGAAGCTGCCCCCCGAGAAGACCACAGACCCGCGCTCCAATAGCTGCTCAAATTTCTAGGTAAACACGCTCTCGGCCAAGCCCCGCGGGAAACGACACGAGCGAATATCATGTCTTTCTTGCTGCCAAAGCCAACAAAACAAACAATCATGCGCATGGGAGGCGCGTTGCCTAAACCACTTAGCGGGTTTAGCCCTCTGGGGCCCTAAACGCTGCATCA
This sequence comes from Prorocentrum cordatum, assembly GCA_963575745.1. Classification (NCBI taxonomy): domain Eukaryota; class Dinophyceae; order Prorocentrales; family Prorocentraceae; genus Prorocentrum; species Prorocentrum cordatum. Next base: position 587,394 of record CAUYUJ010003114.1, on the reverse strand, counting down.
CATACGCGAGCTTCGTTTTGTCGACAACTACATGGCAATGCCGACAAGTGCGTTAGGAACTTAAGATATATATATATATATATATATATATATATATATATATATGTAACATGCAACACGATTGCAACTCACATACAAGTAGCATGTATAGTCTTACAATGTATGTGCACTACTTCGTCTAAGCATCGTAAACAGTGCCAAACCCCCCCGTCGTTCAAGAGGGGTGGTCCGGAACCGGAGCCAGAGCCGGAGCCGGAACCGGGTCCAGTAGGAGGGCCCGCATGCGGTCACTCCACCATGTCGGCACACCCCTCACGAGGATTTTGGCCAGCTGCGCAAGCTGCGCCAGTTGGTTGTCCCAGTTTAGCGCCAGTTGCACCAGATGTGCCGCTTGCGCCAGTGGGTGTGCCGGAATCCACGGCACCCTGCCGATGCTGGGACCTGTTGTGCCGGCTGTTTGAGGCTCGACCCTACCACTGCTTGGGCCTGTGATGCCAGTTGACGTCGGCCGACGACTCCGACGACGACGACAACAACGACGACGACGACAGCCACGACTCCGACTCCGACGAAGACGACGACGACGACGACGACAACTCCGATGACGATGACAACGACGACGACTCCGACGACTCCGACGACTCCGATGATGACCCCGACAACGACGACGACGACGACGACGACGACGACGACGACGACGACGAGGACGACGGCGTCGACGATCACGACTCCGACGGCTACGGCGGCGACGACGCCCACTCCAACGACTCCGACTCCGACTTCGACGGCAACGCTGACGACGACGACGACGACGACGACGACGACGGCGACGCTGACGACAACGCCGACGACGGCACCGACGACTCCGACTACGTATGACGACAACGACAACGACGACGACGACGACAACGACGACGACTCTGACGAAGACGACTCCATGCCGACAACGACGAAAACGACGCTGGCGACGACTCCGACGACGAAAACGGCGCGAACCACTCCGACGCCGACGACGGCGGCGGCGGCGGCTACGACGACCCCGACGATGCCAACGACGCCGGCGACGACGACGACGACAATGGCGACTCCGACTCCGACTCCGACTATGACGATTACCCCGACTACGACGACGGCAGCACCGACGACGACGACGACAACTCCGACTCCGACGGCAACGACGACGACTACTCCAACTACTCCGACTCCGACGACGATTGCCGACGACGACTCTCACGACGGCGACCCTGATGCTTACGACGACGACGACGACGACGACGACGACGACGACTCCGACGACTCCGACGACGACGAGGGCGACGATGGCGACGGCGACGACAACGTCGACTCCGACGACTCCGACGACTTCAACGAATCCGACGACGGCGGCGACGACTCCGACTTAGACGACTCCCACGACCCCGACGCCTCCGGCGACCACGACGACGACGACGACGACGGCAAGTGCGACGACGACTAATCCGATGACTAGGACGACGACGGCGATTTTGACGACGATGACGACGACGACGACGACGACGAAGTCTCCGACGATAATGCCTCCGATGACAACGATGATGACGCCGACGACAACGACGACTCCCAGGACTCCTGCGACGACGACGCCACGACTCCGACTCCGACGAAGACGACGACAACTCCGACGACTCCGACGACGACGACGTCGACTCAGGTGACACCGACGACGACGACGTCGACCACGAGAACGACGACGACGACGACGACGACGTCTGCGGCGGCCCGAGCGACGTAGACGGACTCGACGACTCCGACGCCTCCGGCGACCACGGACGACCAACGACGACGCGACGACGACGACGACGACGGCAAGTGCGTCGACGAACTATCGTGATGACAGACGGACGAACGGCGACGTTGACGAGATGACGACGTCGACGAAGTCTCCGACGATAAGCCTCCGTGTCACCGGATGATGACGGCGACGACACACGACGACTCCCAGGACTCCTGCGACGACGACGCCACGACTCCGACTCCGACGAAGACGACGACAACTCCGACGACTCCGACGACGACGACGTCGACTCCGGAGACACCGACGACGACGACGTTGACCACGAGAACGACGACGACGACGACGACGACGACGACGACGACGACGACGACGACGACGGTTACGGCGGCGACGACTCCCACTCCGACGACTCCGACGTCGGCGACGACAATGGCGACACTGACGACGACGATGACGACGACGACGAGGACGACGATGACGACTTGGACGACTCCGACGACGCGAGTGCCCTGACGAGCGGGACGTGTCGGGTCGGGTCGGGCGGACCCTAACGGGCGGGACGGGTCGGGTCGGGCGTGCGGGACATTAAAGAATGATGCACCGTCGAGTTGGCACGCGAGTGCCCTAACGAGCGGGACGGGTCGGGCGGGCGGACCCTAACGGGCGGAACGGGTCGGGTCGGGCGGGCGGACCCTAACGGGCGGGCGATCTCGGGTCGGGCGGGCGGGACATTAAGTATGATGCATCATCGAGTTGGCACGCGAGTCACCCTAACGGCGGGACGGGTTCGGGCGGGCGGGCGGGACGGGTCGGGTCGGGGGGCGGACCTACGGGGGGGAGGGTGGTTCGGGCGGGCGGGACATAAACAATGGTGCACCTTCGAGTTGTTGGCACGCGAGTCCTAACGGGCGGGACGGGTCCGGCGGGCGGACCCTCACGGGCGGGTCGGGTCGGGTCGGGCGGACATTCAAGTATGGTGCGCCATCGAGTTGGCACGCGAGTCTGGCGGGCGGGCGGGACGGGTCTGGCGGGCGGGCGGACCCTGACGGGCGGGACAGGCCGGGCGGGCGGACCCTAACGGGCGGGACGTTCGGATCGGGCGGGCGGACCCTAACAGGCGGGTCGGGTCCGGGTCGGGTCGGGCGGGACATTAAAGTATAATGCACCATCCACTTGGCACGCGAGTACCCTAACGGGCGGGCGGGACGGGTCCGGCGTGCGGGCGGACGGGTCGGGTCGGGCGGGCGGACCCTCACGGGCGGGACGGGTCGGGTCGAGCGGGCGGGACATAAAATAATGGTGCATCATCGAGTTGGCACGCGAGTGCCCTAACGGGCAGGACGGGTCCGGCGGACTGGCGGACCCTGGCGGGCGGGACGGGTCGGGTCGGGCGGGCGGACCCTAACGGGCGGGACGGGTCGGGTCGGGCGGGCAGGACATTAAAGTATGATGCGCCATCGAGTTGGCACGCGAGTACCCTAACGGGCGGGACGGGTCGGGCGGGCGGACCCTAACGGGCGGGACGGGTCGGGTCGGGTCGGGCAGGACGGGTCGGGTGGGTGGCCCTCGATGATGGATGAGGGAGGAGAGAGAGAGGAAGTTGGGAGGGATGATAATGATGAGGGGCATCGGGCGGAGATCGTATTTTTCTTGCGGCAACGGGATGGGTTAGTGAGGGCGGATGGGCAGAGAGGGATGGGATGAGGAGGAGGGAGGAAGAAAGAGGAGGAGCAGCTGCAGCCGCAATCAGCAGCAGCTGTGACTGAAGAGAGTAGCAGGAGGGAACCGCTCTGTGGAAACCTGTCCTGTGGAACGGTCTGTGGAAACAGTCCTGTGGAACCGTGCTTGTGGACCCCGCGCTGCGGAGGCCAGCGGAACCCGACGAGCCCAGCGGACCCCGCGGCGAGCCGCAGCCGAACCGAGCGAGCAGGCCGAACCCGCGCGCGAGTGCCGGCCGACCCGACGAGCCAGCGGACCCGCGTGCCAGCGCCAGCCGACCCGACGAGCCAGCGGACCCGCGCGCGAGCGCCAGCCGACCCGACGAGCCAGCGGACCCGCGTGCGAGCCCCAGCCGACCCGACGAGCCAGCGGACCCGCGCGCGAGCGCCAGCCGACCCGACGAGCCAACGGACCCGCGCGCGAGCGCCAGCCGACCCGACGAGCCAGCGGACCCGCGTGCCAGCGCCAGCCGACCCGACGAGCCAGCGGACCCGCGCGCGAGCGAAGGCTGACCCGACGAGCCAGCGGACCCGCGTGCGAGCGCCAGCCGACCCGACGAGCCAGCGGGACCTGATTGTGCGTCTGCCAGCCCGACCGACGAGCCCCCGGACCCGGTACGAGAGCCAAGTGACCGAGAGCCAGCGGACCCGCGCGCGAAGCGCAGCCGACCCGACGAGCAGCGGACCGCGCGCGAGCGGCCAGTTGCCGAACCGGGACCCAGCTGGGCCCGCGCGCGAGCGCCAGCGACGACGAGCACCGGACCGCGCGCGACACGTGATCCAGCCGACCCGACGAGCCAGCGGACCCGCGTGCGAGTGCCGGCCGACCCGACGAGCCAGCGGACCCGCGTGCGAGCGCCAGTCGACCCGACGAGCCAGCGGACCCGCGTGCGAGCCCCACCGGACCCGACGAGCCAGCGGACCCGCGCGCGAGCGCCAGCCGACCCGACGAGCCAGCGGACCCGCGCGCGAGCGCCAGCCGACCCGACGAGCCAGCGGACCCGCGCGCGAACGCCAGCCGACCCGACGAGCCAACGGACCCGCGTGCCAGCGCCAGCCGACCCGACGAGCCAGCGGACGCGCGTGCGAGCGCCAGCCGACCCGACGAGCCAGCGGACCCGCGCGCGAGCGCCAGCCGACCCGACGAGCCCGCGGACCCGCGCGCGAGCGCCAGCCGACCCGACGAGCCAGCGGACCAGCGTACGAGCGCCAGCCGACCCGACGAGCCAGCGGACGCGCGTGCGAGCGCCAGCGGACCCGACGAGCCAGCGGACCCGCGCGCGAGAGCCAGCGGATTCGAGTGCGGGCCCGGGGGCTCTTTGGTCGCCTTCCTTTTCCTCCGCCGGCTCGGCGTCCTCCTCCTCGTCCTCGTCCTCGTCCTCGTCCTCGTCCTCGTCCTCGTCCTCGTCCTCGTCCTCGTCCTCGTCCTCGTCCTCGTCCTCGTCCTCCTCCTCCTCCTCCTCCTCCTCCTCCTCCTCAACGGGAACCGGGATGAGGGATGATCCCTATCCGGAACCAGAACCGGAACCGGAACCGGCATTTCTGCAAAGCTGCCAGCGGTAGGGACAACGGATTGGGATGATCCCCATCCGGAACCGGAACCGGAACCGGAACTGGAACTGGAACGGGCGCCTGAGAGACATGAGGATGAAAGATGATCCCTATCCGGAACCAGAACCGGAACGGGAACAAGAACCGGCGGACTGCCGGCGGTAGGGATGATGGCCATCCGGAACCGGATACGGAACCGGCACCGGAACCAGCAACCGGAACCGGCACCTGAGGAGGATGGGGGATGACGGATGATCCCTATCCGGAACCGGAACCGGAACCGGAACCGGCATTTCTGCAAATTCCAACCCAAAGCTGCCAGCGGTAGGGATGACGGATTGGGATGTTAACCGGAACCGGAACCGGAACCTGAACCAGAACTGGAACCGGCACCTGAGAGAGATGATGATGAGGGATGATCCTTATCCGGAACCAGAACCGGAACCGGAACCAAAACCGGCGGACTGCCGGCGGTAGGGATGATGGATGGAGATGATCCCCATCCGGAACCGGAACAGGAACCGGAACCGGAACCGGAACCGGCACCGGAACCAGCAACCGGAACCGGCACCTAGGGGGGATGGGGATGAGGGATGATCCCTATCCGGAACCGGAATCGGAACCGGAACCAGCAACTGGCAACCGAAACCGGGACCGGCACCTGAGAGGGATGGGGATGAAAGATGATCCCTATCCGGAACCGGAACCGGAACCGGAACCAGAACCAGCATTTCTGCAAATTCCAACCCAAAGCTGCCAGCGGTACGGATGACGGATTAGGATGATCCGGGAACGGAACCGGAACTGGAACCGGAACCGGAACTGGAACCGGCACCTGAGAGAGATGGGGATGAGGGGTGATCCCCATCTGGAACCGCAACCGGAACCGGAACCGGAACCAGAACAGGCACTGTCCTGCATTTCCGCATTCCTAACCAGAGCTGCGAGCGGCAGAGACGATGCACTTTCCTGCATGTCTGCAACGTCCAACCCAGAGCTGCCGGCGGCAAAGATGATTGATTGGGATGATCCCCAAACGGAACCGGAACCGGAACCGGCACTTTCCTGCATGTCTGTAACGTCCAACCCAGAGCTGCCGGCAGCAAAGATGATGGATTGGGAGGATCCCCGACCGGAGCCGGAACCGGAACCGAAACCGGAACCAGAACTGGAACCGGAACCAGCACTTTCCTGCATGTCCCGAGCTGCCGGCGGCAAAGATGATGGATTGGGATGATCCCCAACCGGAACCGAAACCGGAACCAGCACTTTCCTGCATGTCTGCAACGTCCAACCCAGAGCTGCCGGCGGCAAAAATGATGGATTGGGATGATCCCCAACCGGAACCGGAAACGGAACCAGAACCGGCACTTTCCTGCATGTCTGTAACGTCCAACCCAGAGCTGCCGGCGGCAAAGATGATGGATTGGGGTGATCCCCAACCGGAACCGGAACCGGAACCGGAACGGACGGGAACCAGCACTTGCCTGGCATTGTCGATCCTGCAACGTCCAACCCAGAGCTGCCGGCGGCAACGATGATGGATCGGGGTGAGGGATGATCCCCAAACCGGAACCGGAACGGAAACCGAAACCGGAACCGAACAGCACTTTCTCGCATGTCTGACGTCAACCAGAGCTGCGGCGGCCAAGATGATGGATTGGGATGATCCCAACCGGAACCGGAAACCGGAACCGGAACCGGACCGGGGAACCGGAACCGGAACCGGAACCAGCACTTTCCTGCATGTCCCGAGCTGCGGCGGCAAAGATCATGGATTGGGATGATCCCAACCGGAATCCGGAAACCGGCACGGATACCAGCACTTTCCTGCATGTCCTTGCAACGTCATACCCCGAGCTGCCGGCGAAAAATGGGGGGGGAAAACATTTGGGGTAAATTTTTTTGGGGGATGATCCCCGACCGGCACCGGAACCGGAACCGGAACCGGAACCGGAACTGGAACCGGAACCAGAACCAGCACATTCCTGCATGTCTGCAACGTCCAACCCAGAGCTGCCGGCGGCAAATATGATGGATTGGGATGATCCCCAACCGGAACCGGAACCGGAACCGGAACCGGAACCAGCACTTTCTTGCATGTCTGCAACGTCCAACCCAGAGCTGCCGCGGCATAGATGATGGAGTGGGAGGTTGATCCCCAACCGGAACCGGAACCGGAACCGGAACCAGAACCAGAACTGGAACCGGAACCGGAACCAGCACTTCCCTGCATGTCCCGAGCTGCCGGCGGCAAAGATCATGGATTGGGATGATCCCCAGACGGAACCGGAACCGGAACCGGAACCGAAACCGGAACCAGAACTTTCCTGCATGTCTGCAACGTCCAACTCAGAGCTGCCGGCGGCAAAGATGATGGATTGGGATGATCCCCAACCGGAACCGGAACCGGAACCGGAACCGGAACCAGCACCTTCCTGCATGTCTGCAACGTCCAACCCAGAGCTGCCGGCGACAAACATGATGGATTGGGATGATCCCCAACCGGAACCGGAACCGGAACCGGAACCAAAACTGGAAAACCGAACCGGAACCAGACTTTCCTGCATGTCCCGATCTGCCGGCGGCAAGATCATGGTTGGGATGATCCCAACGGAACGGACCGGAAACCGAACCAGCACTTTCCTGCATGGTCTGCAGACGTCAAACAGAGCTGCGGCGGCAAGATGATTGATTTGGTGTTCCCCAACCGGGAACCGAAACGGAACAGGAACCGGCACTTTCCTGCATGTTGTACCGTCCAACCCAGATGCTGCGGGCGGCAAAGATGATGGATTGTGGATGATCCCCAACCGGAGCCGGAACGAACGAAAAACCGGAGCCAAGAACTGGGAACCGGAACCGGAACCAGATTTCCTGCCATGTCCCGAGCTGCGGCGGCAAGATCATGCATGGGATGATCCCCACCGGAACCGGAACGGAACCGGACCGGAACCAGACTTTCCTGCATGTCTGCAACGTCCAACCCAGAGCTGCCGGCGGCAAAAATCATGGATTGGGATGATCCCCAACCGGAACCGGAACCGGAACCGGAACCGGCACTTCCCTGAATGTCTGTAACGTCTGCAACCCAGAGCTGCCGGCGGCAAAGATGATGGATTGGGGTGATCCCCAACCGGAACCGGAACCGGAACCGGAACCAGCACTTTCCTGCATGTCGATCTGCAACGTCCAACCCAGAGCTGCCGGCGGCAAAGATCATGGATTGGGATGATCCCCAACCGCAACCGGAACCGGAACCGGAACCGGAACCAGCACTTTCCTGCATGTCTGCAACGTCCAACCCAGACCTGCCGGCGGCAAAGATGATAGATTGGGATGATCCCCGACCGGAACCGAAACCGGAACCGGAACCGGAACCGGAACCGGAACCAGCACTTTCCTGCATGTCCCGAGCTGCCGGCGGCAAAGATCATGGATTGGGATGATCCCTAACCGGACTCGGAACCGGAACCGGAACCGGAACCAGCACTTTCCTGCATGTCTGCAACGTAACCCAGAACTGCCGGCGGCAAAGATGATGGATTGGGATGATCCCCAACAGGAACCGGAACCGGAACCGGAACCGGCACTTTCCTGCATGTCGATCTGCAACGTCCAACCCAGAGCTGCCGGCGGCAAAGATGATGGATTGGGATGATCCCCAATCCCTGGTCATCTGATCCTCCTGTTTTTTGGAGACTACTAAAAGTGATTGCGCCGTGCGAGTGCTATTATACAGTTTGTAGTTGATCTCCTAAATTTTTTAGGGTAACGTAATCCTCTAAATTTTGGAGTGTGTGCATGTTTGTATTTCATATATCATATATGCAGGTCTCATATTCACATATTAAACAATGTGGTGTGACCGATACAGGCGCAACCAATATTCGTTTACATCACTGCACACGTGCGCGTTCGATCGTGAGTGCGAGAGCCGTGGATGAACGGGGGCCCGCGGCGCGGGGCATGTCGTTGCCGCCGTCTAACCTGCTCAGTTGTTTTTATCGCCTGCTAGTTTGCTCTGCTCGCCTGCTTGTTTGCTCTGCTCGCCTGGTCGTTTGCTCAGCTTGTCTGCTCGTTTGTTCGTTTGTCCTGCTCGTGTTTTTGTGTCGTTGCGGCGTGCTCGTTTGCCCCGACGCATTGTCTATATTTAAGTGGTTTTGCCTGTTGGCGTTTCGCCTGAGTTCCCTTTAGGCTCTCTCGAGGGACCCATGGGGAGGCGCCGTGAGAGGCGGGGCCCGAGGCCTCTGGGGGCTGGGGGGGACCAGAGAGGGCGCAGAGGATGAAGTTGAGGGCGGCTCCTGTTTCAAAACGGGGTTCTCGCTTGAGTTCCCGATGGGGCGCTCTGGAGGGACCCATGGGGAGGCGCCGTGAGAGGCGGGGCCCGAGGCCTCTAGGGGCTGGGGGGGACCAGAGAGGGCACAGAGGATGAGGTTGAGGACGGCTCCTTTTCAAAACGGGGTTCTCGCTTGAGTTCCCGATGGGGCGCTCTGGAGGGACCCATGGGGAGGCGCCGTGAGAGGCGGGGCCCGAGGCCTCTGGGGGCTGGGGGGGACCAGAGAGGGCGCAGAGGATGAGGTTGAGGGCGGCTCCTGTTTCAAAACGGGGTTCTCGCTTGAGTTCCCGATGGGGCGCTCTGGAGGGACCCATGGGGAGGCGCCGTGAGAGGCGGGGCCCGAGGCCTCTGGGGCTGGGGGGGACCAGAGAGGGCACAGAGGATGAGGTTGAGGGCGGCTCCTGTTTCAAAACGGTGTTCTCGCTTGAGTTCCCGATGGGGCGCTCTGGAGGGACCCATGGGGAGGCGCCGTGAGAGGCGGGGCCCGAGGCCTCTGGGGGCTGGGGGGGACCAGAGAGGGCAGAGGATGAGGTTGAGGGCGGCTCCTGTTTCAAAACGGGGTTCTCGCTTGAGTTCCCGATGGGGCGCTCTGGAGGGACCCAAGGGGAGGCGCCGTGAGAGGCGGGGCCCGAGGCCTCTAGGGGCTGGGGGGGACCAGAGAGGGCACAGAGGATGAGGTTGAGGGCGGCTCCTGTTTCAAAACGGGGTTCTCGCTTGAGTTCCCGATGGGGCGCTCTGGAGGGACCCATGGGGAGGCGCCGTGAGAGGCGGGGCCCGAGGCCTCTGGGGGCTGGGGGGGACCAGAGAGGGCACAGAGGATGAGGTTGAGGGCGGCTCTTGTTTCAAAACGGGGTTCTCGCTTGAGTTCCCGATGGGGCGCTCTGGAGGGACCCATGGGGAGGCGCCGTGAGAGGCGGGGCCCGAGGCCTCTGGGGGCTGGGGGGGACCAGAGAGGGCACAGAGGATGAGGTTGAGGGCGGCTCCTGTTTCAAAACGGTGTTCTCGCTTGAGTTCCCGATGGGGCGCTCTGGAGGGACCCAAGGGGAGGCGCCGTGAGAGGCGGGGCCCGAGGCCTCTAGGGGCTGGGGGGGACCAGAGAGGGCACAGAGGATGAGGTTGAGGGCGGCTCCTGTTTCAAAACGGGGTTCTCGCTTGAGTTCCCGATGGGGCGCTCTGGAGGGACCCATGGGGAGGCGCCGTGAGAGGCGGGGCCCGAGGACTCTGGGGGCTGGGGGGGGGACCAGAGAGGGCACAGAGGATGAGGTTGAGGGCTGCTCCTTTTCCAAAACGGGGTTCTCGCTTGAGCTCCACTTCAGGAGGCGGGGCTCGAGGCCTCTGGGGGCTGGGGTGGGCAACGGCTTACAGGACGAGGTCAATGGCATCTCCTTTTCAAAACGGGAGCTTCGATTGAGTTCCAGCTGGGTATCTTTCTTGCTCTCATTCTCTCTCTCTCTCTCTCTCTCTCTCTCCCTCTCGCTCTCTCCCTCCCGTAGTATACCTCTCTCTTTCTCTCGATCTCTCTCATGTGTTCGGTTTCTCTATGTCGATTGCTCTCCCTCTCTATCGTGATCTCTCTCACTCTCCCTATCTCTCTATCTCTCTGACTTCCCCCATCCCCCCTCTTTGATTGGATGGGGGGCTTGGACGAGACAGATGAGGATAATGAAGGAGGAATGCTTTATGTGTGTGTGTGCTGCTACTCCACCTTGATCTAAGGCGCCTGTGGCGCCAGCAACGCTGATGCCTCGATCGGGCCAGCGTGAACGGCATCAGGCTTCATCGGTCGGTGCTGCCATCGCAACCACTGCGTCGAAGGAAAGGGCTGGATCGTCGTAAAAACCGACCTGGATCCCCGAGGCTGAGTTGAGCTGCCTGTCTTTGAGGAGCTCTGTGAACCTATCGTCGTTCCTGGTTTTCTCAAACTGGGCCTCGGACACTGGCTTTATGTAGAACGCCTTCCTTTCGAGTAGTACGGAGATGGCAGCGTCGCCGTCGTCGGCCTTGGGCAGCGTGTAGGATTTGCGGCCAGGCTCGAGGTTGGTGATCCTGGCCTTGGGCGGGAGCGTGTTCATGATATCGCTCCCATTGAAGATCTCTGAAGTCTCTGATTCGCCGTCGCCAGTGTGTTTCTTCTCGGCTGGCTCCTCGAGGACATCGGCTGCCGCAACTGGTCGTTTCATTCCAGTCTCGTGAGGTTTGGCTTTGCCTTTGGCCTTGGCTTTGCTTTTGCCCTTGGCTTTCCGTTCTTAACCTTCAAGGTGGAGTCTGCAGCTTCGGGCTTCAGTATCGAAAGGCCATCTTCGGCGAGGCTGCTGTTCGGGAGCTCGGTCGCCCACGGCTCAGCGGAATATTTCACTTCGAAGTGCGCCAGAACCATGCCATCCTCCCCAGCAGAGTACTTCACGGCTGGAGCCCGAGAGCCATCCGAAAGCAGCACGTAGGTTTTCATCTCAGTGTAGTTGAAGCACTTGTCGATTACGATCGTCGATTCGTCCTCATCGTCGTCTTCGCCGTCCAAGTCGCTGTCGCGGTAGTAGATGAACGGGTTGAGAATGTTCTTCTTGGCCGTGGGTGCTGGGCTGTCAGGCTTGATCTTTTCGTAGATCGCCACGAGCGGTGCAGGGTGCGCACGGGCGTCGGTCTTGTTCTTCAGGCTAGTGTACTGATCGAACTTCAGCCTGAGGTGCGAGGCCATGACCCGAATCATGTAGCTGATCTTCACCGTGCCGACGTTGAGGTCGTCCCACTTCCTGAACGCGCACATCGCCTTGAACACCTCTCGGTGCTCATCCTTGAGAACGCTTACCATCATCGCCTTCTGGAGGTCGGACTGCCTGAAGTATGCTCCCCGTGGGTCGATGTCCACGAGGTCGCTCAGCAGGCCGTTGTACTTCTTGGCGAGGTGGTCCGTGCAGACGCCAATTTTCATGTCGATTGACTCGTAGTCCCAGCCGCCCCCAGCGATGATCGGCCCCATATGGTCGTCGATCGCTTTCTCCAGAAGAGTTGCATCGCCTCGCCATGCGGGCGCTCTAGCGTGAGTTGATATCTATAGCGTGGTGGAGTAGCACGCGAGCCCCGTCAAAGCCAAATCGGCTGCGGAAGATGCCAATGAGGAGAGGAACATGAGGGGGATGGATAAGAGAGGTGAGAGCATCAGGGAGCACAGGAGAGCAGCAGTGGCAGCATAAGCATAAAGGTTGAGGAAGGGTGATGATGATGATGCTGATGAGGATGATGGGGATGCTGATGATGATGATGACGATGACGATGATGATGATGATGATGATGATGATGGTGATGCTGATGATGATGATGCTGATGATGATGATGCTGGTGATGATGATGATGATGATGATGCTGATGATGATGATGCTGATGATGATGATGATGATGATGGTGATGATGATGATGATGATGATGCTGATGATGAGGATGATGATGATGATGATGGTAATGCTGATGCTGATGATGATGATGATGCTGATGATGATGATGATGATGCTGGCGATGATGATGATGATGATGATGATGATGATGGTGATGATGATGATGATGATGATGATGATGATGATGATGGCGAGGAGGAGGAGGAGGAACAAGACGTGCTTGTTGCAGCACCCCAAGCTTGCATCGAGCAGGCCGACGCGGTCTCCAGCAGCTCACCTTGCCCCGACGTGAGCTGGGCGGGAAACTGTGAAAGCCACACTCGTCGGATCGAGTGTGTTGTGTGGGAGTGGCTCGCTCTCGGCTCTCAGCTCAGTTCTTCGCCTTCACTTTGGCGAAGTCGGCAAGCACGTTCGTCTTGTAATCCTTGTAGAATGCCTGCACCTCTTTGACGGCTTCATCGAGCTCCATAGCCTTCTTCTGGATGTCATCAGATGAATGTTTCGACATCTCTGCGAAGTTATTCTTCTCTGTGATCCACTTGGTCTCGAGGTCCTTCGCGTTCGTGGCCTGCTTCTCGGTGTTGCTCTGCAGGAAGGCCATGGCGCCAGAGGACCACGAGTGCGTGGCCAGGCGAGCTTCGATGGCACGGACATCGCCGAGCTCCTTGCTCATCTTGTCGACCTGCGCTTTCATGTCCTTCAGCGCCTTCCTGAGCTGGTCCTCCACCTGGGTCCGCGCTGCAGCCTCGGGGCTCGGGGCTGGCGGTGGCGCACGAGGCCGACTGGATGCTGCGGACTGGCCGTTGTGCTGGCCCTGCGGGTCGACAACATTCCTTTTAAGGTTCTTTTCCGTTGGTCCCACGAAGCCTCCGAAATCTGAGATGCCCGAGGAGCCAAAGAAGGCCCCTTCGGGTTCGCGACCCCAGACTTTTGACCAAGGGATTCCGAGTTTGGCGAAACCGAGTCTGCAAAACAAGCAGTTCGCAGGCCCCTCTCGGGGCCTCCGAATCCTGCCCTTCTTCCGTTCATCCTCTCCTCCCGCGTTCCCTCCACTCCCTCTCCTCCCTCCACTTCCTCCCCTCCTCCTCGACTCCTCCTCGTCACCCTATCCCTTCAAAGGAATGTTGTCGCCCGAACTGCCCGAGCTCTTCTCTTCGGGACGCCGTGGGCGTTGCTGCGCAAGGCCTCCGAGACAGCGGCGGCGTCGTCGTTGCCGATCTCAGCCTTCTGCTCCACGCCGACGGTATCCTGCTTGGCTTTCTGGTAGAGATCCCAACTCACTCGGACCTTGTACTCCTTAACTTTGGCATCGTGGAGGGCCTTGTTCGAGCTGTGGTAGCGCCACTCGCACGTCGTGACAGCGATCTTCGCGTGGTCGAGGTTGTTCAGGTACTTTGGTCCTCCGCACTCAGACTCCGTGAGCCAGACCTCAATGGTATTATTCTCGACTCGCTCTGTGCGCTCGGTTCGCGAGAATGCCACAGAGCCGCCAGACGCAGGATCGAGGACGAACGACGACATCCACTCCCTGCGCAGGTCATCCTCGGTGAGCTTCCTGCACTCCTCCCACTTGTCAGGGAAGTCGGACTTCAGCACGTAGTTCAGCGACGAGAAGGCGCGCTGCCGAACGGCTCGAGGAGCTCCTTCGACGGCCGCAGCGGTCAGCTCTTGTCCCTCGGTGGCGATGCACTCCTTGAGCTCTTGCACGGCCTTAGGCAGCTGCCCAGTCTTGCGCTTCAACGCAGGCATTGCGTCACGTATGTATACTCGAGGTGGCCGTCGAGGAGTCTCGAGCCAAAATTGCTGAACTACAAACCCAGACAGACTGTTCGCCAGACGATGCCGCGGCGTTTCTCGACGCCTACTTCGGCGGATAGTCTGTCACCCCCCTCCCGACAGACTATCCGCCAGACGTTCCCGCTCGAGACATCCTCACAATCGATTGTCTGTCACCCCCCCTGCCGGACAATCCGCCGGACAATCAGAGGCCGGTAGGTTCCCTCAACGCGCGGGTTGGCCAACCTCTGACCCCAATTAAGCGATTGACGTGCAACCTCTGACCCCAATTAAGCGACCCCCTGAGAGGCCCTGAGGCTGCATTGAAATGGCGCCAAGATAATGCCAGAAGCCAACGCGAAGCCAGACGCCCCAAAAGAGCCTCACATACGTTAAAATATCCCAGGCGGAACTCCAAGAGAAGCCTACCCAGATGTCCCCAAGCTCCTGACCAAACTACTCCAAGATGAGCGCAATGGGCTGTAGCCCAGGTTCTTCGGGAAAGTAGGAGGTAAGGGAACGACGACTGCGATCAGGAAGTGTCACCATCGGCTTGGTCGAACTGGGGACAAGTAAAGAGGAGAAAGGTCAGGGCAATTTTATTGCCACATGGCTTCCGTCCAGGGTGCATGTGCTTAGTCGGATTCGGAGGTAGCAGCAATTTGGGCGAGAGCTTCCAGGTCCTCACTAACGGCAATGTCCCTCAACTCCTCTAGATGCCTGAGCGCATCGACCGCCATCGGCGCAATATCTCTGCCATCATCCATACCGTCATTGCTCGAGTCGACCTCGATGAGGGGTTGTATATGGGATTCGAGTTCTTCCGTGGGGCAGTTCTCTCGCGCGATCGGCGCGTCGTAGTCGCTGGTGCAAGGGCATGCCCAGTAGAATCTGACGTTTACATCAGCACCGAAGAACTTCACAACGAGCATGCACTGACCATGAACGCCGCAGATCGGAGCAGCTCGAGCCAAGGCGATGGTCTCAGGGGTCTCAGAGAATTCCCTCATGCACGTCATGCACTGCCAGCGGTTGGTTCTGCCACCACTCGGGGATCGCAAAGGAGACCATTGCATTCGTAGGTCAGTGCTCTCCTCGAACACGCCATCTGCGACCAAAACTCGAGGGCAGCACCAAGGGGCGACATGCCATGGGACAGGGTCATCGACGTCCACTGCGGGGTTGGGCACGTCGGGGGCGTCGTACTCATCTAGACGAAAACCACGGCAGCGCTCTATAAACAGCCTTGTGAACTCCGCGCTCCAAACGGTCCTGCACATGGGGCAAGAGCGCGGGCCTGGGGGGCCCATGCTCCAGTTGGCAAACTCGCAGCGCAGGTGAGTCACGTGTTCGCAGGGATGGACAACCACTGAATGCACTGGCATGATATGCTCAAGACAGTAGCAGCAGTTGAACGAGTCCATGGCCGAGAGCTGCTCTGGAGAAGCTCGCGCAATCACCCAGTCGACATGAGCCGAAATGGCTGCAGTGGAGGAGGAGGCGGAGGGAGGGGGAAGCGGAGGTGGGAAGACACCGATGCAGACGCCGACGCCACGGCATTAACCGTCGTTGTTGTTGTGCTTGTTGTTGTTGTTGGTGTTGTTGTTGTTGTTGTTGTTGAACATTATTAATTCTAAAGAATAATTATTGTTGGGACCCCTGGTGCACGGCCCCCCCGCCGCGCCTAGGCCGCAGCTACATTTTCATCATTTTTTCGCGAAAGCTTCAGAAAAGTGGATGGGGTCCAGATCCGGTTGTTTTGTTGTAATCCGTTTTCCCTTGCAAAAAACACTATAAAATGACATTTCTTGTTCTAATATAATCAAATTTCAAGAATCCCTTGCAAAAAATAAGGTAAAGTGGACATTCGCGCGCGCAAGACGAAATCCTTCCAAAAGCTTAGTGTTCGGAACGATTTTAACATAAAAACATCAAAAAACCAATGGTTTTTCAACAAAAAAATGTCAAAATCTCATCCCGCGCGCTCTTGCGGATTCGTAGGAAACCCAACACTTTTTAAACATTTCTGTCAAACGGGCTTTTGCGAGCAACTTTTTCGAACTTCTGCGACAACGGTTGCGCACCTGCCAGGGCCATCATCCCTGTCAAATAATACCATGCGGGACACATTCGTTTTTTCTTCGCGCGCGCACGCCGAAATCTCCAAAAACCATTGGGCTTCTTAAGAATTTTAGCACCGCGCATCATAAAATCACACGAATCGCACCGTAGGTCCTCGAAAAACACCTGCACGACTTTTCAAAATTTCTACCCGCGCGCGCTGTCCTAACAACTTCTGTGGGTGTGTACTCCACGCCAGTGTAGTAGCCACGGTCGTCCGCAGGCCACGAAGTGAAGTGTCCGAACGTCATAGGGCGGGAAGCTGGGTGTGGGTGGTGGCGAAGAGTCGTGTGGATATTTGGTAGAGCTTGCACTGCCCCCCCACAAAGTGGGGGTATTGGCTGGCGTCGCATGAAAACCCTGGCACTGGTGAGAACACTGAGCGTTCGGGTAAAGTGATTGTTGTTGTTGTTGTTGTTGTTGTTGTGCTTGTTGGTGGTGGTGGTGGTGGTGGTGTTGGTGTTGGTGTTGTTGGTGCTGCTGGTGCTGCTTATGTGTCTGCCGCCGCATCGGTTCGCACCCAACGGGTGCTATGTGTCTTTCAACCTCTCTCTTACGGTGCCTCTCTGCGTTGGCATCCTTGGCTGTGTGTTCGGTGTTGTTATTGTTGGATCTGTCATTGTTTCTGTCTCGTGAGTTCCTCTCTCTGTCTGTCGCTCTCTCTCTCTTTCTATAGCCTCTCTCTCTCTCTCTCCCCTTTCTCTCTCTCTCTCTCTCTATCTCTTCCTCGTGTCCATTCATTCAGTCTGCCGTGGGTTGCCTCTCGAGGCACCCCAGAGGGAGCGAGGCGGAGGGGGGGGGGCAGAGACGGCGCAGAGGCTGAGGTCTAGGGCGGCTCCTGTTTCAAAACGGTGTTCTCGCTTGAGTTCCCTATGGGGCGCTCTCGAGGGACCTGAGGCGCCGTGAGAGGCGGGGCCCGAGGCCTCTAGGGGCTGGGGGGGGGCCAGAGAGGGCACAGAGGATGAGGTTGAGGGCGGCTCCTGTTTCAAAACGGTGTTCTCGCTTGAGTTCCCGAGGGGCGCTCTGGAGGGACCCATGGGGAGGCGCCGTGAGAGGCGGGGCCCGAGGCCTCTAGGGGCTGGGGGGGACCAGAGAGGGCACAGAGGATGAGGTTGAGGGCGGCTCCTGTTTCAAAACGGTGTTCTCGCTTGAGTTCCCGATGGGGCGCTCTGGAGGGACCCATGGGGAGGCGCCGTGAGAGGCGGGGCCCGAGGCCTCTAGGGGCTGGGGGGGACCAGAGAGGGCACAGAGGATGAGGTTGAGGGCGGCTCCTGTTTCAAAACGGGGTTCTCGCTTGAGTTCCCGATGGGGCGCTCTGGAGGGACCCATGGGGAGGCGCCGTGAGAGGCGGGGCCCGAGGCCTCTAGGGGCTGGGGGGGACCAGAGAGGGCACAGAGGATGAGGTTGAGGGCGGCTCCTGTTTCAAAACGGGGTTCTCGCTTGAGTTCCCGATGGGGCGCTCTGGAGGGACCCAAGGGGAGGCGCCGTGAGAGGCGGGGCCCGAGGCCTCTGGGGGCTGGGGGGGACCAGAGAGGGCACAGAGGATGAGGTTGAGGGCGGCTCCTGTTTCAAAACGGGGTTCTCGCTTGAGTTCCCGATGGGGCGCTCTGGAGGGACCCATGGGGAGGCGCCGTGAGAGGCGGGGCCCGAGGCCTCTGGGGGCTGGGGGGGACCAGAGAGGGCACAGAGGATGAGGTTGAGGGCGGCTCCTGTTTCAAAACGGGGTTCTCGCTTGAGTTCCCGATGGGGCGCTCTGGAGGGACCCAAGGGGAGGCGCCGTGAGAGGCGGGGCCCGAGGCCTCTGGGGGCTGGGGGGGACCAGAGAGGGCACAGAGGATGAGGTTGAGGGCGGCTCCTGTTTCAAAACGGTGTTCTCGCTTGAGTTCCCGATGGGGCGCTCTGGAGGGACCCATGGGGAGGCGCCGTGAGAGGCGGGGCCCGAGGCCTCTGGGGGCTGGGGACCAGAGAGGGCACAGAGGATGAGGTTGAGGGCGGCTCCTGTTGCAAAACTGTGTTCTCGCTTGGGCAGGTCCCGAGACTTGTGGGATTGTTTTTGTCTCGTCTGATTTTTTTGTGGGATCTCAGGAACGGGCCATCTCTACGATCGAGCGGTGGAGCCAATTAGGGTGTGATGCTTCTGCAACTTCAACCGCATCGCCGATGGCGGATTCATCCTGGTAGTTCCAATTTCTTATCGGGTTCCCGAATACGCCTACCTGGTCTTCCAGGCAATGAATAAGGAGATGGTTCTTTGGGTAAAACTTAGACGGCTCATAGCTGATCCCAGGAACCACGTCGCGCGTCATTCGGCCCAGATCTGAATCCAGAGCATTGTAACACCGTCCAAACCGCGCAACCTTAGCGGGTGACGTCGAGTCGTCCCATGAGTACAGCTCGGCATACATATTTTGCATCATCGCCACTGTGTCCATCATGAGTTTCTCTCGCCTGGTATCTGGCGGGATGAAGCTCTCCATAATCTTAAGAACACACGGTAACATATATCGTGTCTCAGCTGCTTTGGTTCGAAGTCTTGGTGGTTTCCCTGACTGCTTAATCATGAGGCTCGTTAGGAATCGCACTGGGGGCGCGTCTTGGCCGAGTTGCTTCGAAGCGCAGTGCACGAGCGCATTGAGATCAGAAATCGTGTTGCCAGGATTCGTCACTGCGCCTCCCATTTTTACAAACAACTCAAACAGAACATTCCCCAACAGAACTTGTAGGCAACCCAGGTCTAGCACATGCATCAAGTCGATCGTTACATATTCGATTGAAAATCCTGGGATGTCAAACATTGACGAGAGCTCGTGTCCCTCAGCAAAAAGCCAACTCATGAAAGATTCGTGGTTGAGCATCGTCGTTCTCCATGCTGCCGTTGCAGAGGCATCTGTGAAGGGCAGTTTCGGTCCTCGTTCAGCGTGGCATTTCCAGCAGCACCTCACGTTTTTCTGGCCCCCCCAACCTGGGCGTCAAAATTGCACTCGCCCCCAACCCTGGAATTGAGAAGCCTTTTTATTGGTGGATGCGTAGGGGAAGGGAGGCGGTACAATTTCAACAGCCGCGTCCTGTGAGAAACAAGCACTGCTTCAGCCATGCCCAATCTCCACGCTTTTGCAAACAACATCCCCTTGCACGAAGGGGTCCCTGACGACGAGCACGATCTCGATCACCTTTGAAACCAGATTCGGCAAAGGGTACACCATCGTGGCGAACTGTTGGATGGAACCCCGAAAGCATGACCTGGAACGCCCAAGCTAGCACAGCCCAAACGACTTCAAATGTGTGTCTGCCTCGGCAGCCACAGTCGCAAGTCATTCGTTTCGCCCAGCCACAAAACCTATGACGCTTATGTGTGTTGCCAGACACGGCAGAGTAAGTCAAGAGATACAAGGAATCTCTGGTCAAAAACGGTGCCGTATCTCCCCATATACCCCAAACGACGGTGTTCTCGACTTCTTCCACAGATAATCTGAGGTCACGGCCGTTGGCCCAGGTCTGTCGTGTCGAATACAAAGGAGCATCAGGTTCAATGTGGGACCAGTCAGAAATTGGCCTGGCGTCCGTTTCAATAATCTCTCACGGCAACGAAAAATACATTGTGTCATTGAACAGTTTTTGTTTTTTTTCGTCCCAAAATTTTCCAACCGCGGCATACACATCTGGACGACCCGATTCTCTGGCAAGTTTTTTTGTTACATTCCTTGACGCATTGGCCTCCCAGCTGGCAGGGCGCTTGGACGAGTCAGCGCCATCGGTCAGTTCCACAACGTCTTTTGCACTCAGCTTTCCTTTTTTGAAACGGGATCTAGCAAATTCGTTCGACCGCTGCTCTGCCGAAACAGGACCGTCAACCTCAACCTCGACATCTCGCTCACGATTCAATTGCTGAAGGCGTTGCTTCACACCAGGCATGCGTTGCTCGAACCAAAAAAGTCTACGCTGGGATGCTGCCCCTGGCCCAACGCGACTCCTCGCTTCCAGGGGCAACGAAATGTGCGAGAAGTGTGCCGAAACGCGCGTTGCCGACATACCCTCGCATCGTATCAAAGTCCGCGCTCCCCCGTGCCGCGGGGGAACATGCGTGAAGCCAGCTGGGCTCTTCACATAATTGTATGTGTATGCATCCATACATTTATATATACATATGTATAGACATATATACATATATATTTACACAGATATACTTATATATACATATATATAAAGAGATAGATGTGTGTGAATGTGTGTGCGTGTGTGTTCCCATGTGCTGTGCGTTCATGTACATGTACACATGCAACTCAAATCATCTAAATTTTGGTGGTTTTGCATCACACACTAAATTTTAGAAGTGCGCCTCCAAAATGACATCAACCTCTAAAATTTGGAGGGGAACTACCAAAAAAAATTAGAAGTATCTAAAAAACAGGAGGTTCTGATGAGCAGGGATCGGAACCGGAACCGGAACCGGAACCGGAACCAGCACTTTCCTGCATGTCTGCAACGTCCAACCCAGACCTGCCGGCGGCAAAGATGATGGATTGGGATGATCCCCGACCGGAACCGGAACCGGAACCGGAACCGGAACCAGCACTTTCCTGCATGTCCCGAGCTGCCGGCGGCAAAAATCATGGATTGGGTTGATCCCCAACCGGAACCGGAACCGGAACCGGAACCGGAACCAGAACCAGCACTTTCCTGCATGTCTGCAACGTCCAACCCAGAGCTGCCGGCGGCAAAGATGATGGATTGGGATGATCCCCAACCGGAACCGGAACCGGAACCAGAACCGGAACTTTCCTGCATGTCTGCAACGTCCAACCCAGAGCTGCCGGCGGCAAAGATGATGGATTGGGATGATCCCCAACCGGAACCGGAACCGGAACCGGAACCAGCACTACTTTCCTGCATGTCTGCAACGTCCAACCCAGACCTGCCGGCGGCAAAGATGATGGATTGGGATGATCCCCAACCGGAACCGGAACCGGAACCAGCACTTTCCTGCATGTCTGCAACGTCCAACCCAGACCTGCCGGCGGCAAAGATGATGGATTGGGATGATCCCCATGCAACCGGAACCGGAACCGGAACCGGAACGTGTGGGGGTCATAATGGGAAGACGAGGAGGAGGACGAGGAGACACCAGGGCCCGAGGGGCCCTGGGGCCCCAAAACCGAGCGGCGAGCCGGGGTCAACCTGGGCCAGGGCCACCTCTGGCCACGCCCGCCTGCTCTTAAGTCGGGCCTGTCCCCCTACGGGGGGATTTTCAACGAAAAATACAAAATACCAAAAAACATAATCAAATAATAGTCCAAACATAGTCTGGGGACTATGTTTAAAATATGTTTGACCTTTTGGGGGGTATTTGGGGGGCATTTGTAATTTTTCATCGAAAGTCCCCCTGTAGGGGGACACGCCCGACATAAGACTTCTCCTCTCCTCCCCCTCCGCCCTCAGACAACCCCTCCCCCCCAAGAAAACACGGGAGCCCCCGAGGACACCCGCCATAGCCCGAAGGCGCCGTGCCGCGGAAGGCCCCGCAAAAGCTGCCGAACAAAACGACTTGGACGAATCCCCAAAAACCTCGCCTGACACCCCTGGGCAAATCGGAGCGAAAATCAAAGTGTGCGTCGGCTCGAACCGCAGCGGCGCGAGAGAGCCGGAGAACCGGATCGGAGCAGCCGCGCCAGAATGCACAACAACGCCATGAGGAAGAGGAGGAGGAGGAGGAGGAGGAGGAGGAGGAGGAGGGCGCCGCACCCAGTCGCCGGAAAGCCGAAGTCGGACCGGCTCAAGCCCAGCAAATACGAGATCGAAGCGGAGCGATCGAATCGGAATGGGCCCTGCTGGGCCACCCGAGCTCCAATTTCACTATCAAAAGGGCCCCACCCATGGGGGATCGGGGGCGCGCAAACATGGACTAGCGATCCATGGATTTTGCGCGCGGCCGCCAAAGCCATGGATCGGGGGCGGTGCCCTCCCCAGAATGCGGCTGGTGCCGCCTCGCTCGGCAGCGGAAATCCACGATTTCCCTTGGAAACGGGACCCGTCGCTCATCCACGCCCCCTTGATCCATGTTTGCGATCGCCTGAGTACTGGTGCAGCGAAGGAGAGTGCCCCACACCGCGAGGGGCCAGGTCCCCCCAAAACCTCGTCGGCGAAGTGCCCAGCCCTCCGCACCGTGTTCTATATCAGAGAGAGGGGTGCCCACTTGCATCCTTGCGTTCATGTCCGCGATCGCCTGACAAAAGGGCCCCCCTCATGGGGGAGCACCCCCTCCCTGGGAGGAGGGAGGAGGGAGAAGGGAGGAGGGAGGAGGGACCCCTTGCCTCCCCCACGCCTCGGAATTCCCCGTCACGGTCGGCGGCACCTTCGCCGCAGGGCCTTCACAGTGGAACCGAAGCGACCAGATCGGAGTGGGCCCTGCCGGGCCACCCGAACCCTGGAGGAGTGAGGAGGAGAAGGAGGAGGAGGAGGAGGAGGAGGAGGAGATGGAGGAGGAGGAGGAGGAGGAGGAGGAGGAGGAGATGGAGGAGGAGGAGGAGGAGGAGGAGGAGGAGATGGAGGAGGAGGAGGATAGGTGCAAACATGAAATGCATCAACAATTATGTTGGAAAAACGCCTCCTTCCAAGTTCACTCTTCAAAGGCCCCTACAAGCATTCATGTCCACTGAGGGAGGAAACTAGCAGTAAAAGATAAGGATGGTATGTTGTACTTTTCAATACGCAAAGATGCAGTGCCAAGCGGTAAAACGCGTATAACACGGGCACGGGAGGAACTCCTGTGAGCCCCAAGTGGCGGTGGGACACAGGCAGAGAGAAGGCAGATCTACCGTTCGAGTCTGGTGCTCAAAGGAGGCTGTTGTGCCTCGTCGGTCCACGTACGCAAGCAGTGCATTAACTAACGAATCACATTCAAGCTAGCGAGAGGACGTTCTACTGACCACGTCTCTCGTAAAATGTCCAGCCGCTGATAATTGATGGAGCACGGCCTCATTCCCTTGCATTGCATGCTACATGTTCGACCGCCTGCTGCTCCACGAAAACAGTTCCTGAATCAGTCCTCTCACATACCACAAAAAAATGCTGGAAACCCGAAATGGGCACGGAAAATAGTGGCACGATTTTCCAACAACCAACGATCAGCGTCCGCGGCAACGCCTACAGCGAATCATCTCCAAGATGGATAAAAAATGTTGTCTGTCTTCGTACCCTTTCTATCCGTACCCGTGTCGACGGCACCGAAGAGCGCTGAGCTGGCACAGGTGGCCGAACCTGCCGCAGGCAGCCCGACGAACCTCCGAGGGCACCCCCGCTCTGGCACTCGAGAGCCGCCCGCGCCGAGCCTTCTCCCTGCACGTCGAGCTCTCCCACTCGCCGAGAGCCTGGGGGCACGCCAAGCGTTTGTGGCAGCACCAGTTAGGGGCGATGCACAGCAGCAGCAGTGGAAGAAAAAACAACTATATCTACAGGGCTAAATCAATCACCAGGCCCCGTTTTGGCGCCAACAGGGCATGTGTGCACGAGGAGGGCTCGAGAAACAACAACGGAATGACCTAAGGAACAGCGAGCCCCTTTCGAACACCAAGCGGTCCTTGTTTCAACGTCTTGAATGTAAAGTGTCGGAATGTGTACGCTGTGATTAATCTCCCTCGAGACAATGGCAGCGCGCCCTAAGGGTGTGGGGCAAGGGGGGGCTTCTGATTGAGGCGGGAGGCTCATGAAGGGCCCTCCCCCGGCTTCCAAGGAGCCTCCGTGGAAGACTCGGAGCACTTCTGGGAAGCTCCCCCCCCTCTTCGAAGACCGCCTCCACTGCGCTACACCCAGCTCTGCGCGCCGCCGGCAGCAGCGAGTGCTGCCAGACACCGGCAGCGGCTGCCGTTGGGCAGACCACCTTTGCAGTGAGGCGCACCGAGCTCGACTCGAAAGCGACAGAGAGGCGGGTCCAAAATTAGCCAGAAATCGTGCAAGACGGAGACAGGATGAGAACAAAATCCGATCAGGAATGTCTGAGAACCCGCGGGTCTGGAGGATTCGGGAGCGGCCAAGAGGGGGGTGTCCAAGAGGGGGGGTGCAAATCATGACCGGCGGCACGTGCGCGGCCCAGCGGGAGGGCCAGGGACGTCATGAAATCAGAAGAGGCGCCATGAAATCTGGGGAAATATCATGGCCCACGCCATGATATCCACCCCCCCCTTAGTCATCACCCCCCTCTTTTCCGCCCCCGAAGGATGTGTCGCGCGCCGCGGCTGTTTCGGATCGATCCGGAACGCTCCGAGAGCGTTCTGGAACGCTCTGAAGCGAGCTACCCTCAGCCGAGCCCTGCCTGGTGGTGTGAGCCATCGCCTCCATCCCCCAAGCCCGCCTCGGCCCCCGGCATGCTCAGGGGGCCACGTGCGAACCCTACCCCTACCACCCACTAGCACCGACGATCTCCGAGGGGGAGGGTGGGGTTCACCTCGTTCGGGAGCTCCCGAGCGAAGTGAGCCCCACCCTCCCCCCCAGAAATCGTGGGGGGTACTACCAGCCTGGAACATATCCCTATCCCTATGCTGGGCATCTCCTTATCACGATGCCAATCTCTGAGATTCCATAATTTTTCGAGGGCGCATCCCTAAGATCGACGTCGCCCTGTGGCATATCAGTCTTTGGGACAGGGTAAGTTCGAGGCTGGTAAGGGCGGAGGAGGACGAGGAGGAGAAGGAGGAGGAGGAGATGGAGGAGGAGGAGGAGGAGTGGGAGGAGGAGGAGGAGGAGGAGGAGAGGGAGGAGGAGGACGACGAGGAGGAGGAGGAGGATGAGGAGGAGAACGAGGAGAAGAGTAGGCCCTGTAGGCAACGAGGCGGGTGCGGGGCCCCGAGCGCCCGAGCACGTCCGCGCCTCTGCCGCAGGAGGGGGCCCAGCATCGCACCGCTGAGTTTAAAGTTTGGCCTGTCCCCCTGCAGGGGGATTTTCGACGAATAATAAAATACACCCCAAAAAAAAAACAAAAATGTCCAAACATAGTCTGGGGACTATGTTTTTGTATGTTTGGACGTTTTTGGGGTATTTTCAAAATATTTTCAATTTTTCGTCGAAAATCCCCCTGTAGGGGGACACGCCCGACATAAGACTTCTCCTCTCCTCCCCCCTCAGACAACCCCTCCCCCCCTACAGGGGGATTCTCGACGAAAAAAATTAAAAAAAATACCCCAAAAAGAATCCAAAAATAGCCCTAATAGTCTGGGGACTATTTTTGGAGCATTTTTTACATGTTGGAGCAGTTTGGAATATGTTTCATTGTTCGTCGAAAATCCCCCTGTAGGAGGACAGGCCCAACTTAAAGCTAAGTCGGACCGGCGATCGAAATGAATCGCATCGGCGGAGATCGCCAGCCGAGTCGGGAGAGGTCGAATCGGCAGAAATCGGCAGGCTAATAGGCCTCAAATAACGAATCGGAATCCAAATCGGAATCCGATGTCGAATCGCATCGGAATCGGAAGCCATCGAACTCGGATCGAATCGAATGGAGGGAATCGAAACGAGCCCTGTTACCGCCCCCCGAAATCCAGAAAAATCGGCTCCCCAGGCGGAGAATGTGCACCAATCCTGGCGCCGAACTCCAAGACCCCCCCTTCTCGGAGGGGGCTCGGGGATGGACAGATCTCCCTTTAGTAAAACGTGGTTTAGTGAAAACGACCGAGGGCCCAAACCTGGCGGGCGCAAGCCTGGAAAATAACGGCCGCGGCGCCCTCTCGAGAACCGAAAACAGACAATTCATTAATCGACGCGTCACTGTTGGGGGTCCTGTCCACCCCCGAGGGGCCCGTGGAACAGCGGCGGCTCTCCCGCTCAGCACACATCCGCTCAACATCTGTCCCCGGACGCCCCTCCTGGGCAGGAGAACCCAGCACCGAATCGCTCTCGGATCTTAATTACCAGCCTGGAACAGATCCCTATCCCCATGTTGGGCATCGCCTCATCACGATGGCGATCTTAGGGATGTCCTCAGTTTCTGAGGGTGCATCTCGGCCGAGGACAAACCTCCCTTTAGTAAACCTCCCCTGAGTGAAAACGGTCTGGGACCGAAACCGACGGACTTGGACGCGCAACAATGACGGCCGCGACGCCCTCTCGCGAACCGAAAACGGCCAATTCCTCAATCGACGTGTCAGGGTAGCAGGTCAATCCACCTCCGAGCATCCCTAAGATTGTCATCTCCTTTTAGCGTCCCAATCTTAGGGACAGGGACAAGTTCGAGGCCGGTGAGGATCGGCGATCGACATGAATCGGATCGGCGGAAATCGGCAGCCGAGGCGGGAGAAGCCGCATCGGCAGAACTCGGCAGGCTATGGGCCTCCGTGGAAGAAGGCCGGCGCCCACGTCGGAGTCCGAAGCCAAACCGAACCGGAACCAGAGGCCACCGAACTCGGATCGAGTCGGATCGGAAGAGGTCGAGACGACCCCATCCCGGGGTCCATCCTGGCCCGCTCTGCGAAGCGGAGCCAGCCGCGGCGATGCGAGAAGCCCACGGGATGCCCGGAGAGGACGAAAAACGGAGGCCCAGAGAGGACGAAAAACGCCTGGGGAGCCGGGATCGGCTGGCACTCCCCCGATGTCGTCCGTGGCGAGGCCCCCTTCCGACCCAGAAGCCCCAGGTCGTGGCCCCCCAGAGGTTTGGACCCCGTCCCTGGGGGCCAGCGCTCCATCCCGAGCCGCCTCGTGGCGGTCCTGGTGCGAGGTCATCTTTCATACACCACCACCGCCCGCAACAGCGATTTACCGCAAAAAAGATTCGGGGCAGGGTCGTGCCAGCCGACGCTGCCGGCCACGGCGAAGAGGAGCGCGGCGCAGCCCGCAGGCGCCGCAGCACGGGGAGCTCCTGGAGCACAAGCAGCACTCCTTCGTAGTCGAATGCTGTGCTCGGACCTGGGGCCCAGCAGGAGCCCACGAGAGCCGCAACGCTGCCAGAGGCCCTTCCCGTCGCGCTCTCTCCACGGCGCGAGAGTGCCAGCTTCCGGGCCCCACTTGGCAGCGCGCACAAGGGGGCGGAGGGAGGGGGGAGAGCTTCTTAGAAAGAGGGTGCTTCTCAGAAGGCGCCGGCCCTACATCTATAGATGCGAGGCCCGAGCCTTCTGAGGAGCAGGGGTGTTTCTGAGAAGCCCTCCCCCCATCCCCCCACCCCCCTCTGCGCGTGGCTGGCCCAGCCTGGGCCCCAAGCGGCCATTCAGCAAGACCCCCCTCACCCCCTGAACGCTACCGGCGAGGCGCAGCTGCTGGGAAGCACCCCGGAGGCGAGAAGCCCTGCAGGAGGCCGCGGGACAAAGTCGCCCCCCCCCCTTCGGCACTCCGACGCCGTCGCTTGCTCGCAGCGTGGAACCAGTAGGGGGCAACATGCAAACCCCACCCCTGCCCCCCACGATGTCTGAGGGCGAGGGTGGGGTTAATTTCGTTCGGGAGCTCCCGAGCGAGGTGAACCCCACCCTCCCCCTCAGAAATCGTGGGGGGTAGGGGTAGGGTTCGCATGTGGTCCCCTAACCATGGAGCCCTGGATATATATATATATATATATATATATATAGCCCTGCGAACCCGCCAAGAACCCCCCATTCTCATATTTATCTATGAATTTATATATGATTCCTACGATTTTCGGACTCTACTTTGACGCTCTTTTTTCGACGAGTTTTTCGGGCCCAAGATCGGAGCGATGTTCACCCACTGCGCGTGCAGCCGTTTCCGCCAGCCCCAGAAATGGCTTGGCTCCTGGTGGTCGGTGGCGGCGCTGCACTGCCTGGTGTGCAGCTCTGCTGAGGAGGAGGAGGCTTCTTTCTCCTCCTCTTCTCCATCTCTTCCCTTCTTCTTCCCAGCTTCCCTCTCTCGTCTTCCCTTCTCCAGCTCCCCTTCCTCTTCTCCCCTTCTTCCCTTCGCCCCTTCCTCTTCCTTTCCTCTTCCCATACCTGCCTTCCTCTTCTCCCCTTCTTCCCTTGCTCTCCTCCCCTCTTCCCGCCTTCCTCTTCTCCCCTTCTTCCCTTGCTCTCCTCCCCTCTTCTCCACTTCCTCTTCTCCCCTTTTTTACCTTGCTCTCCTCCCCTCTTCTCCCCTTCCTCTTGTCCCTGTTTTCCCTTGCTCTCCTCCCCCCTTCTTCCCTTGCTCTCCTCCCCTCTTCTTCCCTTCCTCTTCTTCCCTTGCCCTGCCTCCCGCCCCGAGGACGAGGTGGATCCGACGACACCGCCGGCGAGGGCGCCTCCGGTGTCCTCTCCACCGCCGGCGGGGACGCCTCTGGTGCCCTGCCCACGGGGCCGCGCCACACGCCCTCGGTGGAAGAGAGGTGTGCTGTCAGGGTCGTCCACTTCCGGCGGATCCTCAGGTTCTGGCGGACCTTCTGTTCACGGCCCTGCTGCTTCCGCTGATCCTGCCCCTGTGCACCGGAGTCGTTCGCCGCGCAGGGCTGCGCCCAAACCCGAGGCCAAGCCGAAGACTAAGCCAGCCACAAAGTGGGGAAGGTGCCCTCGTTCCCAATCCCCTCTCACTTCTTCCCTCGTTCTCCCTCCTTCCTGCCTCCTCCCCGTCCGCCCCTCAGGTGCCCCCAGTGCACGAGGGCCTTGAAGCCGGTGGTCGTGCAGTCTGGCAATTCCTTCCTGGGCTGCAGGGGTTACCCCAAGTGCTGCTACTGGCGCACCGCTGAGCCTTCCGAACGTCTTCGCTTCCCAGACACGGTCTGGGTTCGCGCGCGGGTGCACATCTGAGCGGCCGCCTTTTCAACTACCCTTTCCTGCCGCGGATGGGGCCGCGGGCAGGGACTCTTCCAGCAGCGCTCGAAAATGTGTCTGTCGCCTGCGTGCGCGCACCTGGCCACTCCACTTGCAACCCTGCTTCTGCCGTTGCTTCCTCCTCCCTCTCCCCTCCTCTGCCCCGCAGCCTTTTTGGCTCAAGCTGCTTTGCGCCGCGGCCCCCCCTGCGCCCTTCTTGAGGAGATGGGCACGCCGTGTCGGGACCGCCGTGTCCGAGCCGCGGGCCTGCGCCGCGGCATGGTGCGCAGGGCCGGCCCTCTCCTGGCTCTCCGGAGGCCGGTGCGCAAGGTTGCTCTCAAGAAGCCGCCGCCCGCGCCTGCCACGACCAAGGCTGCTCCGAGGCCGTCTCGCCCTACGACGGCGGCCATGCCGTCTGCTACGAAGACCGCTGCCAGGCCGTCTGCTACGAAGACCGCTGCCATGCCGTGTGCTCCGAAGACCGCTTCTTCGTCCTCTGTCAGGACGACCGCTTCCGCTTCGAAGCCGTCCGCCCCTAGACGCTCCGGTGCCACTCCTGCGCCCTACACGCCAGCGCACCAACAGCCTGCCAGCCCCGTCTTGGCCAACAGAGAGGTCGTGGCGTTTAACCCGGACACAACCCTCGACGACCTCCGAAAGATGTCCGACAAGGCTCTGGTGAAACACCTGCTGAAGACAGGGTACCTTGACGAGCCCGACACGTGCCCCCACTGCGGAGTCGGCGGTGTCAGCAACCTCGGCCTCTACCGCGGTGTCTGCCAGTTCCGGTGCACGGCGAAGAAGTGCAAACGGTACATCCTCCCGACGCATGGTTCCGTGCTCTTCAAGTCGCAGACGCCCCTGCGCACACAGACTGCGGCGTTGTACCTCGCCGTCTGGGGCGTCCAGATTTCGCTCGCGCCCATCTTCCAGAGAGGGGTCACGAAGAAAGTTGCTGCTCATATCTACCAATCGTGGTACCGCGCGGTTGAGGCGTACACCACAGACAAGCAGAAGGAGATCTCCATCAGCGGCACGCCCGACCAGCTGGCGGAGTTCGAGGTGGACGAGGGCGCCTTCGGCCTCGAGGACCCTGGCAAGGGCAAGCCGGGAGATCAGGTGCGCTTCGTCGAGTACATCGGCGTCAAGCAGAGGTCATCCTACTCCTACTGCTCTTACTCGTAATACTCCTCCTTCTACTACTACTACTCCCTACTACTGCTACTGCTACTACTACTACTACTACTACTACTACTACTACTACTACTACTATTACTACTACTACTACTACTACTACTACTACTACTGCTGCTGCTGCTGCTGCTGCTGCTACTGCTACTGCTACTGCTACTGCTACTACTACTACTACTACTACTACTACTACTACTACTACTACTACTACTACTACTACTACTACTACTACTACTACTACTACTACTACTACTACTACTACTACTACTACTACTACTACTACTACTACTACTACTACTACTACTACTACTACTACTACTACTACTACTACTACTACTACTACTACTACTACTACTACTACTGCCACTCCTGACTACTACTCCTACTTCCTACTACCTACTTCTACTACTACTACCTCCCCCTCTTCCTTCTACGTACTTCCTACCTCCTACTTCCTACCTCCTACTTCCACCTCCCCCGCTCCCGTCCCTCTCTTTGTCCGCCTTCTCCTCTTCCAAGGGGGGTCCGGGAGTCCCTGCACGTGACCCGCCGGAACCCGTCCGAGTGCACGATCTCCAGGCAGATCAACGGCCGCTGTTCCCCCAGACAGTACACCAAGGAAGAGTGGACCTCCTTGCGCGACTCCAAGGGGAAGGGCGGCAAGCCGCTTATCGGGAAGAACGTGCTGCAACACTCCGACGGGGCCCCCTGCTACGCTGCTCCGAAGGATGGCTTGCGCCGCGACACCGTGTGCCACTCCTCGGTCAAAGGCGGTCCCTTCTTCACCAAGAAGACCACCCACACTGTCGGCAAAAAGAAGATGAAGGCTGTAGCGGGGACACAGAGCTTGGACTCCACTTGGGGCCACGCAAAGCCGCGGAGGCGGGAAAGCATCAGAACGTCTAGGCGGAAGCTGGCGACAGGTTTCCTTTCTCTCCTCCCGCTGGCCCGCTCTTCCCCCTTCACCTTCCCCACTCTCCCCTCTCCTTCCGTGGAAGCCGGCGGAGGCGAAGCAACCTTGCACTCGCTTCTGCTGCAATTCCCGCCTCCGCTCCGGACGCGCTGTAGGGGCGTCAACAGGGGCAACCCGGTTGCTCTCGATAGGCGCGTTCGGGACTACCAGTGGAGGCACTGGAACCAGGGGAAAGACCTCTGGGTGGCTGGCGGGGCGGCCATCCGGGCCCTCAACACGCCTGCTGAGCAGGACACAAACACCATCTCCTCGCATCCCTGCTCGTCGCCGCCGCCGCGTCGCCTCCGCGCTGTGCCGCCGCCGCTCTGTCCGGGGAGGAACTGGAGGAGGGCAACGCTAACCACAGCATCCTTCACTGCTGCTGCAATACACGCTCCCAGTACTCGACAGCCTCCTTCTCCAACACAACACCCGCTACTCAATAGGCTCCCTCCCCAAGCTGACCTTGCAAATAACCTTCTACTCAACTCCCTCCGTCTCCAACACCGCACCCAGTACTCAACAGCCTCCTTCTCCAACACAACACCCGATACTCAACAGGCTCCCTCCCCAAATTGAACTTGAAAATAACCTTCCACTCTACTCACTCCGTCTCCAACACCACACCCAGTACTCAACAGCCTCCTTCTCCAACACAACACCCGCTACTCAACAGCCTCCCTCCCCAAGCTGAACTTGAACATACCCTTCTACTCAACTCCCTCCGTCTCCAACACCACACCCAGTACTCAACAGCCTCCTTCTCCAACACAACACCCGCTACTCAACAGGCTCCCTCCCCAAGCTGAACTTGAAAATAACCTTCTACTCTACTCCCTCCGTCTCCAACACCACACCCAATACTGTACAGCCTCCTCCTCCAACACAACACCCGCTACTCAACAGGCTCCCTCCCCAAACTGAACTTGAAAATTCCCTTCTACTCTACTCCCTCCGTCTCCAACACCACACCCAGTACTGTACAGCCTCCTCCTCAACAGGCTCCCTCCCCAAACTGAACTTGAAAATTCCCTTCTACTCGTCTCCTCAACAGTACTGCTCCCTCCCCAAACTGAACTTGAAAATTCCCTTCTACTCTACTCCCTCCGTCTCCAACACCACACCCACTCCGCTAACTCAACAGGCTCCCTCCCCAAACTGAACTTGAAAATTCCCTTCTACTCTACTCCCCCCGTCTCCAACACCGCACCCAGTACTCAACAGCCTCCTTCTCCAACACAACACCCGATACTCAACAGGCTCCCTCCCCAAATTGAACTTGAAAATAACCTTCCACTCTACTCAATCCGTCTCCAACACCACACCCAGTACTCAACAGCCTCCTTCTCCAACACAACACCCGCTACTCAACAGCCTCCCTCCCCAAGCTGAACTTGAAAATCACCTTCTACTCTACTCCTTCCGCCTCCAACACCACACCCAGTACTCAACAGCCTCCTTCTCCAACACAACACCCGCTACTCAACAGGCTCCCTCCATCTCCAACACCACGCCCAATACTCAACAACCTCCTTCTCCAACACAACACCCGCTACTCAACAGGCTCCCTCCGTCTCCAACACACACACACACACCTACTCCACATCCAACCACCACAACACGACGCGACACCCGAAACTCCAAGCGCACCCGCCACCCCTTTTTCTTGGCATCTTCCAAGAGAAAACGGGGGTTCATGGTGGGTGCGCCGGCCTATACATATATATATATATTCCTTGAGGACGTGCAGTCGCCAGTAGGTACAAAGAAAAAGACGGTCAGGCAGAGGCGCGCCCCACGACCCGGCCAGAGCTGGCACGGGCAGCACCTTTGGCTATGTGGTGGGATCGCCCCTGGCGCTGGGCGTCGCGCCTGAGAGCTCTGTCAATCAGGTCGAGACGCGCTATTTCGTCTGGCGGCAGGCGAGGCGAATGCTGGAACACCCAGAGCCTGCACCGGGGCCGTCGCCGATCGGACAGGTGCGCAAGACAGCGGAGCCTCTGCTGAAAATCTGCATGACAGCAAGGGCAAACAGCTGACGGCACGAATTCGCAAATGATGTTTCGCTTTAAATGCTTGATCCGCGCATGCGTCTCGAGGGCACGTGCTGTAGCAAAAGCGGGCCTGCAGTCTGGGCAAGCAAACGGGCGGACTGGCCCGTCAGGAGCCGCTGCCACCTGGCTGTCGCAGATGGAGTCAAGGAAGAGCACGGCGTCAAGCATGGAATGCCACTCGTGGGCATGGCGCATGCGGTCGTGCCAAAAATTTGGAGATTCGAGGAGACCCAGCCAATCGGCCTTGTGAAGGGTTTCTTTGACTACATCGATGTCTCCAATCAGCGGCCGCGCCCATGGGAGGCAATCGCTGTTGGAGCCGACGCGGAGATGGAGCAGAGCTAACAGGACCTCCGGCCAGTCGCGACACACGCGGGCGGCAAACGCCAGCCGCAGCCTCAACATGATGCAATCCAGGCTGGGTTGCTGCAGCTGTACTCGCACCTGCCGATCCGTGATGTTGCAATCGCTGCTGAAACGAGGTGCGCCTGCAATGCGCCGAAGGCCCCTCATGTAGCAACCATTCATTGCCTTCAGGTCCCGGCCTGTCAGGAGAAGCGTGTAGACTGCAAACAAAAGCCGGTTTAGCACGAGGGAGCGCAAGAAAGCAAGCTTGTGGGTGACACTGAGGAGGTCGGAACCGAAGGTCTTGTAGGCCAGCGGGGAGTATGCTGCCAGAGCCGACGACACGCGGCGCCTGGTGTTGGCGAAAGTGTCACCATTACCATTGGGGCTCACGTACGAAGTCAAATGCTCTTACTCTTGCACAACCAGGAGCCATACGTTGGACCTGCGAGGAATGGGAATGGCCAGCCGCCCGTCGCGGCGGCGACGACGGTGAAGACGAGCGGCAGCATGGCGACCTCTATACTTGAGGAGGCACTCGCTCTTGCCCGGATTCCAATTGAGCTCTAAGTGCCAACTGTCGAACAGCTCCACCAGGACGTCCAACAGGACATCGATTGACTCGTCGAGCTCAGCCGGCGTGTCCGCCATGAGCACGACGGCTTCGTCGTAGACAAACGTGGAATCGAACGCCGAGATTTCTCTAGAGGGCGCCGCGTCGGGGGCGCCCCAGAAGGCGGCCGCGGGCACGCCCAGGACGAGGTCGAGGCCCTTCTCGGCGCAAGTGTGGCGAAGCGGGGACAGAGCAACGGCGTGGTGAGAGTTGAACGTGATCGACCCTAACTTGCACCTCTGTCGCCCCCCTGTCAGGCTGGTGACCGGAGGGCCGTCAGAGCCCACGGAAAACCATGCTCCTTCGTGGAAGGACTGGGCCATCTCGACGGCCTTGGCGTTGGCGCCCCATCCCAACAAGACAGGCCCATGCTCCCGAAGGTGCGACGCAATCCACGCGGCAGCGCGCTCGGACACGCCGAGGTCGCGAAGTGCAGCAGTAGTGTCTGCCGGTGGGTTGGGCCAAAATCCGTATACCAACTGGCGGATTGCTTTGTCAAACGCCTTCACAAGGTCCAGGAAGAGTACGAATATCGATTTCCGCGCATGGGTGGCATAAGAAATCATAAGCCGCGCCACCAGCGAGGCGTAATCGGTGCCACGTTTGGCCACTGCTCCGCACTGCGACTTAGGAACGTGAGCTGAGTACTCAGGGTCAATCGCCTCCTTGATGATAGATGTCAGGCCCTTCGCGCAATGATCGGCGAGTAAGATGCCGCGGTGGTCGCGGCACATCGTGGGTGAGCCTTTCTTCTTGAAGACGCTCTGGAGCCGACCGCCGCGCCAGCTAACTGGCCAAGCCCCTTTCATATCGAACCCTCTCGTTGATGGCTGAGTACAAGATGGCGAGTGGGGCGTCGCCTGCAACGAGCAGCTCGGCAGGGATCCTGTCACGTCCACAGCCCTTGTTACGCGCGAGCCGGGCAAACGAGGACTGGGTGACCGCGGGCCCGACGTCCAAATCCGCGGCGGTGAGGAGGTCGGAAGGTACGGGCGCCTGCTTAAGTGACACCGTGTCGGTGACCTGGCCGTTGTACACGGCGGCGCAGTGCTCGGTCCACCTGGCGTTCACGGCCTCGGGGTCGGTAGCCAGACTGCCGCCCAGCTTCTGCACCACCGGGCTGGCGCGAGTGCACGAACCAGATAGGGTGCGAACGACCGCATAGGCCGTGCGGAAATCCGCGTTGTCCATGGCGCGGTCAGCCTTGAGGACCAAATTGTCTAGGAAGTGCTGCCGGTCACGTTGGAGAAGCGGCCGGGCGCGGCGTTGGACGTTGAGGATTGTGGCGCTCATGCGAGCGTCCGCTTTTAGAGCGCCCCAAAACGCAGTGGACTCGTCGATGACAGCGCCTTGCCAGCGCCACAGCTTGGCGGTGGAGACTGCGCAGCGCCACGCGTGCAAGCCCATGGCCAAGCGGCGGCGAAAGATAGCGTGGAGTCCGGGCGGCCGGGCGCGGCGCAATGGCGCGACCTGCCGGATGTAGGCCCACGCCTCCCAAGAGATCCACTGCTTTCTCGGTTGGTCACGGGGGCCGCCGAAGGCCCTGGAAGGTGCGGCGCGTACCGCGTCGTTCACGGCACCGAGGTGGGAGTCGACGTCAAGGAATGCGAAGTTGTAGGAGCGAGCCACCACCGTCCACAGCTCATCGCGGAACCATGCTCGTCGAGCGCCACACTGCAGCATCGACTTGTTCAGCGCGAAGGGCACCGTAGAAGAAGTCGCCGCGGAAGGAGGGCGAACGAAACAACAATGTAACCCTGGCGCCAACTGCGACGCGATCGATCTCAAGGGAGAACGTGAGGGCTATGGAATTCAACGTCTGGCACCACGAAACAGCCGGAAGGGCGTGGAGGGGCACCAGGATGTAGTCGATGCGCGACCAGAGGCCTCGGGTAGACCGCCAAGTCATAGATGCATCGACGAAGAACGAATTCACTGCGGCCAGGGCGAAGGTCTGGAGGTAGGTGCGAAGGCGCTGGCCGTTGCGATTCTCGACCTGTGGGCAGACTGGGCCAATGCCGACGCCTGGGATGCTACCAATACGGGCGTTAGCGTCGACGAGTACTGCGTAGTCCATCCCACTGTACTCCACGAGGAGCGTGCGGGTGAGGTTGGTCAGGGAGTCCCACCAATCACACCTCACGTCGTCGGCCACATGTTCAATAGGCGCGTGAGCGACGATAGTGAAACATGTGGCGTCTTTACGCCGAAGCACGGCGTACAATGACCGGGGCGACACCGCCTGCCAAGTTAGCACTTGGATGC
Source organism: Prorocentrum cordatum (assembly GCA_963575745.1). Classification (NCBI taxonomy): domain Eukaryota; class Dinophyceae; order Prorocentrales; family Prorocentraceae; genus Prorocentrum; species Prorocentrum cordatum. Next base: position 550,596 of record CAUYUJ010003114.1, on the reverse strand, counting down.
ACGTGTCGATGCGGATCCAAAGCTGGACTCCCAGGCCTCCGTGCTCGTCGGCAGCAGAAGCAAGCATTTTGTAGAAGCACCCCACCTTCTCCACTGTAGAAGGGGACCTGCCTTCCTGAATGCCAACCAAGTCGACTGGCACTTCGTTGAATTGGTATTCAAGCGACTGCACCTTGGAGAGCAAGAGAGCAGCCGAGACCTTAGAGTAGGATCGGTGTTCTTGATGTGGTAGGAGTGTCCGCACATTAGCCGTGGAGACACTGAGGTGGAGAGAAGGACGAAGTGCTATATCGACGACTCGCGTCTGCGAGCCGAGCCGGCAGCTGGGCCTCCAGACGAGGTGCCGTAGGGGTCGAAGATGTTCCTCGGGCGCGTGAGGACTGGCTGCTTGCCGACGTGGCGCGCCGGCTTAAACTCGTACATATTGGGGTCCGGCGGAGAAACGGGGACTACTGGAATTGGCTGCTTGCCGTTGCACCGGCGGCGAACCTCCGGCAGAGCCTGACTCTCCTGGGCCTCCATGGTGGCGATGCACGTCTGGAAGCCACGGAGGAGCTGGTCCGAGTACGCCTTCGCCTGCTCCACGTGCTCCTTCGGCAAGGCCGCTCCGCTCGAAAGCATCGCCAGGAGCTTCTCGAGGTGGCTGGACGTCTCCTTGAGGGTCTCCGTCGGGGAAGGCGAATGGCCACGCTTGCTCGCGTGGTGGCCTTCCTCCGCAAACTCCGCCTTGAGCGACGCGACCTCCTGGTTCAAGCGTGTGATCTCGCTGTTGGAAACCTCCATCGCCTCCTGCGCGAGCTGGAGGGCAGTCTTGCACTCGGCGTTGCGCTGCTGGGCGCGCCCGAGGGCGGCCATTGCGTTGTCCAGACGGGCACCGACAGGCTCGGGCCCACGAAGGATCGCCTTCTGCTGGGAGATCTTCGCTTGCAGGGTCATGCGCTCCTCCTGGAGGCACTGCACGTCGGGGAGGGCCTTCAAGGCGGTCTCGAGGTCGCGAAGCGTCTGCTTGGCGGTTTCCCTGTCCGCGCCATTGCACGGGGCAGGGGCAGGCGGGTCCCGCTGGACGGGGGTCGTGGCTGCCGAGAGCGCGGCGGCCACCTCCTCGAGCTTCGCCCGCACAGGGTTGTTGGGCGCCTTGGG
>CAUYUJ010003114.1:509250-535765 GCA_963575745.1 Prorocentrum cordatum | reverse complement strand
CCCCCGGCACCCTCCGGCCGAAAACCGGCCCCCCCAAAACCGGACCGTCCCGCGACCGCCGAACCGAACCGGCATAACCGACCCGGACTGGCAAAACCGGACCGACCAAAACCGGACCCCGCGCCGAAATCGAACCGCTGCAACCGAACCGGTCCGCCGCCAAACCGACCCGAACCGGCCCGAACCGGACACTTCCTGTCATAATCGTGAACCCTTCCGAAACACCATTTCTGGTACGTCGATCATGGGAATCCGTGAAGCTCTTGCGTCTGTTAGACAATTGTGCGCGGCGCTGAGGCGAGAACCACATCTTGAAAAGGAACCGCCCTCAATCCGTGAAACTCTTGCATGGTTTGAAAACGAATGTGCGCGGTGCTAAAGCAAAGGCCACACTTTGAAAACGGCTCGCGAAACGCCAGGCCCGCCCTTAGAACTGGCCTCGCGGTGCGACAGGGAGAAATTATGTGTAAAGGAGGAGGAGGAGGAGGAAGAGGGAGGCTGCGGCGGCAGTCGCATCAGGAGCACGGGTCCTCGTCTCTGGCAGGCCGCACAAACACGGCCAACCAGCACCAGCAAATAAATATATCCCAAGCCCCTCGCGTGCGCTTAAAGCGGTGCTTAGCACTGAGAGGGGGGGCTCACTGTCTCATGGACCTTTCGAGACATAACCAAGGCCGCAGGAAGAGGGAGGAGAAGGGAGGAGGAGGAGGAGGAGGAGGAGGAGGGGCAGGGAGGAGGAGGAGGAGGAGGAGGACGAGAAGGAGGAGGAGGAGGAGGGGGAGGGAGGGAGGGGGAGGAGGAGAGCGACGAGTTGGCAGGTGTCCTGCAGGCTGTGCCCTACACACAGGGGCCCCTGTCCTGACATTAATACACCTGCAACCTCGAGCGACAATAGAAGCGCCGTGAGACTTCACGGCTCGGTCCAGGCAAGATAGAGACACTTTCAGCGAATGTATATCCCCAACCAATCGGCACCGTTCCCAGCGGAACGGAGAAAAACAACAAATGAGATTGAGGTCGGGGCAGATAGCTCGGCCAACGGGTGTCAGCTGAGCTCGAAACCTAGCCCCAAAGGGTCGTCCGCCCCATCGTCCAGATCAAGAGGGATCTCGAGGGCACCGTCGAACGGGTCGGCCCCAGGGTCCTCAACACCGCAAGGAATCGCGGGGGGGGCGACACCTCCTGGGGCGGCAACTGCGTTATGGGGGGAGGAGGAGAAGGAGGAAGCGGAGGAGGAGGAGGAGGAGGAGGAGGAGGAGGAGGAGGAGGAGGAGGAGGAGGAGGAGGAGGAGGGGGGAGGAGGAGGCAGGAGGAGGCGGAGGGAGGGAGAGGGAAGAGGGGGGGAGCAGGATGCGGCTGAGGAAGGGGGAGGACGAGGAGGGTGTTTGACCTTTTCTGGGCCCACCGCAAAGCGCAACTAGCTGGCAGTGCGGGACCTGCCAGCTTGCTCTGCCTGAGGCACGAAACATTGCATCGCAAGTGACCGACCTCTGCGGTGGCAAACACAAGGCTGGGGAGGACGAGGAGGACGAGAAGGAGGAGGGAGGAGGAGGGAGAGCAGTTGGGTTGAGTTGGATGGGCGATCAGGGGACGTACGCGGGCAGCTGACTGAGCCGAGAAGTCCCCGAGAAGAAAGAGGAAGAGGAGGATGAGCGAGTTGGTGAAGAGGAGGGGGAGGAGGGAGGAGGGAGGAGGAGGAGGAGGAGGACCGAGGAGGAGGAGGAGGAGGCCTGATTCAGCCTGATTCAGAGCATGGAGCGAGCTGCACCGCATCCAGCGAACACTGAATAAACACGATCCAAGCTCAAGTTAAGGGGAGCCCATGTTCCCCTTGGGTCTGCCGCTCCGTGGCCTCCCTCGCGCACTCGTAACGCACCAATCACCGGCTTCCCACGGATCTGAGAACCCATGCAACGCAGCGACACTGCACAGATCGAGAAGCTCAGGGGCTGCCAGCCCGTAGGTGGCCCCCACGAGCTCTGACCCCGAACCGGAAGACACTCTCAGCTTCCCGACCCACTGCGCTCGGACTTCCAACGGCGGAGAGACGACCGACTCGAGCCGTGGGGGTGGGGACAGTTGAATCCCACCAGCCCTCTGGGCGTCGGTGGTTTAGGGCGTTTCCTCGTCCACCCCTCCTTCTTCCCCTTCGGGAAGGGGTTTATCACTGTTCCCTATTAATAAACACCCCCTCCCCCAGGCGACTGGGGGCCAACCAGGGTCCATGACAACCCCCCCCACCATCCCTTGTAAAAAACAATACAAAACACACTCTGCCTCCAAATTCGGAACATGCGCAGCCAACCCGATGCGGCCCCCCCCACCATCCCTGTCAAAAAACAATACAGAGTACACTTGGCGGCAGCGGCGGCTGCGGCGGCTGCGGCGGCTGCGGCGGCGGTGGCGGCGGCTGCGGCGGCGGCGGCGGCGGCGGCGGCGGCTGAGGCGGCGGCGGCGGTGGCGGTGGCGGCAGCGGCTGCGGCGGCGGTTTGGCAGCGGGGGGCGGCGGCGGCGGCGGCGGCGGCGGCGGCGGCGGCGGCGGCGGCGGCGGCGGCGGCGGCGGCGGCGGCGGCGGCGGCGGCGGCGGCGGCGGCGGCGGCGGATTGGCCCCCAGTAGCTGCCCATCCAAAGACGACTGCTGAATATGCTGAGGCTCGGGCCAGACTCGGGTGCTACGTATGTGTTGGGAGGGCGGGTGGGAGTGAGCGAGACGGCTTGCGGGCGGGGACGGGGTCTTGACCCCTCCCCCATACCCCCTCCCCTGGACCTGGACGGCGGGTTCTGCAAGTCGTCGGAGCGTCCAAAAAAGCTTCGGCGAGGAAGCCAAAATCAGATGTTTTTACTAAGGTTTTGGCCCCATTGGGGATTCCTCTCGCTTCGCGGGGTGCACGTCCGGAGCACGTACAATCACGTCGTCGCGGGGCCTCTTGGGAGCCTCTTGGGGGCCTCCTGGAGGCCTCCTGGGAGCTTCTTTGGGGCCTTTCCCCCCTCATTTTTCATATACCCTCCCCATCTTCCCTTCCAGCGCCGGCTCTAATCATGGGCGCCGCAGTGACCAACTTCCACCTGGCTGGCGCTGCGCCGCAGTTCGCCCAGAGTCTTGGAGCCGTCTTGGGGTCATCTTGGGCCATCTTGAGGCCCTCTTGGAGCTCCAAGAGGCCCAAGAGGTCGAAATTGTTGATTTTTCATATGTTGCTGGCCGGTTTCTAAGGTCCCGGAAGGGGGAAGGGGGCATCTTGGTCCGTTCATGTGGCGCGACTGCAGGGGGGGTTAGGGGGGAGACATAATAATGTAACACAATACAGTATGTGGGAAGTATACAAACATTGGACACATTGGACCCACTGCATTACAGCATCCGCGGAAAACGCTGCCGCTCAGCACGTCACTTCCGGACGTGGACTCTTGGGGGGGAACGCCACTTGAACACCCCCACTCCTGTGATCAATCTCACCCAATATGGCCCAAAGATAGTTTCCGGGGCTCCCAAGGGTGCCCCACGAGGCCCCAGGAGGTCCCCAGGATGCCCCCAAGAGGCCACGAGACCTCCAAGAGACCTCCAAGAGGCCCCAAGAGGCCCCCCAGAGGCACCCAAGACGCTCCAAGAGGCCTCGGCGACAATGCCGAACGTTGATTCGACCAAGGTTTTAGCCACATGTTGGCCTCCTGGGGGGGGGCCCTGCTTTGGATGACTCCAAGAACGCCTGGGAGAGCCAAAGATGAACTCCAAGATGGCTCAAGATATCCCAAGATGCCGAGTTGAAATGCGGATGCAATCTGATAGCAAAGAATAACAAAAAATCGCGTTCCACGAAGAAGGTGAACGTATATTGCCTCAAGATGGTGCCCACGATGCTCCAAAAGGCCCCAAGACCGCTCCAAGACGGCTCCAAGCGGCCGAAGAGCTCCCCCAGGAGGCCCCGGATATGCCAAAACCCTTTCGAAACCTTAGGAAAATGAATGTTGTTTGGCTTTCTCGCCGAAGCCTCAAGATGGCTCCAAGATGGCCCAAGAGGGCTCCAAGAGCGCACCCAAGGCTCCCAAGAGCGCTTCAAGAGGGCCCCAAGAGGCGTCCAGAAGGCCCCAGGAGGCCCCAACAGGCGCCCAAGAGGCCTCCAAAAGGCTCCCAAGAGACCCCCAAGAGGCCCCACGAAGCTCCCCGAGGCACCCAAGACGCTCTAAGAGGCGTCAGGGGCCGCCAAGAGGCCCCCAAGACGCCCCAAGAAGCCTCCACTGGGAGACCCTTCCTCTGCGTGCTGCCCGCTTCCCTGATCGAGGCAATTCCTCTGGGCACCGTCTCTAGACGGGCTGGTGGGGAATATTTTTGTTTAGTCAGCGGCCGCAGCCGAGCGCGCCGGCGGCAAGGCTGGTGGGGATTCTTTTGAGTCGCAGCCACCAGCGAGCGCGCAAGCGGCGAGAGAAGTTGTCCGGGCCGACGGGCAAACCTAATTAGCTACTGAGCGCAGCACGAGCCGGCCGGGCCAGCTCACAAACGCGGCAGCTGGGGCAGCGGCAGCGGGGGGCTGGCTGGCTGAACTGGAACGCCCAGGGAAGCTCAAGCAACGTGCAGCCCTGCGGCAAAATGCCAGGGAATTCTGCGTTACGCGCTGCGGCGGCCAGGCGTGGTAGGTGGGCCGTCGCCAGTGGGGCGCCAAGCCCAAGCCGCGCCAACGGCGCGTGTTGCCAGCTGAGCTGCTCCGCCGAAAAAGCGCCGAAGACCAAGCTGGCGGCGGGGTGGGCCCGGAGGGCGGCCGAAACTGCGAAGGCCGAACCACTCGGAGCTGGCAGCGCCCCCAGGGGCCGCGCGCGGCGCGAGGCCAAGCTGGCGGGGAAGAACAACGCCAGCATGGCGGGGCGCCCAGGGCGGAGCTGCGCTGTCGCAGCCGCGTGGTGCACGCCGAAGGCCGCCATGGGGCGGCCTTGCCCGCCGCGTCCGCCATTCCCCGCGGGGGCCCAGAGTCGCCGTCGAATCCGCCATGCCACGTGGGCTTCCAGGGTCGCAGCTAACCGCCGCTGAAGGTGAGGTAACGTTGCCACTGACAGCGGGGGTACGGGGCAGCCCTGGGGGGTGGGGGCGAGAGCCTTCGAGGCCAGCCGGCACGCCTGGCGGCAGCCCGGCCAGAAGGAGACCCGGAAAGTGGGGCGGTGGGTAGACGCAACCGACCACCTACGCGGAGGGACACCACGGGGGCGCCCTGCGAGGGAAGCGCAGGGAAACGGCAGCCCCGAAGGCCGAGGGCGGGGGACGCGGCCAGGGCCCCGCCCGAGAGGGACCCGAGGAGAGAGGCGGCGGGGACGAACATCACCGCCCCTCGAACGGGCCCCAGATGCACCTGGCCGCCATTTCCCGAGGTTCATCCAAAGTCGCAGCTAACCGCTGCTGAAGTGCAAGTCGTACCGAATGGTAGGTCTTTCGTCCGATGTTGGCGCGGTCCAGAGTGGGCAGCCTGCAGCCGGTGAACTGACACGCTGAAGGCTGGGCTGCCACCGCGGAGGCCGGAACCTCCGTGGGGGCGGCGTGCGCTCATCCAGGGTCGCAGCTAACCGCCGCTGATGTTCTGGCGCCTGCGGTGCGACAAAGCTGGGACCTGGCTGGGTCGAGCCCGCGGCCAGGCAGGAGGGGGGGTGCCGGGGCCCACCCCCCGCCCAGGGCCCGCGGGCCGGCTGTCGTCATCGGACAGCAAAGTCCGGGTGCCTGGGGGACCTGCCGGCGTGAGCCAGGCGGGCCCCGCGGGGCCAGTGAGGGTGAGATGTCGGGTGCAAGTGGGAGATCCCCCACCGGCTGGCCCGAAAAGGTGGCGGGTGGTCCACTTATCCAGCGTGGGCCGTCGAGCTAAGCTGCGCCGCGGGTGAGATGCGGGGGCGAGCCTTCGCCCCAGCGGAGGGTGGCCCCGGGCATTGCGGCCTGAGCCGGGCGCAGCAAGGTGAAACAAGCCCCTTCGGGGCCACGGGTGGCTGGAGGTGGGGGGACCAGGTGTCCACTCTGGGCAGGTGCCTGTATCTGGACGCTGAGGTAGGCCGCGGCGGGAACACGTCAACCTTGGGCGTTGGAGTCGCACTTGGCCCACCAGCGGGCCCGCTTGTCAGAGTCGCGGTCGTCCCCTCGTGGAGAGTATCGTCTGCCCCTGCCTTTCCAGTCGGAGTCCGCCCATGGGCTATCTCGCCGCTCCCACGAGGACCACTCTTGCCAGCCCCGCCACTGGCTGGGGGTGGCAGTTCCAATGGCTCCAGCCCAGGGGTCCTGTGCCGCTGCAGGCGTAACCGTTCGGCTCTCGGCAGTCCAGGGAGCTGGCGTGTCGGGGCTGCCGTATTCGCGCGGGGCGTGTGCGGGGGCGTCGTGTCGCACGGGGAAGTTCATGTGTTTGTTCAGAACTTCGACCCAGTCTACGCCGAGTCTGAGCTCCCGATCCATCCGATATGCGTCGTAGCCAGCGTTGGCCCATGCTTCCAGGAAATCCGCGCACGTCGTGGGTGCGTTGAGTCTGGGGTTGCTCTTATAGCCTCCCTTGAGGTCCTGACTCAAGGCAGCCCGCTTAACCCACGCATGCCAGATAGCGTTGAAGGAGCCTCCCAATGTCTTTTGCAGGCGTGTGATTTTGTCCTGGATGGGTTCGTCCTTTTCCAAGCCTGCGGCTGCAATAGTGCATCTGTACATGGGGCCGCCGCCCTTGGGGTCGTGAAAGTTCTCGTAGTATGTCTGAGCACCCCTGCTGTCCTTCCAGGCCGCCCTGCGAGCCTCCGTGCGCATGTGGTTCCCCCTTGGGGACTTGGCGCGCGCCCTCTCCGGTCTTCGACGTCTTCAGAGGCAGGACGATCGCGTCCTTGGCCCCATGGGGCGCGGTTGGGCGCGCGGTCAATCCTGGCCCCCGTGCGATCCCAAGACGACGCGCTGCGCCTTCTGGGGCCGTCTTTGGCACGCCGGAGCTCCAGGGCTGCAACTTGGTCAACGGTCTGTGAATAGGGCGTCCAGGGCTTGCTGCTTGGAGGCGCTTCCGTGAATGCACCTAGGGGGTCGAAGGGGTCTGCTCCCCCGTCCTCGTCGGCGGCAGGGTCTGGGCTCGCGCTCGGGCTCGTTTCATTGATTGTGGCTGCTGCGGCTCCTGGGTCATCCCCAGTCAGGCGCATCGCGCTCGCCCTCGGTCTTGCATGCCTGCCCGCACCTGCCCTGCACGTCCGTGGGCCGGTCCTTGGTCCCTTCGTTGCCGGGAGCCTCGTACTCCATCCTGGGGGAGCGGCCCGGAAGTGTCTCCTGTTCCCGAAACCGGCTGTCTGGCCGGGGAGCGTTTGCTGCATCGCTGGGTCTGTTCAGCCAGTATGCTGCTGGAGAGTTCGCTGCGACTGCGGCCTCCATGGCGGTCTGTTCTGGGCCCAGCTTCGCCAGTGAGTCGCCGTCTGCGACGGTCGTGGGGTCCATGTCCATCCAGGTTGGCCGCGCGCGCCTGCCATTTGCTCGCATGCATCACATTGGCCCGCGCCAGGTGGGAAACCACCCGCGCCGCTGCCGCCCGTTGGCTGTCCCATGGGATACCTGGCACTTGTCTGGGATCGTCTGTCCGTAGATACTGACCAGGAAGAAGCGCAGACATTGGGGGGGCCAAGACTCTTCGTTGGTCTTCACGCCCGTGATCCCGTCGCCGCCCACCCACCGCCCGTAAATAATGGGGTTCCACTCGAGCAGGAACTTGACCAAAGAGAGCAGGGCGCTATGAGACTCTTGTCCTGAGAGCTCGGAGGTGGGGCGGGCTGGTAAGGGGGGGCCCGAGGGCGGGGGAATGTAGGGGAACAAGGACTTGATGTCCCGAGCCCTGGCACCTTGGCCGCTCCCCTCTCCGTCGGGGTTGGACTGGCCGATGCCGGTGGGGAGGGGCAATCCTTCGGCGGGGGTAGCTGGTTTTGCGTAGGCGTCTGGAGCTGTGGCGTCGGCGCAGTCTGGGGCGAGGTAGACGGCGATGTTGCGGCGCTCAACTTCCACCTCCGTCGTCGCCTCCCGCTTGGCTGGTGCCGTGGGGTAGATGCGCGAGGACTGCTGGTCGAGGATGCAATCGAGCGCACCTGGGGCCACGTTCCAGATGCGCGCGAGGCGCCGTCCACAGGCCCAGCCGGCGTTCCACTTCCGTTGGGTCCAGAGGGCGGGCATCAGATCCCATGGCGGCAGACCAGCACTGTCGTCGACGGGTGCTTCGGGCGCTGGGTTCCACAGGAAGCAGCCTAGCGCTGGGCGGGTCGTTGCCCACTCCAACAAAGGTGATCCCGCTGGGCAGGTGTCACACCGGGCTGAGTAGAGGCCAACGGAGTGTGACTCGGGGCCGAACCTCCCGTCCGTCAGTTTGCGAGCAGGGAGAGTCGCGTTGGCGGCGCGGGGGCTGAAGGCAGGAGGGGCTTTCGTGACGAGGTCGCGCAAGGACGCAGGGGTCGGGGCCATTATTGGTCGCCCGCATCCGATCAAGAGCCGAGCCAGGGATGGGAGTGCACTGGCCTTCCTGTCGGGGCGCGACTTTTCCAGGGTGCTCCTGTAGTACTGCAGTCGCGCAGCTAGGGACCTCTTGCGGCCGCAGTCGCACGTGGCGAGAGGAGTCACGATGCCCCTTTCTTCCACGGAGGCGAGCCAGCATCGCTCGCAGAGCCACTTGCAGTTCTTGCCCCGTAGGTACGCCTGGGAGCGGTTCTGTGCTAGGAGGTCCCTCGTGTCGTCGTCTCCCCAGGTGCCGGCCGTGGACTTGAGTCCCCTTCTGTGGCAGCCTGCCCCGTCACAATCGAAGCCGTCGTTTTCGAGGTCGCAGCCGAACCTGTCGTCGGTCACCCTTGGTGGGATCAGTAGCGTTCTGGGGGCCGGGGAGGCTGGGAGTCTTCGTCGAGCCGCCTGTTAGACATGGCGATGCCTCCTCCGATGTATTCCAGGGCTGTCATGGTGTCCGGGCATCCGAGCCCTTCCTCTGACCCGCTGAGCTCTTTGTGAAGGGTGCAGATGGAGCACTTGCTCGTGCCCAGGAAACTGATCATGACTGGTTGGGCGAGCGCCTCCAGGACACTCATGGGGGCTTCCGGGGGGAATTTGCTGCTCTGTATGCCGGCCCAGGTCCGTGGGCAATCGTGGTCGACGGCGACTTGGCGATGGTGTGCGTACGTGGCGAGCATTCTGATGTGCTTGATGGTGTCCTCGAATTTCCCGTGGAGAGTGGTCAGGGCACTCAGGGGGAAGCCCCAGGTGCGTGCGAAGGCGGACCTGTATTCGAGGTGGACGTTCTGCCAAGGAAAGCAGATGTCCATTGCTGCCTCTAAGATATCCCCCGTGGCCTCCGGGCGCGGGAAGGGAGGGCCAGAGCGTTGCTCGCGGCTCGCGCAGCTGGAACATCATGACGACCAGGAGAACTCTGAGCGAGGGGGCGTCCAGGGGGCTGCCGTCGCTGGTGAAGAGGGACCGCCTTAGCGCCGAGTCGGCTTGGCCGGCTTAGAGAAGGGACTTTAGGTGCTGCATGCCAGGGTGGGCGCGGCGCCTCTTACATCTTCCCGTGTCGGCGCTCCATGCCCCAGGAAACTGGTGCAAGATCTCGGGCGGGATGCACCCGTTGGCGCCCTGTGGGCGGTGGCTGATGCCTCTCACTTTGGGCAGGGGTGGGAGCGAGTCGGTGGGGGCGGCTAAGCTCTCATCGTCGTTCCAGGGGGTGCCCAGCCCGAGGAACCATACCAGGGCTGCCCACGACATGTTGTAGACCAAGTTGCTGGCGTCTATGCCCAGTTCTACGTCGTAGCAAAACCCTAGGTGACTCCAGGCCTTTCGGTCAAAGAGGCCCGGCTGTCTTGGCGTGTCGACCAAGGAGCACTGGTGGGGGCGCAGGCCGGAGACTGTGTACATGGCCACCCCCATGGCGGGGTCCTCGACTAGCCTCTGCAGACTGTTGCGAATGGCTTCGCCAAGGCAGACCCAGGAAAATTATGGGTCCAGCGGAGCTGCATTCTTGTCCGCGAAGTTTGTCTCCATTGAGGCCCGGGCTTTCACTATCGCGTGGTCAAGCCCCTTGATGACGTCGTCGCCTGCGTGCGAAGGGGATTCTGGGATCCAGGAGGTGAGGTCCTTGATGGGGTCGCTGGTGGGGATTATTTTTTGGTTCGCGGCTCCAAGGCGAGGGACATGGGGCGGGCGCAACGTCCGGGGCGCGGCACGTAGATAATTGGCGCGAGATTGCCGCAGACTCCAGCGGACAACACACGCAGTGGCGCATGCACATGCCAGGGACAAAATGCCCCTCATTGAGACGCATGTCAGCGTCTGCTGGTGACCGGCCCAGACAGCCCGGCTGGTGGGGAAGCAAAAGGCGCGGCAACCGGCAACGGAACGGGGAGGAGAAGTCGCCCTTGCGGCGCCAAGCCCCAGCCGAACCGCAATCGGAAGCGAAGCCAAGACGGACAGCAAGGCACTGTAAAGGCCACGGGCAGAACGCGAGCCCGAGTGGCCAAAAACCAAGTGGAACCCACGTGTGTGCACACAGAGCCAGGCCGTCCAAGACCTCGGAAAAAGGGGGGCGAACGCGAGCGAGAGCAACCAACTCAGACTCACTGCAGCTCCACGAGTATACGATGGTGCGGCGAGGGAGACCCGACTCACCAAGGCTCACTGAAGCTGAGGTGTGGCTGATCCGCGTCAGAGCGCCGTCCAGTAGAGGCAGACCACTGGTGTGCGCTCACGAGGCTGAGCAACCTCCAGCCGGTGGCCTGTGCGCTCACATCGCATCCGAATCACGCTGTTCGGGGGCACAACGATGCAATGTACTGACAAGGGCTGGTGGCTGTGGCTCCGCCGAAAAGAATGAAACGAACACGAACTGCAGAAGGCTGAACCACTCAATGCAGGGCCGCTCACTTTGACGAAGCCAATCACCAGGTGCATGGCGGACAGCCGCACCCACTCAACACCTGCCACGCTGCCCGTGCAGAAGCCGAATCCCTCCGACGCCGGGGCGAACCGATGGCTGGCAGCTGCAGAGCTGCTGGGCCGCACCGTTCGCTGGCGCATGCTGACGGCGGGCCGAGACGTCCTTGCAGTGGACCATGGCCGGGTCGGCGGCGAAGGAGAATGTTCCAGGGCAGGTCTCAGGGCAGGGGGGGGGGGGGGGGGGGGCCAAGCCCAAAGCCGCAGAACACAAGTGTCAATGAGGGGTGTCCGAGCACCATCCAGTAAGAGGCAGACCACTGGTGTGCGTTCACGAGGCTGAGCAACCACCAGCCGGTAGCCAGTGCGCTTACATCGTATCCGACCCACGCAGTTCGGGGGCACAACGATGAAATGGCACTGACGAGGGCTGGGGCTGGGGCTGCGCCGAGAAGAGCGAAACGAGCACGAACCGCAGAAGGCTGAACCACTCGATGCGGGGCCGTTTACTTTGACGAAGCCAATCACCATGTGCATGGCGGACAGCCGCACCCACTTAACACCTGCCACGCTGCCCGTGCAGAAACCGGATGCCTTCGACGCCCGGGCGAACCGATGGCTGGCAGCTGCAAAGATGCTAGGCCGTGCCGTTCGCTGGCGGCGTGCTGACGGCGCGCCGAGGCGTCCTTGTAGAACCATGGCCGGGTCGGCGACGAAGAAGGACCGCTGTTCCCTGGGCAGGTCTCAGGGCAGACGCGCTCCTGCGGCCGGCGCAGTGTGATGGCGCTGTTGGGCATGGGGGGGGGCGGCCAAAAGCCGCTGAGACGAGTGTCAATGCGGGGGGGAAGAGAAGGAGGGGGCGCAGCCAAAAGCCGCTGGACACATAAAGATGGGAACTCAGGGCACCCATGCGCTGCACCTCTTGTCCACGGGAGGGTGAGGCTGCACACGGATAGGCGAAGGTGGCGCGGCGGGTTATTTCAGCCACCAACCACTGCCGTCCAAAGTGGCTGTGACAGAGGTGGAGCGCAGGGGGTGGGTTATTTCAGCCACCAGTCACTGCCGTCCAAAGTGTCTGTCCTGGACAGCGGGAGTGCGGGGCCCGGGGGGGTGCGTGCATACGACCCCAGAGCCCTCGCTAGCAGTGGCCTCCGTCGTGGGCGGCTGTGGCCGTGGCCCCGCGCGGCAAACGAAGACGCCCCAGTCGGCCGCAGGGGGGGGGGGGGAAGCCTGGCAAGGTCCACGAATCCAGCGTGGGCTGTCTATCTGAGCAGCGATATGGCATTGGCGCCCCTCCGCCCCAGGGCATTGCGGCCAAGGCCCGGCGCTGCAGGTGAAACTGTCCTAGCGGGGGGGGTGCGGTGAAAGCTGGGCGGAGTGGAGCCGACGGGGGGTGGGAGATGGTGAGCTGCACACAGCAGGCTGCACGATAGGTGATACAGGAGGTGGGCCGTGGCGATCGCCGGTTCGCTGACTGCCACACCGGCTGGAGCCCTTGGGGAGATGGCCAGAGCCAAGGTTGCGGGCAAACCTGAGGTGAGGGTGCCAACAACGGCGGAAGATGCTGCCGCGCTGGGGGGTGGGCCACCCCCGAGCGGGCCCCTCCTTGCGCCCCCGCCATCTAGGTCAGGCGTCCCACCCTCGTGGACGCTTGTCAGCGCATGGGTCATCTCCTCTGGGAGAATAGCGATTGCCCCTTGCCTTCCAGTCCGTCTCGGTCCATGACGTACCTTGGCGCCCCCACGAGCCCCATGACTGCCATCCACGCCACGAAGAGGCTGAGCTGGATGCACCAGTCCACTGATCTGGCGGCACCGCATGTGCCGCCCCCTTGCCCGCTGTGGTCCAAGGGGATGGGCGGCCGCTGCTGTCGGCCCCGCGAGAGGTGTGGGGTCTGGCGTCGCGTTGCAGGAGCCTGCCGCATGGGTCCTTGACACTTGACCAGACGACGCGGAGCTTGAACTCTCTGTCCATCTTGTAGGCATCAAATTCTGCTTTGCTCCATGCCTGGAGGAACTCGTTGCGCTGCTGTACGGAATTCGTATTGGGATCAAGCTTGGCACAATAGCTCCCTTGCCTCGCGGCTGCCCTTCTGACCCAGGCGCCCCAAACTCCGTTAAACGCACCCCCCAGCGTCTTCTGCAGACGTGAGATCTTGTCTTGTGCCGGCTCGTCCCTTGAGACGTCCGCTTCGTCAACCCGGCATATATACATGGGGGTGCCTCCCATGGGGTCGTCAGGGTGTTCTGCGGGTGGCTGCGTTCCCCGCGTGTCATTCCAGGAGGCCTGGGTGGCGCGCGGCTGCGGAGGGACGTCGCTTGGGGGTGGGGTGGCCGGGGGGTCCCTGACCCTGATGTTATCTTTCGCGGGTGGTCGCCGGCTACCATGATGACCACATTGGTGGTGGCACGGGCGATCGCCACGTTCACCCTATTGGGGTTGTCCATGAATCCCCAGTCATGCCACTTGTTGGACCGGATGGTCAGATATATGACCAGGTCGGCCTCGCCACCTTGACTGGAGTCGATGGTGGAGATGGTGAGCTTACCGCTTGCCAGGTGCTCTTCGGCAAATTGCCGTAGTCCGGGGAAACACAGGGAGATGCCGGTGAGCGGAGTGCTGTGCTGTACGAACACGTTCGCGTGGTCCCCGGTGCCGGTGGCATTAGCGGGGGGGGGTGAGGAGGGCCCGCTGCCTTGGGCTGACCATTCCTTGCCCTTCCCTTTGCCCTTAGTCTTGGCCTGCCTGAGGGCGCCACTGATGCTGCTCTCCGATCGGGGCCATCCCTTTCCAAGGACTGCACACTGTAACTGATAATCAACCACGACCCGCACTGATGCGCCGTTGTGAATGGCAGGCAGGAGAGCGCGCGCAATGTCCGCAGTCTGCGCGGCCTCCGGCAGGTTAGCGCACCCTGCGTGGAGTCTTGAGGTGACCTCCAAAGTGGGGTTGTCGACTAGAAGGACACGGTGCCGCTCTTCCTTGCGATGGGTACCTGGCATGAGATCCCGCAGCATCTTCTCCATGTCGTCCTTAGGTGTGGACGCAGCCTTGGCTAGTGCTTCAAGCCTGTCATTGTCCCAGGGCCGTAGCTCCTGCCATGGGAGTCCCTCGATCAGGGGCCTCTGGGTGAGGGGGTCGGTAAGCCCGGAGCGCATTGCGTTGTTGTAGAAAGCAGCGTTCGGCCATGCCAGAAGCAGGGGGCACATGCGGTAGCATAGGCTTAGCTGCACCACGGCTGTCGTTTCGCCCTCCAGGGCGTTGCGGAGCCGATCAAAAATGGAAAGGCATAGCCCTAGGTCGGCAGCCTTCCTGGAGAGGACCGCGGGGGGAAGCTGCCCGGGGTCACCGACCAGCGCAAGGTGCCCGCCTGAGCGGATGGCGCTGTCGAGAGACATGGCGGCCATGAATTCGCGAGCCTGCCCAGCTTCGTCGATAATGGGCAGGGCCACCGGGGCAGCATTCCTGAGGGTCTCTGTGGATTCATGCGCTGCCAAGATTGTTTTGGCGGCCTTGGGGAGCTGGGCACGGAAGGCGGGGAAGTCTTTGGAGGATCCGCCCTCGCATGGGAGCCTGGCGTGTGCTCTGAGGTAGTGTCCTCCCGGGGTGAGCGTAGCTAGCGCCTTCGCCGCCCTGAAATCTCTGGCCAGGCGGACGCATCTGGTTGGGTAGCCTGTCCTGGGCCCTAGCTTGTTCGCCTGGTGTGCGCTGCTGAGACCGAGAGCTGGCTGATCTGCGGCTGTGTTGGAGCCTGCTGTCAGTGCCACTGCTTGTCCGTCTGGGAGTGCGTCGGCCCAAGTGTCCATGGTGGCGACTGAGAAGACTGTCTTGCCGGCGCCGGGGGGTCCGTGTACGACTGTTACTTGATGTCGCGCGGTGGCGGCGAGAGCCCTCGCGGCGTCGCCGTTGAGGTTGTGGCGCCTGACACCTCCATCGAGCGCTGTGCTCGACGGTAGTTCCCTGGCACGTTGGGTGACCTGCCCGACAGCCGTGCCCCCTTCCTGGTCGGAGAAGGGGGTGGTAGCCGTAGACCCAGCTGGGGGATGGGGAGCTGCCACGCCGCTGCCCGCCACTGTGGGCGCCATGCCTGCGGAGTGCTCCCCGACGGCGGCCTTGGCACGTGAGAGTAGGGCTTGTCCGCAGAGCGAGGTGTTCCACGCTGTTGGCCACTGTCTTGTCCTTCTTGTCGGCCGTGCGGAAGGTGAGGAGGTACGTGATGACGCCCAGTGGCGCACCTACCAGGTCTGGGGGGGGGCCTGCTGCAACTTCTGGATCTCAGTGATTGAGATAGAGATCCGGCGAAATTGTCTCCGGGAGGGGGCTTTGTCCACCCTGTACCAGGCCACCGCCACTTCGCGTGGCCTTGGGATCCTGTCGTCAGCGTGGAACTTCCCGTATCTCTCTACGTCGTATGCCACAATGCACTTGTTGCTGGGGTACTTGGTTCCCCGTCTAAGTCCCAGCGCTTCGCAGTCGCTTGCGGGGATTGCACCTCCGAGGTCGGGGGGCCACAGGAGTCTGACCGAAGCGACTTGGTCCGCGGATGGGCTGGTGATGCTGAGGAGCAGAGTGCGGGCTTCCTGACCTGATTCCTGTCCCTTGAGGAGGACCTTGAACTCTTAGGGCCACTGCAGGTGCAGCAGCATCTTCCCCGTCGGGGTGGGAAATGCATTCCGCATCTTGAATTGATCGAGGAGGTCGCACGGGGACAGTTCGTCAATGGGGTTACCGCCACGCCCAGCGCGCAGCTCTGCCTTCTTACCAAGTCTGTTTTGGCCTTGGTGGAGCCGTCCCAGACAGTTTCAGCGGCTGCCATGCACTCAGTCCAAGCTAGCCCATCGAGGGCGCGCCCTCTTTGCCGGAGGCCCTGCTCCCAATGTCTCGGGAGATTCACGCCCGTGGGGACTGTGCCGATGGGGGTGTCCAGGATGTACTGGGCTGCTGCGCTGCAAGCGGGAACTGCGAATAAACTGGCAATGACATCCCCCGCTGCAGCTGCTGAAGACTCGAGCAAGACCCTCCTGTTTACCGCGGGGGGGGGCGTCTTGCCAGCTGTGCTGGCCCACGTATTCCTCTCGCCTGGGCCTGGACCAGTCAGCAGATTCCTGCGAGGAGGCCCTGCTGGAGGCGGCGTTCCGTCCCTCCCACGGGCCCCGCGTGGCGGGGGGCCCCGCGGGCGGCGCGGCGAGCGCGCCGGGCGGGGGCGGTGGCGGTGGCAACGTGGCACCCCCGACTCTGTGCACGTCTCTGGGCGCCTTCCCCCAAGCTGCCCCGAGCTGAGTAGGCGGGCGCAGGTCCCTCGAGTGGACGGCCCCAGGGGGGGTGACGAAATTGCGGGGGTCGTCGCGGCGCGGAAAATCTACTGGAACGTAGCCCCAATCATCCGGGAAGGCCCATCCTGGAAGGCGGGGCCAAGTGCCATCCTTCACTGGCGCTGGCAGCGCCCAGCCCGGCCATTGTGGTCTGCTGAAATTGATCTCGAGCACTTGGTCGTAGTCCGTCCCCCCCGATCTGGTCCAGAGATTACCTGGCGAGGTGAACTCCCTTGGGTCCGGCCAGCCAATGTCCTTCTGTTTGTCGGCCTCGGTCGCGTGGGCCCACCCCGGGAGATGTTCCTCGCCATCGCAATGTCTCTAGCACACCTCGCACCACCAGCACCATTCGCCGTGGAAGTGCGCCCATCGGAGCCAGGGGCACTCGCCCGCGCGAAAGGGTAGGAGGCCATCAACCTTGCTCGGTCCTTCAGCACAGTGGGCTGTGGGGGAGGGCCAACGGGCCAATGGTCCATTGTTGTTCGTCTTCGGCATCCTGCAGGGGGGGGGGGCGCAGCCAAAAGCCGCTGAACACATGTACACGGAGGGGGGTGGAAAGCTGCAGGGACCTCATTTGGCACGGCCTCCGGTATCTGGCAGTGCCCGCCCCGTACCGAATGGCGGCGAGGTTGTCGCCGACCACCCTGGCGGCCCGGAGAGGGCCCCTGAGGTGGGGGAGCAGCGCAAGGCCCGCGGGGCAGCCAGCTACTTCGGCCATCTGCGCGCTGCTGCAGTCAGGAAGCGCTACGATGGCAACGGCCACTACTTTGGGGGACCCGGTGGCAGGGTCGCGGGGTCAAAGGATGGCACCGGCACCCGAAACCTTGGCGGCGCCATCGATGCTCCTAGCACCACCGTCGAAGGAGACCTCGTAGGGCCATTGGGTGATATTGGAGTCAGGGAAAGGTGAGCTGCGAACTGTGACCTCGTCACCAGGCTCAAGGTTGGAGTTGGCGGTCAGGGTATGGTGTGAGACCGGCATTCCCGGCAGAAAACGGAGGTCCAGCTGGCGGTAGGATGGTCGTCGGTTCTGGGGCAAGGGAACCAGCCTTGTCCTGGGGGCATCCATGCTGGGCGGGACTGTGAAGCCTGTAAGGCCGCGAGTCTGTCCCCTGGGTTGTGGTGTCTGGTGACCACCGAGAGCCTGCGAACCTCACCTACGGCCCTGCGGGCGCGTCGCTGCATGTGAGGTCTGGCGGCTCCACAGATCGTTATTTCAGGGATGGCGCCGGGGTTGCACGCGCTGCAGGTGCCGCGCATGATTGACAAAACCGAAGTCTCGTCCGGGTTGTCGATCCTGGGGGGGGGTGTCGACCTCCTGTGCCTCGTCCTCGCTGCCCCCTTGTCGGTCAGTGTCGGCGACAACGATGCCTCGTAGAATGAGCCTGGCGGCTTCGGTGGCCTCGCGGGGAGTGGCGGTGAGGTTGACGCAGTACCTGAAGGAGATTTGGCGCAGCAGCTTCGCGACCAAGGGATGATGCTCACCGCTGCTGGTGATGGCTCGAGATAAGGTGCGTGGGTCGTCGGGGCCCCTGGCGGTACACCAGGCGAGCGCAGCGGCTGGGCACCAATTCCACACGTGCTCGGTGGTTGCCTCGCCGAGCCCAGAAAGGGGGCAGCGTCTGCACAGCCTCTCTCTGTTGGGCGGGCGCAGGTGACCACGGGTGCGCGCGCGCGCCTCTGCTTGGCCCCGAAGAGAGGGGGGTAACAGACAGGGGTCGAGCGTCTGCCATAGTGCGGAGGCGCGCGGGCCTGGGCCGATGCACCGCGCACACCAGGCCGCGTCATCGTCGTTGGAACTGGCGGTGATCCACACGCCCTTAACGAGCGCTCCACATGCACACACGTGCGGTCCCCTTTCATTTTCGCCCCTCCGTCTCGCCGAGCCGGGTAGGCCGTTGCAAAGAACGCGAATCACATGGTGCGCTTCGGTGAAGGAAGTGCAGTGGCACAGCAGTCTCCACTCCCCACCGTCAGAAGGTTGCCATCTCCATCTGGCTGGTGTCCACGAGCCACCTGGAGAGGTTGTGGTTGCGCATCTGCGCCCATGCGGCTGCATAGGAAACCCTGCCGAAATGCTTGCACTCAAGGAGCTCCGGTTGTTCGCGTGCCCGACAGAATGCCCGGGCAGCTTTCCGCTCAGTGATCATCTTGGGCCTGGGAAAAGGCACCTCGGACTGCCGCGCAGCCTTGCTTGCCCACTTCAGCAGCTTGTTATATCTGTTCCTGGCGCGCTTCCTGACAGGAGCGGGGCCCCAGAAGTCGTCAAGGGCGCGTGCTCTGGCTGCAACGGCGCGGGCTGTGGCCACCAGGCACCTGGGCGCGCCCAGCACTTGGGAGCGAATGCCCAACCTGGTGAGGACGAAGTCGGGGACCCAGGATGACCCTGCCAGGCCGAGCGCGGTTCTGAGCTGGACGCGTAGTTCGCGCTCTTGCACAGTGTCGGGGAGGGCGCAGTGGGCAGCGCACGGAGCCAGGGAGACGAGATGCGCGTTCCAAGCGGCGGCAGTGCGAGAGGGGGGCATCTTAGCCAGGTGGAGGGCCATGGCTCTGTCTCTCATCTTGGGAAGGGGGCGTTCCCAGGTGCCCTTGTTTAGGGCGTCTTCTTGCCCCTTAGTGAGCCCCCCGCTCGGGGGAAGCACCTCGCCTTCGGCTGCGCGGGAGACGACAACAGCCCGGGGGAAAGGCCACTGGCCCCGCACCGAAGATCCCCCGAAGGGGGCGTCTTCCATGAGGGCGCGCCACCACTCATGATGACCAGCAGGGACGAGGGCTGTCTTGAAGGTGCAGTTGCAGGGGCGCTGGAAGGGCGCGCACCAATTAGGCGGGCCCTGTCCCGTGCTTCTCTCCACGAGGGTCCGTATGAGCTCGCTAGGAAGCCCGGAGATCAGGACATCGCCCCCGTCATGTTCGTAGGTGACCGGTGCCTCTTCCAGCGCGGCCCTGAGGGCTGAGGAGTCTGTGGTCCTGATTCCTCTGCGTCGGCTGGCCTCCACCAGGAGCCCAGCTGCGCGAGCAGCCCAGGGAAGGGCGATGGCCGCGCGCAGTGCCTGCGTTGTTGCGCTGGGGAGGGCGGCAAGGTCGCCAACGTAAGCGGGGTCGTCTTCGCCTGTGATGGAGGAGATCGCTGCAATGAGGGGGTCGCGCCCCATGCTCCAGAGAAGCGAGGGGGCGGCGCCGCCCATCCCGACGGACCGTAGGAGGCGGCGCCCAGGCCCCTTGCACTTATTTCTGCATGTCTGCACCCGGCGGTCCGCAACCAGGGAATCGAGTGCTTGTTGTAGCCAGGGGGGGAGCTTCCAGCTCCGGAGGAACCCCCCCGCCCATTGTAGTGAGATTATCTCGAAGGCTTTGTTTTGATTGCAAAAGATCACTGCCGTGCATGGGGCGCCCCCGGCCGCAGCAGCGGCTTGGTTGACAAACTCGTCGACAGCTTCCGCATGCCGACCCATGAGGGCCGACCAGGCCGGGCCCGGCTCGGTTGGGGGCTTGGGAGGAGACACCAGGTGCTGGGTGACCTTCGCGATGTTTGGGCCGCACTGACCTCCTCTTTCGGCCGCCTGGTTCGGACTGAGGAGAGGTTCAACTGTCGGGCCCAGTAGGTCAGCCAGGGAGGCTCCGAACAGACGGCGCATGCACGTGGGTAGCTGGAGCGGTCTCATATCATTGGGGCTCTCGGCACCAGCCTTTTTTCCCGATCCACACGAGCAGGTCCACTGAGGGCCCTAGCACCTCATCAAGGAGCGCTGGGTTGAGGTCGGCAGCGTGCCAAGCCTGGGCGATGAGGCACGCGACGAATCTGGCCCCGGGGTGGCACGCTTCGCAAGGCACGCCGTCCACCCCAGAGCGCTTCCGCCAGGGGCGAGGACAATGGCCGCTAATCTGCCCCAGCTTGGCTTGGGCCTGTCCGAGACGTCGACGCCAGGGTGGCGTTGGAAGTAAAGATCGAGGAGCCCCCTGGAGGAGTCCGGTAGCGGGGGGGCGGAATGCCATATCGCACTGCGGCTGTCCCAGAGTATGTTGTCGATCTGGTTGGGTCTGTCGTGCCAGGTGCCATTATGGTCTCGCACCCCTAGGATGGCGTGGGTCTTCTTGTAGATTCCCCGCCCCGTCCTGTAATGGGCCGCCGGGGGGGAGCGTTCAGCGCCGGGGCCTCTCTGCGCCGGGGACAGCCTGGCAGCTCTCCTCTGGGCGACCTCGGCGCCCCATCTTCTCAGCCATAATGCTGCCTGGTCTGGGGAAAGGCCCCGTCCATCCCATCCATATTCGTGCAGCCAAGCTGCCGGGGCCCCCACTGGACGCGTGGCCCCGTCCCTCTGGCTGGCCACGGCCAGGAGGAAGCCGGGTGAGGCGCGGGGCTCGTGCCTCCTCCGTTTCCCCCACCAGTCATGCAGGGCGGAGGAGAGGGCATGCCCCCCGAACCTCTTAAGGGCAAGAAGGACAGGGGGGGGAGGTTAATGCCGCGCGCCCCCTCTCCGGCGTCCTGCTGTGCAGAGGGGGGGGGGGGGTACTGACAGAAGTGCCGCCGTCGTCGTTGTCTATATGGCAGTCGGGGAAGCCCCCCGGGCAGGCCGGTCTAACCCAGTCGATTGGCTGGAGGAAGCCGGCGAGGTTGACGGGCGGGACTCCAAAGGTGAGTTCCAGGTGGGAGAAGAGTTGCCGAAGGTCCGCGTGCGCAGCGGTGGGGGGGTTCCTGAGGTCAGCAGCTCTCATGGCGTTGCATGTCTCTTCTGGCCCTTCTTGCCCCTCGCGGTTCGAGGCTAACGAGGGCGTGGTCCGACAGGGTGAGTCTCAAAAGTTTTAGGGTCTCGCATGCGTAGGTCTGCCGGACTGGACAGGCAAGCATATCGATCTGAGATTCGCTCTCCTTGTCAATCCTGGCGGGCCTGGGCGCGTGCATGGCGTCGGAGCCCGAGCTTGACATCCCCGCCCCAGTGCGTGTCGAGGCGCTCCCATTGTTCTGCTGCAATGGCAATTCCGGAGAGGGTGTCTTCCTTTCTGGTAGGAGGGAGGTACACCGAGACCACGCGAAACCTACTTTCGTGCTGCTGAACAAGTGCGGCGACGGCGCATCCTGGAACCATAACCTGGTACTCGAGGAGGGTAACGCCGTGGGGAAGGAGAATGCCAACTCCTCCAGCCAGCCCGCCAGTCGGTCCCAAGTAGCCTGGGGAGGCCGCGAGGGTCCGCGCAGGGAACATCGATCTCCATACCTCGGTCTCGCGCTCGGACCAGCGCGTCTCTTGGATCAGGGCGATGCGTTTATTCGAAAAAACTTGGGCGAGGTCATGTTTGATCTGATTCTTGGCCGATGTGCAGCTCCGAAGATATCTGACGCTCCAACTGGCTACTCTGGGCAGGCTGCGCGCTGGGGTGGCGCTGAGCGCGCGCATAACATCGTCCAGCGTGAGGCTACCACACATAGAGCCCCAAGCGGGGCGCCTCCAGGGATCGGCGTGCAAGAGGGGCCATAAGCCCCTCGGCCCGCGGATCTTGCATTGACAGTGAGTTTCGAGAGCTGCATTGAGCGCGCGTCGGGCGCGTTGCCAGGCCCCGGCGCGCGGCCCCGGCACGGGGAGGTGCCTGGGAGGGGCCCCAGCGCCTGATGGAGCGCGCCGGGGCCCTCGGTGGAGTCTAGGGGCGCGTCGGCCTGGGGAAGAGCCTTCTTCGCGTAGGAGCTGCTCCGCGAGGTCGCCTGGGAGGGGGTGGTCTCTGAGCTGTGCCCGCGGGCGCTGCCTTCCCGCGCGCGTTCGCGCCGCCCCCTATCCCCGTGCCATCTGGCTGCCTGCGGGGGCGGGGGCGCAGGCCACGTCCGTGGTGCGCCCCGCGCTCCAGGCTCGTAGCGCGGAGACAACCCTGCGCTGCAGGCGCCGAGGATCAAAGTTTACGCCAACTGCGTCGTAGAGCGCCCTGTCGCTTATCCTGAGCCCGCGGTAGTAGCCGGTTTAGCCTTCCGCCCTCGCCCTTTCCTCGGCAGCGGGGGGTCTGAGCCCGTGTGCTCTGCCCTCCATCACTAGCCATCTTCCCCAGGCCGTGGCCTTGTCTTCCGCGGCGGGCCCCCCCCTCTCCCTCCCGCCATGACAAGGCTCAAGCCTTCGGTGCATCCTGGGAATCGCTGCTCCGCCCCGCACTCGGCGAGAATCTGCCTGGCCCCATGCTTCAATTCGGTCGGATTTCGAAGGAGCCACATGTAACCGCTGTCCTCGTGATATAGGAGGCACAAGAGGTGTGTCTGGTAGCTGCTCGGGAGGATGGCGCCTGGGTCGCCCGGGGCGGCCCTGGACTGCGTCCAGGTCGGGATCCTTCCGTCTGGTCTGCAAGCCCATATTGACTCCCAGGGGCTGGGGAGGCGGGTGCATGTAATGGTGTCGACCCGGGGTGGTAAGTTGCCGATCCAGAGCCTCTCCCATGGGCTGGCTTCGTAGTCGCCAGCGTTCATTTTGACTGCCCACTCGGGGTCGAGGCCCCCCATGGCCGCGCACAATGCCTTGCGGTGGGCCAAGGGCATGGAAGCCACGTTTTCCACGAGGACAAGGACGGTGATGTCTGGCCTCTCTTGCTTGCCACGTACCAGGCTGTCGGGGCGGCGAAGAAGTGAGATGACTGGGCCCCTGCCAGCCCGCCCCTGCCAGCGCGCGGGCCAGCCGCCGATCGGTTGTTGCAGGGTGGGCCCGCCACTATCAGCAGGGCGCTGCCCTGCCGCAGGGAGTCGAGATGCTTCTCCCAGGGAGTCCTGTTGTCGAGGGGGTCTCTGCGCCTGGCGAGGTCCCATGCGTCTTCCGCTATCGGCTTATGTGGGGGCCTCCATCTTTAGGGTCGGGAGCAGCTGCCCATCTGCGCGCCGCTGCCTCCGCGGCCTCCTGTTGTGCTCCACGAAGGAGGACGACTGAAAGCTGTGGATGGATACTAGCTTGCTGACGAGGTCGCCCACCGCGAGTCGATCTGGCTATATACCCCATCCGTCAAAGAGGGACACCAGGTGGAGTGGGGTGCGTTCGTTCGTCCCGCCGCTGCTTCCTGCGGGTTCGCATCGCGCTGTCACCCCTTCCTGTCGCCTGAAGTCTATTTCGACAGCTTCCTGCATACGCAACCTTCCAGCAATGTCGTCGACTGCCTGATCGGGCCCTAGTCTGACGGTGCCTTGCTCGTACAAAGACCGAACCGTGCAAAATAATGCTGCTACCCAAACGGCTACTTGGTAGGCCGCCAGGACCTGGTCAGGAGGGGCGACGGGAGAGAGGCCGGCATTGAGATCTCTGTGTTGGGTCCACACCTGCTGGAGGACGTCTATGGGTTGGGGGGCCGCGGTAGGTTCGGTGGGCGCGGGGGGGGGGGCCCGGAGCCTCGCCCTCATTGCCCCTTCTCCCGGTCCTTGGGGCTCAGTCGCAGTGCGCGCGAGGCCCCTTCCGAGACTTCCCTGCCCAGTTGCCGCTGGCCGGGATTCCCACATTGATACCAGGGACCGGTAGTTGTCCTCCTCTGGTCTGGCCATTCTCGGTCTTGTCCTGGGTCGAGTTCTCGCCCCCATGGGGCCCGCTTGTCGGATTCTCATCTTCTTACTCCTGTTTTGCCGTCTCGTGAGGCCTGATTGCCCCGTGCCCCTGCTCCGTTGGCTCATCTGCTGCGGACGCTGGGCTGTGGCTTCCTCTGCCGCCCCAGCCCGTCGGAGCAGATCCCCTGTGTTTTCTCTCTGCGGGGCTCTCTGCGGGGGGGCCCGGGGCCGCCCTGTCTCCGCCTCTTGCGCTGGTCGTCGGGGAAGGGTTGCCGTGAGGGGTCCCTCCCCTAGGTTGTGCCAGGTTGAGTCGACGGCTCTGAGCCCGCTGGCGTCGGGGCCGAGAGAGCCCCCCATGGGGACAGAGAGGATGATGTCGAAGACCTCGTCGGTTAGAAGGAGGAATGGGCCTCGCCAGGGACTCTTGCAGCTGCGGATTGCAGGTGCGCGCAGGCAGCGTCCGCAGTGAGGGCGGCGTTTCGAGACAGGACGCCCCTGCCGGCTGGGCCCCTCTCGCCGATCGGCGGGCGTTGCGCCCAGTAGGCCTCAAAGGGAGTGAGCAGCCTGTCGGATAGGTAAGCTCTAGCGAACACCTGTCCGACCTGCCTTTCAAGCTGGAGCATGGAGGCGCCCCAAGCGATGGCGCTGAGCACGGCCCTCCACCTTAATTCTGTCCGAGCACCCCAGTCCTTCCCACTGCGCAGGGGGGCCCAGGGAGCATAGTGTCTCCGCTGCGCAATGGAGGAGGTGACTCCACTTGCGTTCCATACAGGGCGGGCGATATGCACTTGCTCTTGGGGAGTCACCCCTTCCCAGCGGGTCGCTGTGCGAGCTTCGGGGGACGCTGTCTGGTGGTGGCCTTCTTCCGTGGACACCAACTGGGCGTGTGTGGACTGCAGGTGCAGTACTCCCTGGCTCTTGGTTAGCTTGGGCGCCCTCGTCACACCTGTTCCCCGGTCTGTCGCGCCCAGCCTGGGGCGTCGGCGCTGGGGGAGGCCCGGCGTCCTGCTCTCCTGGTTGAGGAGACGGAGGCTCGTGGGCCGGGGCCGCGTGTGGGCCGGTGGGGGTGTCCTCCTGTCTGCCGGGGACTCTGGCGGCGGGGTCTGCATGTCTCCACAGTCTTCATTGCTTCGTCCTGCTTCCCAGTCATGGTTGGAGCTGCTCTCTGGTCCCGCAGCCTGATTGCTGTTAGCGGCAGCGCCTCCTGGGGATGTCGCAGGCAGGGGGTTGTCCTCGCTACTCCTCTCGCTCCTGCGCGGATGCTGGTCGGGCGCCGTGGGGCCAGTGGCCTGGTCGTGCGGACTCAGCTGCTGCGGTGGGTTCGACTGGGCCGCTGGAGGGGGTGCAGGCTGGGGTTGGGGAGTGCTGCGGCCTGCAGTCTGCGGGCCCCCGTCTGCGGTGTTCCGCCCAGCTGCTGGGGGTCTGCCCAGGGTTCTGCTGCGCGCGGCCTGCGGCTGCTCTTGTTCACCTCGTGTGGGTGGGTCGCGCCCTGGCCCCGCTTGAGGGGTCGCCGCGGTTGCCTCTGGGTGTCCTTCGCGGCCTGGGTGCTCTTCCGGGGTCGTGCCGGAGCCTGTCCTCCTGCGCAGCCCTCCTTAATCTTTCGTCTAGGCCGTTGCGCCTCTCGTCCGTGCCAGGGGCCAGCACGCGTGTTGTGTCGCTGTCAATCTCCGCACCCCTACTCCCCGGGACCTCGAGCCACGGGTAGTGGGCAGTGTAGGTCGGGTCGGGCTTGGGGGAGAGCCACTGCGAAAAGGGGAGCTGTCTGGTGACCTCTTCTTTTATCCCGAGCTCGCTGATGAGCTGGAATGCATGGTCTCTATCCAGAGTGCCGGGGCCGGCCAGCTGGAGGATCCATATGGCGGCGAAGAGGTCCCAGTTGTACCTCAAAATGGGTCTGCCCTCTTCCTGTCGTCGCTGTTCGAACACGAGACTGGGTTGGATGCCTCTGGCCAAGTCGTGGATGCACTGCTCGTCGACGCAGGCCTGGAACCTTCCAAGCATACCCTGGGCGCATGTAGCCGCATCAATTTCCGCCCTTACTAGTGCAGCTCCTGGCTCTGCGCTTGCCCGGCTTCTGCGTGCAAACACCTCTGCTAGGGGGGGGTACACTCTTGGGCGGGCTGGGCCCGGGAGAGAGTCCACGGAGGGTCCTGGGCCAAGGCAGACCCAGGAAAATTCTGGGTCCAGCGGAGCTGCAATCTTGTCGGCGAAGTTTTTCTCCATTGAGGCCCGGGCTTTCACTATCGCGTGGTCAAGCCCCTTGATGACGTCGTTGCCTGCGTGTGAGGGGGATTATGGGATCCAGGAGGTGAGGTCCTTGATGGGGTCGCTGGTGGGGATTCGCGAAGCGTCAACAATTTGGATGCAATCCCCTTTGTGTGGCCAGCCATGGTTGCCGGTTGCCCCTGCAAATGCCGGCGAGCCGTGAGCCAAGTCTGAATGTTGCTTCTGCTCGCTGGCGCCGCAACCCGTGCAGGACAGAACAATCGGGGATGGACAGACCCCCCTTTAGTAAAACGTGGTTTAGTGACAACGACCTCAGGCCCAAACCTGGCGGGCGCAAGCCTGAAAAATAACAGCCACGGCACCATCTCGAGAACCGAAAACGGACAATTCACTAATCGACGTGTCACTGTTGGGGGTTCTGTCCACCCCCGAAACAAGAGGCTCACCGTCGGAACCGTGCACCTCGGCCAGAACGATCTCATACCCCTGGAGCAGCCACGGCCTCAGCATGGCGCAATCGCTCCCAGATGCAGCGCTCGACGCCGCCGCGGGCGCTGCGGCCATTCTGGCCGGGCTGGGATGCAGCGCAGGCGGGGGGGCAATGCGAGAGTGGAGCTG
>CAUYUJ010003114.1:476750-506750 GCA_963575745.1 Prorocentrum cordatum | reverse complement strand
GATGTTTTTTTTCTCGCGCCTACTCGACCTCACTGGGCCCCGCCACGAGCGGGAGGGGCTCCAACCGGTCTCGATAGTGCCCGCCAAGTTCCAACAAATTCTGGTGAACAGTGGTTCCAACTGCTCGTCAGCCAACGGCGACATGCCCATGGCGCCTTGCTGCAAAGGCCTGCAATCGACCACGAAAATAAAGCAGCCAAGTTCGTGTCCCCGATTGTGGAAAGAATGATCCCCGCCATCGGCACGGTCACGCGGGCGCGACTGCAAGTCTTCCTCGTGCCTCCCTTGCTGTGCCTGGGGCTCATCCGTAGCCTTCTGAACTTTCTCCAGAAGAGGCGGCAAAGATCACGCGTTGCAGACTGCGTTGATGAAGTGGTGCGACAGTAATTTCCACTGAGGCCATGACGTGCATGCATCCAACAACTCGCGCCACAGTAGACCAAACGCTGTGGCGGATACCTCTTCCTCCTCCTCATTCTCCTCCTTTCTCCTCTTCTTAGTAGTATTAGTATTACTGGTACTATTGATATGATTAATATTAATATTATTGTTGTTATTCTAAATAGTACTGGTATGATACCAGAACAAAATCTGCTCGGGGCTGTAGGGCTATAACTAGGGCCACAGGGCTATAGGGCTACAGGCCTCTAGGGCTATATGGGCTATTGGGCTGTTGGGCTATTGTGCGATTGGGTTATGATTGGGCTATTGGGCTATAGGGCTATAAGGCTATAGGGCTATAGGGCTATGGGGCTATAGGGCTACAGTATGAGGCTATAGGGCTGTAGGGCTATAGGGCTATAGGGCTATTGGTCTATGTGGCTATATGGCTATAGGGCTATGTGACTATAGGCTATAGAGGGCGATAGAGCACCCGGGTCCCCGGGCACCCGGGCACCCCCGGGCACCTCCTGGCACCCCAAGGAACCTCCGGGCACCCCTGGGCACGCCCCGGGCACCCCCAGGCACCCCCAGGCACGCCCGGGCACCCGGGCACCCAGGCACCCAGGCACCCGGGCACCCGCGGGCACCCAGGCACCCCCGGGCACCTGGGCACCCGAGCGTGCGGCGAAAATCGGCGGCAAACCTAACCTAACAATATGAATCCGCTAGGACCCCTACAGAGGCAAGCTCTGATTGGGGAATTAGTAGTAGTGTTATCATGATTATCATTTGTAGTAGTGTGATTACAAGTATTACAAATATTGGGATTAGCAGTATTGTTAGTATTCCTCTTACTCGTCGTTTTAATGTGATTATGTTTATGTTTAGCATGTATATTATTACTGGGAGTATAGCTGTCAGCATTGAAATCATGTTCCTTAATGGTAGCATCATCAACATCATCATCATCATCAGCACCAGCATCAGCATCAGCATCATCATCATCATCATCATCAGCATCATCAGCATCATCAGCATCATCAGCATCGTCATCATCGTCATCATCGTCATCATCGTCATCATCATCATCATCATCATCATCATCATCATCATCATCATCATCATCATCATATTCCTCGTCCTCTTCCTCTTCCTCTTCCTCATCCTCCTCGTCTTCCTCCTCCTGATCATCCTCCTCCTCCCCATCCTGCTCCGCCTCTTGGTTCCCCTTTCCTGGTGGCTGCAAAAGCTCTTGGATGCAGCCCGCCCCCAGGCCGGTTCGGCGCTGGGGGTGGGGGGGATCCTTGGCGACCCCTGGAGCACCGCCCGAAAGGTCATCAACGGTGCAAGTGAACTGTAAGCGGGGGACACACATACAGACGAGGAGAGAGAGGGAGAGGAGGATAATGAATGTACGAACCAAATTCTTATTCTCGGGAAGGGGAGGACTGATAGAGGGAGCCGACGCGGCGGCTGCGGCGGTGGAGGGGCAAAGAGCGCACGCACCGAAGGAAGGTGGGGTTCGGTACTGGGCTCTCCCCCTTTTCGGGCCAGCTGGCCCCAGTGGGCCAGCGGCCCAGGCGCTCTGCCCCCCCCCCCCCCCGCGGATGGCCCCGTCTTAGAGGCTGCGGTGGGGAGGGATACCCGGTGGCACGCTGAACGGCGGCTGGAGGCGCGCAAGGTGAAGAGGTGGCGCACGCAGCATGCCGAAGTGGAGGCGCAGCGGATTGGCGTGCAGCTGGAAGCGCGCAAAAGTAGGCTGGGTGGGCGGTGGCCGCCCTGCACAACCACGGCCCAGGGGAAGGCGCATGGACCTCCCCATCTGCTCGTAGGAAGCCCCCGCAGGCGCCCCCGCAGCAAACGGCGGATCCCTCGCCTGCAATCGGGCTTACGGTTCCCAGCGCGTTTGCCTCGCGGCCGCCTGGACGGCTTCCACGAAACGCGATGGAGGTTCGCGCCTTCCTGCCAGCGGCAGGGCGCGACGCTCGCCTGTTGCTTGTGGCCAGCCACTCGCCGAATGAGAAGTCATGCGCGTCCCTCCACCTGCACATAGGAAACCCTCCGAAACGCCCCCGATCCACGCGGCTGGCGCCCGCCCCTGCGGAGCAGGAGTCGGGCATTCAGATCGCAGGGGCGGGGGCCGCTTGGGGGGGTCTCCACCGTGAGAGGGGAGCGCCCATGCTTTCTGCGGCCACGGCGGGCGAACGTGGCCCCACCCACCCCATCCTTAGAATCCCCAGACCACCCTCTCGCTGACGATGTAGCAAGCGATCGAGGTCACGGCTGCAAAAAACGCATGCTGTGGCCAGTGGAGATTGGGCGGGGGACTGAGACGCGTGCTGGGCGACGCCTAGCACGTGGCCGCAGTCGCCCTGGCCATTGCTACTGCAGCCAACGGCGAGCACGCACCGTTCCTACCGCCGGCAAATCCTGGCAAACCGCCCCTTGCCCCGCCACAGGAGAGGGGCGGCGGGCGGCTAGCGATATGAAGCGGGGGGAGAAGGGCTACAAGAAGGCGGGCCATGAGGAAGCGAAAGTTGGAGGTTAGCGGAGGCCCTCACAATGCGACGCGCTTGTCTCGCCCGTGGGTGAGAAAGTCCCGCGAGGGCCCACGCGTCATTGGCGTCGATTGACGCAGCCTGCGCGGGCGAGAAAGCCCGCACGGGGATCCACGCGAGCACATCAACGCGACATGCGCCGCGCGGCTGGGCGCGCGATTTGATGCTGCCGCCGTAGATGAGGCAGGTGGCCCAATGTCCTCATGCTGCCGCTGGAGAATAGGACTGGCGCAACTGTAACCAGCTGCGTAGATGAGAAAAGACACGGAACAGCCAGTGCAACATTCTGTCTGTCTTAAATCAAAACAGGTCACATGCCATGCGAAGTGGCGACGCACTGGCGGGCCGCCGCTCGGCTGGCCCCATCTTGCAGCTGGCGCTACGGGGTCGCTGGGGACCAGGGGAGGTTATCCCAGTACACCTTGGAGTCGTTGTCGAGCTGGTCGAGATGGGACGCGACTTCGTAAGATGGCCACGGTTGATACCTTGTCCCCCTCGGTCGTCGTGCCCAACTCGGCGTTGTCAGCCTGCTGGCCTCGCTGCCCCCCAGGCCCGCAGGGTTTTCTAGCCCTTCAACCTGCGTTTGGGTCGTTCGCGTCCGCAAGTCCCCATGTCGGCTTGGGTCGGTTAGGTCGGCGGTTGGCGTTAGGCCGGCAGGGTCGGCGATCAAAGCGTGGAGGTCCGCCTGCATCTGCTGGTGGCAGTTGCAAGCCAGTGTCAGCTGAGCGCATGTGTTGGGCATGAGGGCTGCGGGGGGTCGGTCGCCTCTCCTGCGGCGGGCCGGGCACGCTGCTCTGTCCAGGCTGCGAATTGAGCGAGAGCTACCTCTTCCCAGTAAGGCCTCGCGATGGCGCTGTCGAAGCTGGTTGTCCTGGTCGCCGCAACTTTGGCGGGTCGCCCTGGTGCTGATGACCGCTGTGTGCAACGGAACTCGTACCTGTGCCGGGCTGGTTGCGGTCGGCTGGGTCTTGAGCATGGCTCGCCGACCCACTGTGCTCCGTCTCGCTCTCTGGTGACTCGACGGCCCCGTCAAGGCCCTCGGCGTTGATCGGCTCGTTGATCTTCTCGAAGGCAGCTTCATCTGCGCCCATCGGGAATTAAATCATGTAGAATGGCACTGGCTGCGAAGTGGGGTTGCAGCGCATGCATCCCCACGACGGGTTGCGACGCCGGCAGATCAACGCGGCTGGCGTCGGCACATCGTCGCAGTGGTCACCGATGTCGTATGTCAGCACAATTGCGAGCTGATCGCTGACGAAGTGGACGAGCACGGCCTACCTGTGCCCCATCACGAAAGGGCGCGCCTCCGGTAACCCCTCATACCCAAGGACGTACTTCAGCGACGCTTCGACCGAGTGACTGTTCCTGTCGCAATCGATGCGCGCGTTGCGACCACCGTCCCCGACGACGCAGTTGCCCCCATGTTCGTTCACGCGGGTGATGCATTCTGCATGTTACAATGAGCTTGCGGAGATGGATCTTGCAGAGCGACGTATTTCGGTCGCAGGAAAAATTGCTGACGTGGCTGGTCAGCCCTGCGTTCATGCCTTGTCGCCTTCGCTGGGGTCGGATCCAGATATCACCCCATACGGTGGCTGATCGATGGGTGGCCTCGCTTGCTCGTGGAGAGGTAGAAGCTGGGTAGAAGCTGACGCCTGTAGCCATCGCGCTGGAGAGTCGATTGCGGTGGCGGGGCCCCTTGGACCCCTTCGATGACCCTCAGCGGCCCCTCCTTGGTCGCGAAGTCAGCCTGGTTAGAGAGTAGCTGGTTCGCGATATGGTACCCAGGGCTGTCGGACTGCACTAGCTCTGTCATCTCGACGTCGCCCAGGCCGGCTACGCTCTCCTTGAGGATGCCGACGCGCTCCATGGATCCGCTGTCATCGCGGTACCTCGCGACGGTTTCGCCGGGCGCGGATGAGTCAACGCAGTAGGACCTCTCGCCTGAGGCGATGAAGATCGCGCCCTTGGCGGGGACGGCGGCGGCGGCGGCAGTTGAACCTCGCCCGGCGTCGCCATCGGTGGGCAGTGCACGATGCGATCGTCGAGGTCATAAAGGCATTCCACGTTGCTTGCGGATAGAACTCTCCTCCAACCTCGGCTCAGCGGCGCCTTGCCTGGGCCACCATGATGTAGATTCTCTCGTGTCCAGGGCTGCAGCAGACCACCTGGGCGCGCCACTTGTCGGCGACGCCCTCGATGCGACGCGCGGCCCATGGCTTCCGCCGCCCCCAAATAAAGGCATCGTGGCGACTACGCGCGGGCCCCGCGGGGAATGCGAGCAGCCTGAAGCGCCCGCGCCAATGCGCGGACGCACCAGGTCACGTAACTAGGCGGGTAAAACGGCGTCGGCGGGCAGCTCGGCGGCGGCAGCCCGCTGCCGGCACAGCCCTGCCCCGTCGGGTGGCCAGTGGTAACCCGATCGGTTGTCCACGGACGCTTGGGTTGTAATTGATGTGGCCTGGGTCAGTCTACTCCTGCAATTTGGCTGCTAGGCGCGCAAGGCATGATGTCGCTTGCTGGCGCGCGCTTCGCCGAGCCAGTCAGCTCGCCCATCGCCTCGCAGTCGTCGCCGACGCCGCTGCATGATTTGCCCCTCATCTTGGCTAACATTCTGCCCCCTCTATCCCTGTGCGAGCCGCTCAAAAAGAATGCGCGGCACGAGGTCGACCATGACCCTGACCAGCGTCTGCATGCAACCATAGACCATGACCGGCCGTCGGGCGACGATGTCCGCCTCTCGGGGCAAGTCGTGTCCGCAAACGCGCGGTGTCCTGCCATGGCCTCCTCGCGTGTAAAGTCGGCTCCCAGGTGCCAACTACTGCCTGCTATTGCACGCCATTGTGGGTTGTCGTTGCACGGTGGCCCTGGCTGGAACTCGCACCTCTCCGCCACCTCGTCGAGGTGGTTGACAGGTATCATGTACTTCGCGCTGTTGTGCCTGAGGATGCGGCGTTCTTCGCTGCTGACCTCGACAACCCCCCCAGCCCCAATGCGGGCCGCCCGCTGCTGCGCGGAGGCCCGCGCGGGTCTCCGGCGTCGCGCGCAGGATGGTCTTGGATGCCGCGCCGTCAGTGTCAGGGCGCATGGCCTCGGCGCCCATGGTCGTCAGCGCGTCCGTCATGTAGAGGAGTAGGGGCACGGCATCGCTCGGGCCCTCCACCTTGACGCCGCGGTCGGTCGCGCGGAGCCGGCAGCCGGCGCCGCAAGTCTTGGAACAGATCGCCTTTCGCTCCGCGTCTTGCAAGTCTCCTCGTTTACGGACCTGCGCGCGGAGAACCGCGCGAATCTAGCTGGTCAACGCTGGACATCTCAGATCCGCGCGGGCCAGTCTGCGACGGCGCGAGGTAGATCGGGCTGGCCTCCGCCATCTCCTTGGCTCGTTCCCATGGTTCGCGCAGCAAAGAAGCCACGGCGGCGCGCGCCGCTGCGATTGCCGTCGCCTATGCTTATGGTTGCGATTGCCGTCGACCTTGCTTCTGATCCAAAGTGCTTTCCTGCGGCGAGGTAAACGGGTCGGCCGTGCCGCGCAGTGACGGCCAATCTTGTTGGCGTCGATGTTAGAATGGCTGCGCATAGAGAAGGCGCGCATCACGTCGTCCGTCTTCTCCGCTGTGCTCCTCTTTCACGTAGACGTGGTCGCACGTAGGTTGGAATCGGCGTAGCGATGGTCATATCATGTCTGCATCAATCGTTTGGGGGTGTTTGTTGGAAAGTACACACCTCCAACTTCGAGTGCTGCGTAAGGGCGCTCCATGGTGAAGGTTTCAGACATGGGTTCCGTCTGCGACATGTCTGGCGCTCGAGCAAGGGGCCTGGCATGCTGCGGGTGCAGTCGGCGATCTGCTGGTGGTTCGTTGTCGAGAAATTCACCTGACAGTCGCATTACTTCCCATGCAGTACCATCGGGTCGTCCACGTTGCTCCAAACGCCCTGCTCTTTCTGCGCCATTGGAGAACAAGTCCTCGGTGCCCTCGGCGATCCTGATGTCGGCCTCAACGGGTAGGGTGATATTGGGAAGGTTGGCTCGAGATCCTGCAATCGACGATCGCGATGCATGCGCCATCGTTGAGCTCCCTGCCCCAGCGCGGGCCAAAGGGTGGCCCCATCAACGCTGAGTCCACGCCATGGTGTATTGGGGGCTCAGGCGCTGGCGACTGCGAGGTCGCGTCCAAAACCCTGGAGCCAGATGCCTGCAGCTCGCGGGCAAAGGGGAAGAGCGCGATGATGGCTGGTAGCGGGTAACGTACACGATGGTCTCTGTTTTGTACCCTGACGTTTCCGAAGGTATCGCGGACGGCTGGAGGCGCAGCCCCCCCTCGGGCCAGGCGCGCGAGGACCCCTGGTAGACGTAGCTCATGGTCCAATTGAGGCACCGCCCATCAGGGGACATGCCCCGAGCACCGTGGGCCACGCAGGTGACTGGGTAATCCTGAAAAGCAGGTATACCATGTTGGAACGACGACGCACTGTGCTGCCGTTCCTCAGATGACCATCGTTGTTGTGTCCTCTGCGGAGTCACATGTAAGTCAGCTGGCCTGTGATATTGTAGCTGGAGGCGTCGGCGCGTCATGCACTCAGCACGGCGCCGGAGGTCGTAGACAGGGCCCAGTGGCGCGCACATTTGCGCGTCTCCTCGATATCCCTATGATTCGAAGCTCGTTGAGCTCAGCGGGATCCACATGGGCGGCAGCAGGGCACTACGTGCCGCCCCCGCTGCGTCCAAGTAGCGGTGGGTGCGCTGCATGGCCGCGGTATCGGCACTGGCTAGTTTTGCCAAGTATTCGCACTGGTTGTCCTCGCACACCAATTCCCGGAGAGCCCGTGGCTTTACGTGCGATCTGGCCCATCATGGACTGGCCATAGGACAGTGTACGTACGCTTGGTCGTCGTAGCAGACGTTGCAGCTCGGTTAGTAGCCAGTTGCTGAGCACTAGCCTGCCATCGTGGACTGTCGCTGGATGTCCCACGACGAGGGGTACCCCCCTGGCGCAGGCGACGCAAAGCCTAAGGGTGGTCGTGCGCCACAGTTGGTTACCGATGACGACCTGGTCGTTCTCGAGGTCCGTGGTCAGGTCCCTCTCTGTTACACAGTGGTCATGGCTGCTAGAGGGCATCTGGTAGATCTCTCGTTGTTTGCCGCGCTCCAGGTCTCACGAGGTGGTCCTCCACTAAGTGCTGCCACTTGGCCGTGGCGACTCTGGTCGATCCATGAGTCGATGATGGTCCAGTTGGCTTGACCCCCTGCGAAGGCACCGTTGCCGATGCCGATCGACAGTGCATGCGCCTGCGCGCTTGGCGGCGGTTGGAATTGCTCCATGTACTCACGAAGGTATCCTTCCCATCGGCGACCACTGCGCTGGCGGGGACGAAGCGCACAGCCTCTCCTGCCGGTCGCGGCAATGCTTGGTTTGCGGCGACAAAACAAGCCGCAGGTAGCTCAACAGGCGGCATCTTGTCAAGCGTTGCATGGTTGTCTTTCGCGTAGGTCGGAGACGCGTCCGTCTGATAATTCGGTTCGCGCATGGTCTCGCGGTTCTCGCGGTTCTCCTCGGACTGGTCGTCGGCGAAATGCCGCGCCACCATCGTACATGACACTGCACATGATGGGGCCGCCGGCAAGTGCTTGACGAGTCTCGCTGAAGCGTGGCACTGGTAGCTGCGCGTCGCACACGTGGACCCACGCGCCCACCGCGCAGGACGCGCCCCGCTCCTGCGCCACTCCTCGAGGCGCGCGCAGCAGGCATTCTTTGCTAATAATGCCGCCCCTCATGGTAGCACATGAAGCTGGGCTCGGGCGATTGGGTGGCGATGGTGGCATGGCCAGCAATCGCGGCACGTCAGGAAAATTTTGGTCGGGCTCGGTGGCGCTGTATAAGAGCTCCCGGTGGGCATTGTCCGCCCGGCGTAATCGGTACCAAGTGGCGGCTGTCTTCACAGTTATCCTGAACTTGTCGGAAACCCTGGGCTCCTCGGCCTGCTGGTTGTTCGCTGGCACGCAGGCACGCGCACGTCCATTGCACGCCCCCCGTCAAGGTGCTGGCCCAGCTTGACTCATGGAGAGAGTCTTAGTCGAACAGCATCAGCAATACTGCAGGGCCGCGCATCAGCAAACGCGGCAGATGTCGCAATCGCTTGGCCCGTCTTGCCACATCGCGCGGTCGCCTGCTGGCATCTGCATATGCTCTGAGATTGGCTGTCTCAATTGGGTTCTAGTCTGTGGCGTGGTGTCCGGTTGCTTGTCGGTCGCCACTCATGCATTCCGCGCCGACAATTCTGCCGCCTGCCTCTGCAAGGCTCGCCTGCGCGACCGCGGCGCGCAAGGGTGGAGTGGGCGAGGGAGTCATTAAAAAGCACCTCCCTGTCGGTTGGGACACTCGTTCGTGAAATTCTGCTCTCGCCATGGCCCTCGGCTCCACGCCAAGGGTCGCCCGGGCGTTCACGAGCTCCGCGGTCTAACCAACGCACATGCTGGGGATGCCGTAGACGCCCTCCTGCGCCACGCGTTCCTATGTTGTCCTTGATCCGTTTCCAGGTAGCACTAGCATGATCTTCATCTTCACGGCGTTGAGGCGCATGCCGTGCCCTCGTGCGCTGACTTCCGTTATATGCGGTCACCGTTGCGGCGGCTTGATGAGGGGTCGCAGTAGCGCGGGCAAACAGGTCGCCAACGATGGATGCGTCGGCGAATGACTTCCCCCCGACGCACAGGTCGCCCACTTGTCGCCGCCCCCGGACGAACGTTTGCTGCTCGTCGCCCGCGCGGTCGATGTCGCAATGGATTCGCTGCTCGACCATGCCCGTCGCGATTGCCCTGGCGATCCGCGCGAAAACCACGTTGAATGAGAAGTCGGACACGGGTGTCCTACGTCGCGCGCCCGCGCGCGGCTAGGCCACACGGGTGGACGCTCTCGCCGTTGCCCATAGGTCGGCTCGAGCGCCCCTCAGCAGAGCCAACAGGCGCTCGTCTTCGATGTTGCCGTCAGTGGGCGGCATGCCCTGCGACGCTCCCGCCAACTTCGGCGGTTTGAATACGCGGTGGCACGTCGTATTTTTCGGACTGTCACGCGGCTATCGCAATTGATCCTCGCCCGCGGGTAACTTGCACATGAGGTCCATGACCGCCGAGTGGAAAGCGCCCTCCAGGTCTAGGAATAGCGAGGCCCCACTGCCGCCGCGGCGCCTCGACTCGCCGACGTCGGCGAGGGTCGCGCGCGATACGACGCAAGCGCCCCTCCCGGGTCTGGCCCCGCATCGAATGTCGCGCAGCACTCACCGGCAAGTGCCCGAGTCTCGCTGGCAGGTACCGGCGGCGGAACCAGGCGATGACACTTTCAACGGCATCATGAATCCGTCGCCAAGGCGCTTGCTCTCCGCGCCATTCTTCGCGGAGGATGCTCGCCACGCACCGTTGCGGGAGAAAGGCTCAAGAGCGGCACTTCTGACTTGGCGATCAGAGGGCGGCAGAGGCGGGCCCTCCCCAGGCTGGCGGTTCGGACCACGCAGGCAGCGACAATGTCAGGCACTGGCTGTCGGTGGGGGGTGGCCACGTGGAAGCTAGCGATGGGTTCGTCAATGGCCATACTGTTGGTGAAGGGTGTTGTACCCTGGTTGCCACGGGATGCGAAGGCCTCCTCTGCGTTGTGGATCTAGCTGCTGACGACGTCCTCTGGTTTGCGGATCTTCGCGTGGTCGGCCATATCGAAATCAAAGTCTGATGCTGCATGAGCATGCTCGCTGGTTCGCTGGTGATCCGCCCCCCGTCAGCACCGACTACGCATCGGCGTAGTCGGTAATCGCGCATGGTGGTCGTCCAAATCGTGGTAAACGCTACACTCCTTCCCATGCCATCGCGACGTCCATGAGGTCGTTTGTGATCTAAACCTTGTCCACACATCCTTCGCGGCACGCCTCCTTGTCGGATCGCATCATCGAGGCATGACGCCCCATGGACTGCTGTAGGAAGGCATCGATGGAGAAGTGTCGCCCCTCATGCTCGCGCGCATGTCGCGCCAGTCCGAGGCCCGCGACGACTGGGCCCATCAGCGGGGACGGGCCCTCCATGGCGCCCTTGGCCACAATGGAAAAATGATGCCTCGCTGACTCGGCGGGTCGGTCGGGCAATCCGAATGCGCGCATGACTGGGTTGGGCGCATCGCTTCAGGCTCGACGTGAGTTCTGGCACGCGCGTCGTGCCCGTAGTAGCAATGCGGAAGTGACGTCGGC
This sequence comes from Prorocentrum cordatum, assembly GCA_963575745.1. Taxonomy (NCBI): domain Eukaryota; class Dinophyceae; order Prorocentrales; family Prorocentraceae; genus Prorocentrum; species Prorocentrum cordatum. The sequence goes on along the minus strand of CAUYUJ010003114.1, from coordinate 495,582 downwards.
AACGCATGGCTTCCGCATCCCGCGGCAAGATTTCTGGCGCGCGCCCCCGGCCCCACGGTTGAGGTCGGCGGCGTGGTCGCGGATATCAAACCCCCACGGATGCAGCTAGATGTTGTTTAGCCCATCTGGGGCTACCTTACCTTCTGGCACGTTGGGTTGGCAATCTAGTTCAGATCTGGCCCCTGTCTGCACGCATGTAGGCCCGCGGCATTGCATTGCGGAGTTGACTGCAGTCATGTGGCAGGTCAAGGGGAACCCGCGGCACCTCGCCCCGATCGAGCATGAAACTTGCCCCCCCCTTGTAGCGCCAGCGTCGCCCATAATGAGGTCAATGCCAAGCTTGTCGATCGCGCTACTGAAGTCTGTCCAGAGCTTGTCGATCTTCTCGTCGCCTGAGCGCCCGCGGGCAGCACGCGCGACTGCGACCGCTCCCCGTAGACCTGGTGCTGCGATGCAAAGCACCGAGAGTCTCAGGCTCTGACGAAGGATGACGAAGCGGTCGGGGCGCATGTAGTCTTTGTTCCAGTTCTGCTCCGCGCGCGGAAGGTCCATGTTCACGAGTGGCGAGCACCCTAGGTCGCAGTTGTCGTCGCCTCTGGAAATCACACGAAAACCACGCATTGCGGCGGCACCTCTCGGATATCTAGTCTCCGTCGCCGATTCACTTCACACAAAACACACTTTAATTCCGACATTTTAGCATCGGAGTTTGAATGGAAAAAGTCTAAATTGCGATGAGGCTGATTTGCGTCTTCCGTGACTCGCGAGTGCCTGTGCCAATCGTTCATCAGAAGCATCGGCCATTTCAAATCCGTAGGGTGAAGTCGTGCTCTGCTGCGCGCCGACGGGGTGGATTTCCATGTTCTTCAACAGGTGACCGGTTAGATCGATCCCGGCCATCTCCCCGCGCTCCCACCCTGCGCGGGGCCGGCCCATTGGAGCTCTGAGCGTTGGAGGCAACGGTGACCAGGGCGTCGGCATTCCCCTGGCGGGCCCGCTCTTGTCGCGGCACAAAATGCCCCAGTTGCCGCAGACGATCCAGCGCCCAGGCCGTGGTCGGCGTAGTCGGGGCATGTCATGCGCGCAGTCGTCCGCACGTCGCAAGCATACCCACATTCTCTGGTGCTCAGCGTTGCATACCTCAACCTATCCCGGTTGCGGGCCTGGGCGGTCTGGTGCGATTTGCCCCCTTGCGATGGCATGCGCCCGCCCATTCCAACGCATGGCCCATGAGTGCATGCGCGCGGCAGGCGTGGAGGTGAGTGGTTGTGGACGCCGGCTGGCAAAGCTGGTTAGTCAGGGCGACAAGGTCGCGGCCGCTGCTCGGCATGCATCTGCCCCTGGCCGACCCAATGGCGACTCCTGAGTCTGCGCGGACCGTCGTCGGCGGGCCGTTGCAATCTGGCGCTCGAATGTAGATCCAAGCGTAGGCCACTAGCCGCGAGCCCCTATGCAGTCGATGTAGCCTCGTCTACGCCCGCGGAGGTGAAACCCCCAACTCTGGCCGCCATGGCCCCGACATACACGAGCCCCCACATCGTCCTCGACAACGGTCACCGCCGCCCGCGCGTCTTTGACGGCGTCGCCCTGGCGGGCGCAGTCGGCGCGCGCGCGCCCGCCCCGTCGCTCCGCGCGCTCTGGCGGAGGCGAATTCCAGCGAGACGACGGCTGCCGGGCGGAACAAGACTCGCTCCAAAGGCGCGCGCGCGCAGGGGGGGGCGCGGCAGAGTGCGTCGGCGATCGGTTATGTTGCTCAAGGTGGATCGAACCGCTTCTCTCGCCAGGCGTCTCTCGTCGCGGCCACCCCGCGCCTTCCTCTCCCGCGGAGCAAGGCCCTGCATCGTTTGACCATCGTCGCTGGTGGACGCGCGGGTCTTTGGCCTCCGCAAGTGGCCCTTCGGCTCGGGCGCGCGACGCGTTGCCTCCGCCGCTGCGGCTGCCTACTACCACGGTCGTTAGTGGGCGGCCGCGCGGTCGTCGAGGTCGGAGAAGGGGCCCCGCGGCCTCCTCCGACTGTCGCTCGCTAGGTCGCAGTGGCATCTCGTTCGTCGCCCCTGCTGAAAAATCGGTGCTCTGTGGCGCCGCCAAAATCGCGTCTGGCAGTGGTTGCGGCCGTCACGCGGTCACTGCGTCGCCCGTTTTTCCATCGCCCTGAACGCCGGCACTGCCAGGCGCCGCGCGCCGCCTGAACGGCGCCATAGCAGGTCCACGCGGTCGGTCAGGGCCTGGCAGTCTCCCGGTCTGGCTTGCGACAGCAGCGCGTACGAGGTCGAAGTCGCCCCGCTGCGGTGGGCCATGCAACTCTGGGTCGCATGGTACGCAGTGGCGCTCCTGACTCGCCTCGCGCATCGCGGTCTGTTGCTGGTCCGACACCGCTTCGGAACCGTCAGTAGGTTTCCACGTCGCCCCCCGGCTGCGTCGGCCGCGTCGTCGCTGGTAGCCAGGTCGGTGGGCATGCATGCGTTGGTTGTCAACGGCGCGATCTGCCGCGGCACGGCAGGGTCGACGGTCGCCCCCCCTGTCCTTCGCGCGATCGACATCCTCGCTGCGGGCGCAGGGTGCTCTCGCGCGGGTGGCAGAGACGACCCCCCCCCACTGGCGCGCCGATGAATCCTCGTAGTGGATTGATAGCTGGCGGCGCCAACACCTCCGTCGCCGCGACGCCGCCATCTCTCTCTGCCATCGGAGACGGGACATCGACGTTGATGCCGACGATTCTGGTCGGAGGGTTCGGCTGGCCAGGCGTCGCGGGCCCTGGGGGCCATGCGACCCCGCTGGACAGTCCTGTTCGACATCGGCCTGTTGCGCAGCAGGTTGCGCGGTCGGGGCCCGCGGCGGCTTCGGTGCGATGGGCGGTGCGGCCTTGGTTCTCGCTGTTCAGGCGTGGATGCAAGCTCAAAAAATACCGCCCCCCCTGGCCCGCAGGTCGCTCCGGGCCTGGATAGGCCGAGCCTCGCCGCCCCCGGCTGCAATTGGCGCGAAAAGCAGCGCCCGCGGTGGGAACTGCCGCGAATCGTCGTCGTCGTCGGGGATGCTCGCGACGAGGGCCTATTCAATGGCGAAGACCATTTTCACGTTGGCGAGGCGCTCCCTCGCCGACGCCGCGCCACAACAGGCCGGGCAGCGCCCCTCGCCCCCCGCCCCCCGCACCGCGCCCCCCGACTCGATTCTCTTCAAGCGGCCAGTACGCACATCATGTTGGAACGCCCCCCAAGTCGGCCCTCTGCATCGCCAGTTATACCTGCCTGTCTCCCCGTTGCACTCTGCATTGCGCCTGGCGCCCGTGCTCGCTCACGTCGCTGACTACATTGCGCTCGTAACCTCGTCGATGCTGCGCCTGCCTAGCGTCTCGCTCTCTGACGGGGCGCTCGACGACGGTGGCCAACTGCCGGCATTCGTCGCGCGCGCTGCATACCACTGATTCCACCCTCCACCGTTGCACTCGTAGCTTTGCGTGCGCATGTTGCACTCTGGCGTCAAGCTCGGCCCACTCGCTGCGGATGGCCACGCCGTCGCATCCTTCGTCTTGCCGTTCGTCGCACTCCTTTGCGCCTGCAGCAGCTGCGGCCCCTGTCGTCGTCGATGAGACTACGTCGTGATGTTATCGGTCAAGGAAACAAATGGAGGGGGGCATCAAGTCGATGCGTCGAGCGGGACACCGTTACTCGTCTAAATAACACAACGCGGATCATCGGGCGCCGCGCCTAAGCCATAGGCTGCGGAGGAGGGCAAGGAGGGAGAGAAGGGAGGGAACACACTCGGGGCCTCGAGGAGGTTCTGAGGGATAGCAGCCCAAACTTTTGTTGCCCGAACTCCGCAAACTCCCGGGACGAGGTACACGGGCTCCCTATCCTCCTGATCATCCTCTTCTCTTCTCTTCTCCTCCTCACCTTCCACGCTCCTCTCCTTCTTCCAGCCTTCGGGCACCTTAGTGTCGTCGTACACCTGACCGTGATCGTTCCGAAGACGTCGATAAGCACCTCGAGACCCACTCTTCAACGCCACATTCAATGCTCTTTCATCTGAGTGACCCTCTTCGTCCACCAGGCAGAGAGCCCCTCGGGACAGGCATTCCCTTTCGCCGGGTCGGCCTTCGTCAGAGCATCGGCTGGCATCATGCCATGGGGCAGCCAGCGTACTTGTGAGCCCACCGAGCTCAAAACGTCACGGACCACGGCCAGCTCTATAGCGTTGCGCCCGTCCGCTCTCGAGCTGGCGCTGTTGCGAGACAACGCATCGAAAACACCCTTAGCGCCCGCGATACTCAGGCCGGAAGCCCGATCCCCGAGGGCGCATTCTTCGGGAAGAATGACCGAAGAAGGCCCCTGGGAGGCCGTCCATATCCGGGGGGGCGACGTCTCCAAACAACGCATCCCGCCATATGATTTGGACCCACTGGGCCTCTGCGACGGCCCCAGACAATGAGAGCGCCTCCGCTGCGATGGCGCTCGCCACCGCTCGCTTCAAACGCTGTGAGCGCCAAGAAATCACACTGACTCGAGCTCTCCTATTCTGCCGAATCGAACTGTCCGCAGCAAACACTAACCAGCCACTGTGCGCCCCGACTCTCCGGGCCGACCCCGGCCCCCCAGCGCCTGATGCGGAGACAAAAGTAGCGGAGAGGGGGTCGAGGGGCCAGAGAGCGAGGCATTAGGAGGCAGAGGCTCGCAAAAACTTAACAACTTCGCTGGCAAGGATGGCATCTCCCACCCGGGGTTCCGGGAGAGCGGGCGCGAGTAAGGATGCGCTGCCCGCGACGCCAGGTCGCGACTCTCGTCCGAGCCATTGCATCTGGGCCACCGTGGTCCTATGCAATAGAATCTCCGAGGGGGTGAGCGGCGAGTCCGGAACAGACCTGCGAGGCTTGTCCAGAGGCGCGGGAGCCATGTTCTGATCCACTAATATTTCCCCCCCGGGCATATGTCTTACGTGTCTCCCCGCGTAGTCAGCCTGACCCTCTTCCCACTTCCCAACCTTAAATATGCGAAACAGGCTTTCCCCGGCAATGACGGGAGCACTTCGGAATCGCCTGAGATGATCAAGTCATCAACTTCTATAAGAATCAGCGCCTGCAGCCTTCTGGTCGTAGACCTCAGTAGCCATAGGCAGGGCTCTAGCAGGGAACGGGCGAATCCTAGCTCCGAGAGGTAATCTGCGAGAGCGCGATGCCACAACAGAGGGGCGTCGTTGAGACCGCACACCGGGGCGACTAGCTCAATCAAGCAGTCACTGGGGCCCCCAGTCCGGAGCAGGGCTCCACGTAGATAGCCCCGCGAGGCCTCTCAAGCTTGCTACCCCGGCAAACAGCGTTTGTGGCATCCGCAATCCCCAGGGCCCAGTTCATCGAAGCAATGATTTCCAGAGTCAGCATAATACTCTCCGACTGGGGCGTCGGAGCGTACACTTGGAGGGTCTCTCCTTCGGGGCCCCGGTGCCCGTGGACGCAACATCTGCTCTTCGCAACCAGGAGACTTCCAACCCCCTCAGTAGGTTTGAACCTCCGGACCATACGGGACGACAAAAGTCTATCGGGGCGACGCCTGCGCGCAGCAAGGGATTCCTGGGGAGTCAAAACCCGCGCGGCCCCGGCGGCCGCCATGGCCCGCCACTCTTTCGCATCGGAATCCTCGACGAGCTTCCGTTCATCCCCCGAGAGGTTCTTTAACTGGACCTCGGCGCCCCGCCGAGGCACGGGCTCGGAGGCAACTTTCGCTCGGCCAGGAAAACAGCTCGCAAAATCAAGAGAGTCAATTCCTTCCGCCCCCGAGGAAAGCGCGAAGGCAGCATCAAAATTAAAACCCTGAGCGGCTAGCTCCTGACACAAGATCCGGTCTTGCAGAGAGTCAGCGTTTCCCCCGGCTTCCTCTCCTTCGAAAAAACCCCTGGCTGTTCTGCCGTCTTCTGTCCTCCCCGGAACAATCCGAGCCTCGTCTAAACTCGCGTTGCCGTCTCGAAACGGCTGGGGCGCTGGAGATCGGCCCCGGGCCCGCTCTGGCAGGCTGCCGACCTCAGCCGCCACGGAAGGGGAAGCAGGAGCGCCCTCGCGCTCTGCTATCACGCGGGCTACTACTGAGGCGTCCCTCGGCATATTCTCGACTGGCGGGAGGCCCAGCGTCGGCGGATCGCCTTCCATCGGAATCGGCCCCCGCGAGTCCGCGATCTCCCGCCTGGGGCGAAGGCGGCGGAGCCGACTCGGGGGCGAGGTCATCCCCCGGCCTCCTCGCGGACCGACGAGAATCCGATGGGACGTGCTCCTCGTCCGAATCCTCGATCGAAATAGGCTCAAGTCGTTGAGCGTGCACTGTCCTGGAAGGAAGTCGGTCGGAAGATCCTGGAGCCGAGGCCCCCGGTCCCGCGGTGGAAAGCTCAGACCCCAAAAAGCCCCGGACCGCCGGCGCACCTCCGGAGCCGGCCCGCCCCTGAGCCTCAAGAGGCCCAACCCTCGTCGCCCCAGGCTGGATCTCGCCTCGAACTCCCGGCGCTTCGTCGTTCCCAGGCCTGTCACAGGCCTCCGGTTGCGGAGGGCAATCGGACTCGCCATCGACCGCCCCGACTCTCTTGCCCGGCATGCGCAGCTCGCGCCGAAGCTGATCAAAACGAGGGCAGTCGAGCAGCTCGGCCCCAAGTGCCTCGGGGCGAGTGGCTTCTCGCACCTGCTCGCTAGAACACTTCAAAAGGCGATGGCGCATGGCCACCCAGATGACAGTGCTCCTGGACTGAAACATGACGGCCCCAGGCCCCGTCCACCTATCACGCTGCAGCTCGTGGGTTATACTAGCTGCCGTAACTTTTCTCCAAACATAAACCCATTCCCCGGGACGGAAAACTTTGTCCACGTGCGCCCTGGCACCGGAAGCTTCTGCCAAACGATATCCTGCGTCATGCGCCGCCAGAGCTCGACGGGCCTCGGGCCTCAGCTGCCATGATGGGCCCGAGCATACGCCGCCGCTGCTGCATCCTGGTCGATGGCACTCTGGCTGAGATCGTCCACCCCCACGTCGCCCATAGCATCGCCAGACAACATGCACCTCGGCATCCGCGGGTTTTCTCCGAAAACAACTTGGCTAGGACTGCGCCCACCCCTGTGGAAGGCGCGGTTCTTGCCCGAGTCAACCTCGCAGAGCAGCATATCGACCTCGGACTTGGACTTCGGCACGGCCGACGACGCAGCACGAGACAGAGCCGTTTTCACGATCCCCCGATTGCGCTCGCACCCCCCGTTAAAATGGGGGGATTGGTTGGAGTCACCTGTAAGTAGAGCCCCGCGTGATCACGCGACCGACAGAAGGACCCTTGAACCCCCCCACCCCCGTCACGCAGAATTATTTCTGGAAGGCCGAACGGGCGAACCCAGCGTCGAGAGAAAGCTTGCCACGCGCAGGTGGCCGCGTCTTCTTCTAGAAGACAACATTGCTGGCAGCTGGCTCCGTGGTCCACCGTGTTAAGAACAGGGAAACTGTCGCCGCTGAACTCCACATAAAACAAATCCACGGACAGCAAGCGATTGAAACGATAGGTCCGAGGGGGGCGGGCCTTCCTGCGCCAATATGGCCGGGCGTGCGACTCGCAATGGGGACATCTGAACTTATCCTCGACCCAGGCGAGAACACGAGGGCGGGCCCCAGCTATTTTGAGGGCCCAAAGAAGGCGTCTCGCGACGGGTGGCCAAGATTGACGCGCAGCTTTGAGATTTCTTTCTGGAGGGCCTCACCCAGCTCCACCCTCCCGGGGCCCGCGGCGAGCCCTACTGAAACACCCCCGGGTCCTCGTCCAGGTCCTGGGCCGCGGCCAGATCCGCCTCTGGCACTTCTCCCTACTCGACGGGGAAACTGGCGACCCCGTGGGACTGTTCGGCAGGGGTCTCTTCACTACTCACTCGGCGCCACAGCGCCGCCTCCACGCCGCTGGCCAGCGCGGCCACCAATTTGGAAGGATAGCGCTCCGACTCATGCGCCCTGGCGCCCCCCTCCAACATCAGATGCTCATGATTGCCCGCGCATCTCCTCCTGCAGGGTTCTACGTATCTCTCGCAACTAGCCAGCAACCGGGTGTGTTCCCTAGAAACCGTGCCTTCCTTGACTGACAAACCGAACATTCACTGATCGAGGTCGCACAGGACCACCCCCGGGGATTCCTGGATGATCTCAACGCACTCGAGGCGCCACGAACTGGCAGAGAGAGGGTGCTCAAACACGAAATCTCTTCCCAGGGAGATCTTATGCAAGGCAATTTTGCAACGCAGATGGACGAACTCGAGACCTCTCTCCTCTTGTCGGTTCCTTTTTTGGGGGTTCATTCGTGACCAATTGCTCTCCTTGGCTATGCTGAAGGCCCTACAGACTGGGGACAGTTAGTACACTGAGGCTGGCCCCTACGGATGACTTCCCACAGTCCCCGCACTCCCGCTGGAGTAGAGAGACCCCACCTCGTCTGGAGGTGCATGGCTTGTGAGACTCGATATCCTCCTGCTCGAAGCTTCTCCGACACTCCCACGGGGGAAAAGACCTCGAGTAAGACCGTTCCCCCCCTTCCGACGTTCCCTCTCCTGCATCACACTGCGTTGCCAAGCATGTTTCTTGGGCGACCTGTACCCTGAGAGATGGCTGAGCGCCGCACCCCGGACTCTGGGGGCCCCAACAGGCCATGAGTCAAGAAAGCATCCGTCTCCACCGCGCACTACCTCCCGCACAGATTCGGCCCCTTAGTGGTCTCCTTTCCTCCCTCCTCCTTTCTTTCCTCCGATCGCGGCCGATTTAGAGCCCCTAAGCTAGCGGCCAGTTCCCCCGAATTTCCGGCCCACTAAGGCCCTCCAACACCACTAGGTGTCCATGGCCCCGTGTCTCCGAGGCTCGGACCCGCTGAGGCCGTCTGAGGCCCCCACTCCTCTTCCTCCTCCAGCCTCCTGCTCCTGGGACTTCCTCGGGCCTTCTCGCCCCGTCCACAGGATCACTGACACGTCTTCCTTTTTAGCCAGAACGCTGCTGAGCTCGTCATATGAAGCATGCCTCCAGAGCCTGTCCAGAAGCGCATGCGGACCTCGGGCAACACGGATCCGGTGGACCCCCGATGGGATGAGAGCCCTAGGGGGCTCGCGCCCAGAGTGTCCCAAGGCGACGCCCACGAAAAAGGCCCGGCTGTCCGTCGAGTTCAAGGCCCTGGGGGTCCAACCGAGTCCGCTGCTCACCTCTTCTAGAGAGGCGCCCCTGCCCTGAACCCTGCCCCTGATTCCCTTGAATCCCCGGGAGGCCTTCGGAAGCTGGGGACCCGCGAGGTCCCGCTGGGTCTGAACGCACAGGCCCCGAAGCACCAGGTCCTCTCTCTCCGATCCCGGGGCCATCTTCATGATTCGGCTTTTCTGGGCCAACTCGAGCCACTGCTCTACGGAGACCCAGGTCTTCCTCGGGTCTTCGGCGGACCCTCCTCGATGACCGCCCCCTGATCCTCGGCCTCGATCTTGACCGCTCTGGTCTCCGCCGCCCCGATGCAGAGCGCGAGCCTCACGATCTCCTCGTCGCTGAGCTGCCGGGCCCCCTGCGCCCCCAGCCCGCGCTGCTCGCTCACCTCCTCCTGCGTCTCGCGGAGCTGCTCCCCGAGACGACGCATCTGGTCCAGGAGGGTCTTCATCTGGTTGGCCTGGACCGCCCTCGGCGTCAGGGCGGGCGACGGCTTCGCCGCCGGAGGGCTCTTGGAAGCCGTGCGGGGCAGCCCCGAGGGCATCTCCGAGGGCTCCAGCACCCCCATGCGCCTCTGCGCGAGGTCCCTCGCCTCGTCGAGGCCCATCAGCTCCCCCGCCTCTGCTTGCTCGAGCAGGGGCGCTGCCCCCCTCGAAGGCCCGGGCGACCGCGCGGCCCCCTGGGCCTTGCACTTCGGGGGCACGCAGGGAACTGGAGTCGCCATCCATGGTTGGCCCCGGGAGAGGTCGCCCTCCATGCGCTTTACCTCGGACTTGGTCTGTTCGGCCGCCTCCTTCTTGGCCTGCTTCGCGTGCATCTTCACCTGGGCCTCGCCCTCTCCTCGGGGGCCCGGTCTCTCAAGCTCAATCTCTCCCCGCGCACCCGACGATGTGAATGCACTGGTGCCGTTCGAGCCGCTCTTGATGGCCCACGGCGGGCGCGTGCAGTCGTCGATCTTCCCGCGCTTGAGCTCGACCGCCCGCGGCCAGCGCGTCGCGACACCCTGAATCGCCAAGCAGCAGTGGGCGATGTGAAGAAACAGGAGGGCCCACCGCCGCCAGCTTAACTGCACCTTTGACAGAATCGGGATGCCCTTCAGGAAGTTCCCCGTCACGGGAATACTCATCTCCCCATCGGCGAGATCCACATGCTGCAGCTCGATCGGCAGCCCCCCCCCAATCGTCCAGGATTTCGCCCTCGCCCTCGGGAATTGCAGAGAGGAGAGCAGCCGCTGCACCCCTGACCTTCCGAGGACCTTTGGACAAAGCCTTCTTGGCCATGGTGGCCGCGGGCCTCGCGCGCTCGGATGCTCGGGACTCGAGCCGAGATGTCTACGGAGCTGGGGAACTCAGATGGGCGGCCTTCCCCCAGACCCCCAAGATCCCCAATCACGCTCGACGCCTCGAAGAGTCAGGAGAGAGGGGGAGGGGCATAACTGAAAGCTCCTACTCGCCTCTCTCACCCAGCTCCGCTCGCAGTCCTGGCGACATTCCTCGGGGATCCAGCGAACGATGTCCGGGTCCGCCACGAACTCCTCGGACTCGCACTGGATCAGGGAGGCCGAGCGGTGGCCAGCGGGGTGGCGCACGAGCGGGAAGCGAGCCTTGTCCTGGGCCCCGAGGATCAGCTCATCGTTGGCGAGACCCACGACGGCATGAAGGGCCCCCATCAGTCGAGCTGGAAGTAGAGGGGGGCAGCGGCCTGGGAGGATCAGGAACTCCACGACCCCACACCTCAGCAATCTCACTGGAACCCAGGCGCGGCCCACGGGCCCCACCCTGCGCCCGACGCCGCTGGCGACCATGCCGGGGGTCGGGCCGCGCTTGACCAGGGTCCTGAACCCACGCTTCTGGAAGGCTTCGATCACGTGCTCCAGGCCCTGGCCCCCGATGAGCGCCTGCGCCGCGGCCGGGCCCACGAGCGCGCGGTCGCCCATGTACTTCAGCGAGAGGCTTGGCCTGTCCATGTCCCACGCCAATGTCTTCACGATGGCATTCAGGCCCTCGACCGCGATGCCCGTGAAGCTCTCGTCGTCGGGCAGCAAGTCCACGAAGAAGCCCCCCTGCGCGCCCTTCTCGCCCCCCGACGTCTTCTCGCTGGCAAGGCGATCTGCATTGGCTCGAAATGGTCGCTTGCACGTCTCTGCCTAGTATCCTCGATCTCCGCAGTTGGCGCATCGCGTTCTCTTTTTGACGTCGGTCATGAGAAGTCTCTTGGATCCTGGTTTAGATGCTCTGCGTCGATCCAAGAAGTCCCTGTCAACACGCTTAGCTGCCTTCGCACGACGTGCCTCCTGCCACGTACGACGACGTTCTGGTCCTCAACGATCCTCTACTACCGCGGCGAATATCATGAGCACCTCCTTCCCGCCCAAGTCCTGTTCTTCTTGTGTCATGAGCAGGGCGTCTACGCCCTGCTCCGGAAGCTCCAAGGAGTCGCCCAGATCCGCCATGTAGCTGTCGAGCTCGGGAGGAGGAGGGACTGCTTCTTCTGACCCCGTCGCTCTTGAGTCCGACGTCGTCTCGGCCTCCATCTGGAATGTCTTCTGAACCGGTACACGTTGGCAGGGCAATATGGGCCTGTCTTTCACGTCCATCTTCAGCAGGGCGGCTCTGATTGATGCACCATCCCCCATTCCCGTCTGCCAAGGCCTTGAGGTTGATTCGATTCTCGGCTGTAAGCTGGGCTCCATTCTTCCAGGAAGCGTGAGACCACATCGTCTGGGAGGGTCAGATTGCGCCGCTGAGCCTCCAGCAGTTGAGCACCCCGTCGCAGCACGTAGTCCGCGAGGGTCTCTGTCTCGCGAATCACGAAGTCGACAAGCGCCGCGCCATGCGCGCTGCGCCCCTGGCCCCGGGCCTCTCGCCATTCGGGAAAGCCAGGTGAGACAGAAGAGCATCTACTCCGTCGCCGTCGTCGAGCTGAGGTCTCACTGTCTTGAATTTGAGCTGCAGGTCGACCGGGAAGGTCTCTAAAATACGCCCTGCCCGTGTTTCTTCTCGAAAACCTGTTCTCTTGACCCATGTATGCACGTTGGACTGATGCAAATCTAGGTGCTCAATCCACGCTGGAGGGGCCCCGAAATCTCTGTTTGGAGCGTCCTCGGAAGATCTCCAGGATGATGAGTGGCACCACTTGGGCTGTTCCCAGGACTCATCCCACGCCTTCCAGGCGTCGTTGTACCAAGAGTCGTTCTTCTGGTGGCCCCGGGAGTCGCCCCCCGTCCACGCTGCGTTCTCGGCCACCCAGACCCAGCGTCCGTTCTGCGGGGCGTTCGTCTCCGCATCTTCTATGATCCGCTCTGGCCCCAGCGGGGCCTGCTCCTGCTCCTCTCCAGGCGCGCGCCCCGGGACCGCGCCATTGACTCCGGCGATTTCCAATGCCGCCCGAAGCGCCTCCGACATCGCCCCGCTACCACTGTTCTCCGTCGCGGAAACAAATGGGGGCCCAAGTCGATGCGTCGAGCGGGACACCGTTTCCCGTCTAGATAACACAACGCGGATCTCCGGGCGCCGAGGGCGAGGAGGGAGAGAAGGGAGGGAACACACTCGGGGCCTCGAGGGGGCTCTGAGGGACAGCGACTCCGTGAGCTCCCTCCGCAATGCGTCGGTCATCTCGCCGGCGCTATTCTTCTCAGAGATTGCCCTTGCAGCGTGGGGCCCCTTCTCTGCCCGCTGGAGCGATGCCAAGCTTCTTCCCAATAGGAACTCCCGACGGGCCGCCATCTTCTCAGCGGTTAGCTCGGCGCCGCGGGCCTCGCACATGAGCTCGGCGCGGCTGTGCTTGGCCAGCGAGGCCTCGCTGCGCTGGTTTTCAACACGTTCGTTGGCTGCGCCTTCTGCTGCTTGGAGGTGCTTCCTGAGGGAATGAACCCCGTCGGTGGCCTCATCAACGTTCGTCCGACGCGCGAGGCCACGCTGCGGTCGCCCTTCCGGGGCGGCCCGAGCAGCGCGCCGATGTCACGCCCCTCGGCAGGTCGCCCAGCCCTCGTCTGTCTCCGCGGCGCTGGCGCGGGCGCCCACTTTGACGACGATTCCTGTTGCGGTTTGTCCGATTTGTTCATCGACGGCAGCACTTGTTCGCTGCAGATGTCCCCCCACGCGCTGTCGATGCCCCGCCGCGAGACGTTGAGCTCCTCGATATTGTTATCCAGCTCCTCCATGTAGATCTGCATATGGCATTGGTGGGCGCCGGTGCGATCGTAGAAATCCCCCATGGCCCCATCGGCGTCGCTGATGTCCCTTGCCTGTTGGGCTCGAGGCGTGCCACTGGGTGAGAGAAATGGCTCTGTTGAAAACGATCTGCGCGACTGCGCCAGTAGCAGGCAGGGCGGGGGCGCTGCTTTCGGCGATAGATATGGCGGCACGCCTCTGAACAACTCTCTTATTTCTTGTCCACGTGTCTCACGCGTTCGGGGGGCGTTCCGTGGCGAACCCCGCTCATGTATCCTGGTGGCGTATATCCTCTCCTTCGGCACGATGATGTCGATGGCGCTGGTGACGTCGTCGTTGCACTCCTGGTTCGCCATCTTTTTCCTGGTCGTCTTGTCAGGCCCTTGTTGGGCCTTCGCCTTCCGAGAGCCCTTTTGGTTTCTTTTTGCGCTTACCATTGAAGCCCCTGCTTTCGCGTTCGTGGTCGTGGGCGGTATTCCCCATGCCGCTGACGTCGTTGCCCTTCCCACAATAGTAGGTGTCGTGGCAGCCCCTGGCCCACTGGTCCGTCTTGCTGTAGTTCCTCCAACGTTCGAGACCTGTGCCGTTTTTCCAACACGACGGCGGCTAAACCAACGACGACCTCCACGGTGCCGGCGTAGCTCCCCATCCACATGCGGTCGATCACGACGGCGATACCACTGCTGGAGCTTGAAGTGGGCGCCGTGATAGTTGTGTGCTATGGTGTGTGTCGAAGAAATCGCGCGCGACTGCGACCTGGACTAACGTGCGTGTTGTTGTTCGTTGTCGGCAGTCGTGCCTGCGCCAGGAGGGCCCCCTGGTGGAAGTCGTGGCGGTAGCAATGGTGTTGCGTACAGATGTCGATGTCGACGTAGCCTGAGTCGTGGGCGGAGGGAAAAAAACTGTACAACGATGGTGCGAAGTGGATGTGAAGGGGATGAAGGTACCTGACACGGGCGTGCGGGCGCCCTCTTCAGGGCGGGGCACCGCGTTTGTTGCCGCCCGAATCCTCTAGCCACGCGGTTGTCCTTCTCTTCCTCCTCCTCCTGCTCCTCCTCCTCCTCTTCCTCCTCCTCCTCGTCATGCTCTTCCTCCTGTTCCTGCTCCTCTTCCTCCTCCTCCTCCTCATCCTCCTCCTCCTCCGCCTCCTCCGCCTCCTCCTACTCCCCCTACTCATCCTCCTCCTCCCCCTCCTCCCCCATCGTTTTTCCCTCTGATATTGTTCCATGTCGCGCCCCGAATCGGATCGGCAGGGCGGGCCAGGCGTTTCGCCAGAGACTTCCGCGCCATTTATGATCCGAGAGCTCGAAATCTGCAAAAAAATGAACGGGTGGAGGACGGGCCGTTTTCAAAATGTGGCTGCCCCTCACAGCAGCGGAAACTCGCCCTAATCAGTTGCAGAAATGTCACGGGTGGGTGGCGGGCCGATTTCAAAATGTAGCTCTCGCACGAGCGCCCCGCACATTCGTCGCAGGGCCGCGTTCAAAGTGTGGCGCTCACCACAGCGCACCACAGATTCGCCTTAAAGATGTGCAAGAACTTCGCGGGTGGAGAATGCACTGCTTTCAGAATGTGGTTCTCGCCTTCGCGTCGCGCGCATTAGTCTCAACAGTGCGCATCACTTCCCAAATGAGCCCTGTGGCTGTCCTCCCAGAAACTGCCTCCTGGCACGATTTGGTTTTGTCTGGGCGCGACAGTCACTTTGATTCGCGGTGCTGACGTCCCAAAAATGGTGTTCTGGCACGTGTGTGTGTGTGTGTGTTTTTTGTCCAGCGCGCGCTGACCGAGCGTGACGGAGCAGGAAGCCGCGCCCATAGCGCCGAGGCGCCGTGCCCAGGACGGGCCACCTGCACCGAATCAGGGGGGGGAAGGGGAGGGCCCCCACGACCCCGGTCAGGAGTGCGCGGCATCGGGATGGTGGGGGGCGTTGCCTCCGCGAACGTCATCGGTGGATCAGCAGGTCGCACCTTGATTCACGGCGCCAGAATATCAGAAACGGTGAGTTGGCACGTTGGAAGAAGCCGTTCAGACGCTTGTGTTCCAACGGGGCTCTCCCCGCAGTGAAAATACACCAGTATAGCGCCTTTAGAGAGGAACATTGGTTGGAGAGATAGCGTGTATTGCCGTGTCGGTGGTGAATAGTCGGTTTACAATGGTCCTCCTCCTCCTCCTCCTCCTCGCTGTCCACGCCTTAATGCTCCTCCTCGTTCGGGCTACCTGGCCCCCCCTCCCCCACTGCCACCCCCACTACTGTGTCCTCCTGCTACTCCTGCATATCCTCCTCCTGTTCACGAGCATGAGCATGAGCATGAGCATGGGTACCATCATCATCATCATCATCATCATCATCATCATCATCATCATCATCATCATCATCATCATCATAATCATCATCACCAGCATAATCATCATCATCATCATCAGCAGCAGCAGCATAATCATAATCAGAATTAGCATAATCATCATCAGCAGCATCAGCATCATCAGCACCATTAGCATCAGCCGCATCAGCATCAGCATCTTCATCACCCATTATCATCAGTATTGACATCAGCATCACCATCATCAGCATCATTAAGAGCATCAGCATCAACGGTGTCATAATCACGGGCTTGTATGATAAGAAGTGCCAGCATCATCATCATCATCATCATCATCATCATTATCATCATCATCATCATCATCATCATCATCATGATCAGCAGCAGCATAATCATCACCTGCATCATCAGCAGCATCATCATCGGCATGATCATCAACAGCAGCACTATCGCCAGTGGCAGTTTCAGCATCAGCATCGTCATCAGCTCCATCATCATCAGCATCCTCATCGTCATCAGCAGCAGCGTCACCATCATCATCAGCATCATCATTATCGGCATCATCATCATATTCAGCAGCATCAGCATCAGCATCCGCATCATCAGCAGCGTCATCATCATCATCATCATCATCATCATCATCAGCATCAGCATCATCATCATCAGTATCATAATCATCATCATCATCATCATCAGCATCATCATCGTCATCAGCATCATCAGCATCATAATCATCATGGGCATCAGCATCAGCGTCAGCATCATCACCATTACATTACCATCATCAGCAGCATCATCAGCAACAGCATCATCGTCACCATCACCGTCATCATCATCATCATCGTCATCATCGTCAACATCATCGTATTCATCATCAGCGTCATCATCAGCTTCATCACCGTTAACATATTCATCATCATCCACAGTATCAGAATCTGCAGCATCACAATCATCATCAACAGCATCCTCGTCGTCGCCATCAGCATCATCAGCAGCAGCAGCACCCTCATCCTCATCATCATCCTCACACTCATCATAGTCGTCGTCATCATGTCCCTCCTTCTGCTCCTTCCCCGTTCTCCTCGTGAAACTCCCCCTTTATCGTGCTCCGTGTGTTCCTCCTCGTGCTTCCCCTTCGGATCCTCTTTCCCTGCTGATCCTCCTCCCACTCTTCATCCTCCCCAAAAGACAACTGAAAACGGCCGTCGTCCTCAAATGTCCTCATTCCCCCCTGCAGTTCCTCCTGCTCGTCGTCGCCGCCGTCGCTGCCGTTGCCGCCGCCATCGCAGACGTGTTTGCTTCATTGCACCCCGGGAGATCGGGACAAATTCCCAGGACCAAATGGTCATCCTGAAATTCTATGTTACGGTCCCGCGGCCAAGCGAGGACCCCCATGGGCCACAATCAGCTAGAAAACTTCCCCGAGTTTTGCAATACGCTGGAAGTCTGGGCTCCTGCAGCTCAGCCTGCTCGTTGTCGCCGCCGCCGTCGCCGCCGTCGCCGCCGCCGTCAAGCAGTCGCCGCCGCCGCCGCCGTCGTCGCCGTCGCCGCCGCTGCCGTCGCCGTCGCCGTCGCCGTCGCCGTCGCTGTCGTCGCTGTCGCCGTCGTCCTCGTCGCTGTCGCCGTCGCCGACGCCGCTGCCGGGGCCGCCCGAGCAGGCCCGACCTGGCGACGGTCCGAGCCCGGCGCTGCTGGAGCAGCGTGCCGCCCTCCCACCACCTGGAGTAGGCCTCGGGGGGGCCGCTACAGGGAGGAGGGCAACAGCGAGGGAAACCTTGACATCCTCCACTTCACCCTCCCCCTTTGCCATCTCCTCCTCCTCCCCCTTTTCCTCCCAACCCACCTGTTCCTCCTCCACCTCTTCCTCCTCCTCCTCCTCCTCCTCCTCCTCACGCTCCTCATTCCCTCACCCTCCTCACCCTCCTCCCGCTCCTCTTCCCCCTCCGCCTTGCCCTCCTCGTCCTCCTGCTGATCCTCCTCCTCCTCCTCCTCCTCCTCCTCCTCGTCCTGATCCTCCTCCTCCTCCTCCTGCTCCTCCTCTTCCTCCTCGTCCTCCTCCTCGTCTTTGTATTAGTATTAGTTTTCGCATGTTTACCATTCTATGTTACGATTAGCAATTTTAGTATTCTCGTTAGTGTTAATAATAATAGTAGTAGTAGTAGTAGTAGTAGTAGTAGTAGTAGTAGTAGTAGTAGTAGTAGTAGTAGTAGTAGTAGTAGTAGTAGTAGTAGTGTCGTCGTAGTAGTCGTCGTAGTAGTAGTCGTAGTAGTAGTAGTAGTAGTAGTAGTAGTAGTAGTAGTAGTAGTAGTCGTAGTCTTAGTATGCGAAGTAGTATTCTTATCAGTAGTAGCAGTAGTAATATTAGTAACAGTATTCTTAGCCTTCGTAGTATTAGTATTCGGGGTTAATATTGTGAATAGTAGTAGTAGTAGAAGTAGAATTCGTATTATTAGCAGTACCAGTATCATTAGTAATAGTAATAGTTGTACTGCTAGTAACAGTCTTAGTATTAGTATTATTCGTATTATTATCGTTACTACTGCTATTAGTAGTATCATTGGTAATATTGTTAGTAGTATTAGTAATATCAGTAGTATTCTTATTGGTAGTATTACTAGTAGTAGTATTATGTGCAGTAGTGCTCGTCTTAAGAATGTTGTTGCTCTTCGTCGTATTGATATGAATGAGTTCACTATTAGTGTTCACGGGTTCGTCTTCGTGTGCGTATTCCTAAAACTACGACTAGCATTAGCATCAGTATTAGTACTATTCGTATTAGTGTTATTCGTAATACCCCTATTACGATTAGTATTAGCATGTGCGTTCTTATTAGTAATAGTGATATGGCTATCCTTAATATTATTATTAGTATTATGATTTGTCGCGTTCGTGTTCGTATTCGCGTATTCTTCGTGTCCTTAGTAGTCGTAGTTGCCTTAGTATTAGCATCCCCCTTCGTGGTATGAGTATTAGTATTAATACTCTTTTCTTAATGATAATATGATCAATATAAGTATTATTAATGGTGTTAGAGTATTCTTCTTAATACTACTATTATTATCATCACTTTTCTTCTTAGCATGAATCGTATCATTCGTGTTGTTCGTATTATTATGATTACTCGTCCTCCTCCTCCTCCTCCTCATCCACCTCCTCCTCCTCCTCC
>CAUYUJ010003114.1:409886-476650 GCA_963575745.1 Prorocentrum cordatum | reverse complement strand
TCCCCCCTCCTCCTCCTCCCCCCGCTATGTTCCCACCATGTACCGCGCCATCGGGGTCAGAGCCCCGCAGCGCCGCGCGGCGGCTGACGGCCGACGACTTTTGCCAGCTGCTGTCCGCTGGGCGCCCCTTCGTAGCTTCTGTTGTCTTTGTCTTTCCAGCTGCTGGCCGCGGGACGCCCTTGTCTTTGCGTTCCAACTGCTGACCGCTGGGCGCCCTTTTGTCTTTGCTAGCGGCGCATCTGGTCCTTTTCTTGCGGCCCTAGCCTCCAGGCTGGAAGCGGCGCTGTCCTGCATGTTACGCAGGCGGCTGGCAGCAACCCTTCGGCGGCTCTGCGCTGTTGCTGCCAACCGAAAAACCGGGCCGCTCCTTAAATGTTCGCATACTGCCGTGGCCCTTGAGCTGCCGGCCACTGGGCGCCCTTTCGGCCTTTGCTTTCTGAGTTGTAGCTTTCCGGATGCTGGCCACTGGGCGTCCATTTGTCTTTGCTTTCGAACTGCTGGCCGCTGGGCGCCACTGTGCTTTTGTAGTGGTCTTTCCACCTCGCAGTCGGCCGGTCGCAGTCGGCTGGCCTGGTCTATCAGTGTTGGCCGCTTTTCTGGTTGCGCGTGCTGGTCGGGTCGGTTGGAAGGTTGGTCGTGGTGTCGGTGAGTTGCTGGTAGTGGTGATGCGTGGCTGTGGGTCGCACTTCGTTTGCCTCCATGCACCGAGTTCAAATGGGAGTCGCGGCGGCCCCACCTCGCCCCGCTATAGCTAGGGGTCACAGTGCCCTCGGTGGGGGCGAACTCCAGGCCTTGTCTTTGTTGGTGTTCGAGGCGGGCTGGGTCGCAGCTGCCCTGTGCCCCGCCTCATCGGCGTTCGGGCGAGCTCCTCCTCCGCCGTTGGAATGGCGGGGGTGGCGAGCTAGGGCGGACCGCGGGGGCGCGGGCGTTGGCCGCCCCCCCCCTCCCCCCCCTCCGCCCCTCACCATCCCCCTGGCAGGCGCAGGCAGTCCTCGTCCTGCCCCCCCGCCCTTCGAGCCCGTCTCGAAGTTTGAACCCTGCCTCTCCAAGGCATCCGCGACGCTTTCTCTGTGTGGTTGTGGAAGGCTGTCGTCTTGGTTGTGCTGAAGGTGGCGGTGCTTGTCGTTGCTGCCAGCCGTTGGTCGCCGCTGCTGGAGGTCGAGTTGGTCTGGCTGGCCGCTGGCGCTCTCGCGATGTACACCTCTGCTTGCACCCTGCTCCGTACTCGGTGGGCCCTCGTCGGCCTCCTCGCGCGCCCTCCTATGTCCAGCTTCACCTGGCGACTTGTGCCTGAGGCCCCCCTCGCATTCGGGGCTTCCCCAGGACTTTCCGTCCTAACGCCTCCAGCTCCACGCGGCGACGTTGCCCGAGGTGTTCCCACGCTCTCGGGGCTTCCCCAGGTCTTTGCGCCCTAACGCCGCGATGGGATGTGCTTTCAGCGGCGTCGGCCTGCTGGTGGGGCTGGGGCTGGGGACTCTCGTCGTGTTTGCGTTGATCACGTAGTTACTGTGTGAGGCCGTCGCCTTGGTAGTGTTGGGGCTGTTCGCGCGGGTCGCTGCAGTCGATCGTTGCTAGTGTAGGCAGGGGGTGCTGGTTGGGAGCTCGTGAAATCGCAAGGTAGCGATGCTCGCGCTGGTCTGGCTGGCGCTAGAGCTGCGGCGCCCCGGGAAGGCGCGCAGGCGCCTGGGGATGCATTCTGGACTGCCTGCTGCACTTTGGTCCCCAAGCTCCGTTGCTATCGTCATGGGGCTGAAGGAGGGCGTTGGTGATGGTGGCGGTCAGAGCTAGAGCGTGAAGGTTCGTCGCGGTGCGTTGCGCGCGTTGGCCAGATCGTTTGCATGTGTTGTTCGGGTCGGCTGGAAAGTTGCATCGTTGTCTGGTCGGTCGGAAGGTTGGCCGCGGCGTCGGCGCGCTGCCGGCGCCCCAGCCCTCGCGGCCTGACTGAACAGGAGCTCGCGCGGATAAAGGCAAGGAGCACGCCGTCAAGATCGCAGCGGCGGTCGGTCAGAGCGAGGGGGTAATGGGGCGAGGGGAAGTGCCCGTGGGATGAGTCGCGAGGGTGGCGGCAGCGGTGGTGGTGGTGGATGCCAGGCGTCCGCCTTGGCCCATTATCGTGCCTCGTGTCGGTCGAGATTCTTGACGGGTCGTCCAGGTTGGGCGAGGTAGTGGTCACTGCGCATCTCGCGTGAAAGGTAGGCCAGTAGAATTGGAGGCAGTCGGGCAAGACGTGCCAATGTCGGTCAGGTGGGCGCGCGGCGAACCTCTGAGCTACTTGGGTGGCGAGGGGCTTCGCTATTGCATGGCACACCGTGGGCGGGCATTCTTCGGCGGCGCTTGCGCTCCGGTTCCCCTGCCCGTCTAGGCCGGCAAGCTCCGTGTGGCAGCGCGCGGCGTGGAAGCCTCTCCCCGCGCCTGGGAGGCGTCGAAAGCGCTTCCGCAGCGCAGGGAACGCCACTGCCAGTTGCGCGGTGGTCTTCTTGGCAGGCGCTCCAAAGGTGCACTGGTCGAACGCGATGGCGTCGACGTTGAGCCGAGCTGCTAGGCGCGCGCTGTCCCCATGGTTCGGCGGGATTTTCTAAAAAGGTCCAGGTATGTCGTACACCGCGCAAGCGTAAAGGAGCTTGCCCAGGCGGACTTGCTCGGCTTCGGTCTTTCGGAGGTGCCGAAGGCCCCGTAGTCGGGTTCCCGAGCGGAGAGGCCGCGGCGGCCTGCCTCTGCGCTGATTGGGCGGTAGGTGGCGCGCGCGCGCGACCACGTCTCGCACGGCGGCCCTCCTATCACCTCTGCGACGCGCCCAGCTTTGGGCATTTGACTTCACTTAGCCACCGATGCCTCGTTGGTCGAGTCGCAGAAGGTCGCGTCGTTCGCGACGTCAAGCGATGGCACGCATATCGAGTGGCTGCTGGCTGCAGGGAGCTGTCCGCACCAAGGCTGGATGCCCGATGGCCGCCGTCGCCCGCTGGAGAGGTGTAGGACGCACGCGGTGGATGCCGGTGGCGGGCGCGGGACCTGAGCGACAGGTGGTGGCGGGTCGTGGTAGGACGGGATGTCCATGCTGACGTCATCGTCCGAGAGGTCGCTGTGGTCGTCAAGCTCTGGTGGTTGGGCTGGCAAGAATGGTCGCTCGGCCCAGTCGCTGGGCCGCCCTGCCCGTCGATTATGCTACTGCTGCTGTCGGATCGCCTGCTGGTTGATCTCGCGCTGGTCTGGAAGTGGCGCCGGCAGCCGTCTTCGCACGCGGGCGGCGCAGCGCTCAACCTCCAGGAGGTGCGCGGCGATGCGGTTGGTGGTGCGGAAGTCGCGTCCGCAGCCCAGGCATAGGGCACCTTGTACCCAAGTGGCTGGGTGGTCGGCGTCGATGCGCCACCGAGTGCTGCGAGCTCGAAGCCACTGCATGGTGGGTTCGGCGCTTCCGCGCTTGTAGCACACGTTGGTCGTAGAGGGCTGCGGCGCTTGTCCGTCGAATGCTGGGATGGCGCGGGCGTGGGTCCAGGCGGCAAGCCGCTTCTGCCAGCGCGCTAAGCGATCGTCTTCGCATGCTGGAAGTCGCGCGCGACGCAGCGTCTGCTCGACGCGGTCGACGTACTTCACCCGATCGGTGCGGGCCCAGTCCTTCCAGTCGTCGATCGAGAGCTGACTGGCTGGTTCGTCAGGGTCCGTGCGTTCGCGGAGCCATGAAATGTCGCGTCGGATTGCATCCGCCCAGCCGTCCTGGGCCCCCCACGCTTCCGCCAGAAGCCTCCGAAAGTAGATGGGCCCGTGGTTGACTACTCTCGCGAAGAGGCGGAACCGCTCCAGGGTCAATCAGGCGTCGCTGGTGGGCCGATCAATCCCCATCCAGGATCTTGCACATGCTCACCAACTTGCCGCGCTTCTGCTTCCAGGTTATACCTTGGGCGGCGGCGTAAATGGCGACACGCTGGGCCTCGAACTTACGGGCGTCGGACGGGCCGAGGGGCGGCCAGGTGCCCGAGTTGTAGGCCAGTTGGGAGAGCATGACCAAGTCCGAGAGGACAGCTGTGTCGTGGGCTGTGAGCTGCTTGCACTTGCGCACCTCGCGGCGGAATTGGACGGTCGTTGCTGCGGCCTTAGTGACCTCGTGGACGACGTCGGCTCCTGGTGAGCCATCGCGTCGGCCACCATCGTGCCGAGGAGGCGGTGGTGCCTGACGATATCGACGACGCTGTCGGCCACTGGCGCATGGATGTGCATGGACTCTCGCTGGTAGAATGCCTCCTTGTGGACCTTGTGACCGGGCCCATGGAAGCTGATCAGCACCTTGATCTTGGCAAGCTTGAGTTTCATGCCAAAGGTGGTGGCGGCCAGGTAAACGCTCTCGCAGATGACAGCGGTCTCGCGCTCGAGCGGACTGTGTTGGGAGAAGGCGTGGCGGGAGGTGGAGTCATCGACGAACGATAGGCCGTGAGGCTCCTCTTGTAGCTCGTGGTGGTGGTCGTCGTCGCCGTCGCGCTTGAATGCTTCGTCCATGGGGTTCGCGGCGACGGTGATGCCCTTCTCTCAAAGGAGGGAGGACAGCATCCGGTGGACGCTGGAGAAGCAGATGTTGAAGCCCGCATCGGCGAGAGGCACGCCAGGCCTCGTGCCCTTCCTAGGCATCATCACCACTGAGCTGCGACGATGCGATGTCCATCGGTTGCGGTGTCCCTCGGTGACGAGGGCGGACAAGTGGAAGAAGTCCATGGGGTTGTCGAGGAGCCCAAGAACTTCGAGGAGCCGATGCAGATGCGGCACGATCCAAGCAGGTACCTCGACGCTGGTGAGACCTCGAGTTCGTGCTCCTCTCCAGACATCTGGTGGATGAACTGCAGCAGTGCGCTGTAGAACGCCTCCTGAAGGTCGTACATGCCCACGACGTAGGAACGTCCCTGCCGTTTGGCCCGCTCCATGAAAAGCCTGGTTGCGAGAACAGCCAAATTCCTCATCATCCTCCTCCTCCCCCTCCTCCTCCTCCTCCTCCTCTTCCTCCTCCTCCTCCTCCTCCCCATCCTCCTCCTGATCCTCCTCCTCCTCCTCCTCCTCCTCCTCCTCCTCCTCCTCCTCCTCCTCCTCCTCCTCCTCCTCCTCCTCCTCCTCATCATCATCATCATCATCATCATCATCCTCCATGCCTCCTGTCAGGCCTCCCCCAGAGGCGTCCGAAGACCCCTGGATCCCCCGAAGAATCAGACGACCACAACGACGACGGACCGCCGCGGCAGACGACGACGACGACGACAGCGACGGCGACGACGACGACGACGGCGACGAGAAGAAAGACGACGACAGCGACGAACGACGTCATCCGCCTCCTCCTCCTCCTCCTCGTCCTCCTCCTCCCAGCGATGAAGCAGGCGGAGGAGGTCGTTCTTGGAGGACGGGTCGCCTTCAGCGCACAGTCCTCCGGTCAAGCAAGCAGTCTTGGATGCGGCCTACGAGGCCATGGTCCGGGGCATGGAGAGATCTCTGGCCCAGGACACAGACACGGGAGGAGGAGGAGGGAGGAGGAGGAGGAGGAGGAGGAGGAGGAGGAGGGGGAGGAGGAGGAGGAGGACGGAGGAGGAGAAGCTCAGGCTTCCGTCACTTCGAGGGCACCCACCCAGGATCGAATGGCTACAGCGACCACGGTCCAGAAACAGCACCAGACATCCTGGGTTTGGGGTTCGCGGGCAAGGCCGTTGACCTGGCTTCGAAGCAAAGTTCAAGACACTCGCGCACGGTTTTCGGAGCAATCCTGGTCTGGCCCGGGGTTTCACGAAAATGAGGTCCAGTGGGCCGTGGAGGAGGTGCAAAACCCGCCCTAGCAGTTCAGCAGCTCATGAAGTCTTCAGCAGTTTCTGGATTCGTACCGCAACGTCCTCATGGCTGTCGGCATCGATGCGCAGGCTGACAACCTGAATCCTGACCTAGTTGATCGTATGCTCTCAGACTTCTTGGAAGAGCTGGAGGATAGCATCAGCAAGGAGGAGAGGCAGAGCATGGTGGACAGCAGCAAGCAGTGGAGTGACTGGGTCGCCACGGCGATGTAAGGAGGGGCAGGTAAAGCACACGCCTACTCCCGCTCCCCCGCCCCATGGCGGCCGCAGGACGCAAAACACGGAGGGAGGTGGCCAGGGAGGCCCAGTCACATGTTGAAGGCTGGAGCGGGTCGGCTGCAGGAGCTCTGGCGATCCCAGTCACACGAGGGCCCGATGTTCGAGGGGGAGTCGAAAGATAAAGTCCTCGACAGTTTAACGCCCCAGCAAGTCAAAACCGCAGCCCTTTCCCCAAGCGCACCGGCATGACTTGGGATGGTTTCCACCCCGTTCATTTCACCATGACCAGTGACGAAGGCCTACAGATTGTGGCCTCTCTTTTCGCCGTGGTCGAATCGCTCGGTACATGTCCTTCGATTCTCAGAGCTGTCCTGACTGTCCTCATCCCCAAACATAAGAGTGTTGGGGACATGCCGCAGTACCGAGGAATCGGCATGTTCCCCAGCCCCTATAGACTGTGGGCCCGCGCCAGACAGCACGTGGCCAAAGAATGGGAAAGGGGTCATCTCCGGCCCTTCTTGTGTTACCAATCAGGTCGATGAATATGTGAGGTAGTTTATCTCCAGGATCTGCAGGCAGAGCGAGGACAGTACGTCAAGCCCGTGCTGCACACGGGCGCTGTCATGAGGGACTTGTCTAACTACTACGAGCAGGTGTCTCCAGATGTTTTCCTTGTCTAGGCCAGGAAAAACAACTTCAACACGCACATCTTGGATATGATTCACAACCAGCACAAGTCCCAGCGCCTGGTCTCGTATGCTACGCTTGTCGCTCACGCAGGGTACGCAACAAGGGAACTGCCTGCTGGGGACAGTCTTGCTACATTTTCCATCCAAGTTTATTGTGATGACGACCTTTCGGCTTGGCAGTCCAGGCATAGAGAAGTACAGCTAAGCGTCTTCATCGACGATATCCTTCAGCAGTGCCAGAGCCAGTCAATGTTCACAGTCCTGCATGATATGACGGACGCCGCCCAAGATTTGGGGGATCTCATTGTCGACAAGTTGCAACGCAGCATCGCCGACCATAAGCCTGTCGTACTAGCGTCGTCGGACACGCTGAAGCAGAAGTTAGCTAAAGCCTTGGGGCTCCAGGGAGGCCAGCCGGGAGTTTCAGCACCGGCCCAAGGCCATGGAACGGCACAAAAACCTTCACAAGAGACTGAGTAGACTCGCGTCGCTCAGAGAAGGGGGAGCCAACATCAGCAAGCTGTATGCAGGAGGACTCCAGCAGGCAGGGCACTACGGCACGGAGGTTTTAGGAGCTGATGACAATGAAGTGAGGGACAGCCAATCCACGTTTCTGAAGGCCGGTGGGCCCGCGATGCTCCACCAGATCTCGCTCCCTCAGCCTCCTCCTCCTCAATGATCCCACTTGGAGGGTGGGAGTTGGGCCGTGTTTACCCTGGGAGATCGTGTGGAGAGCTGCCACTGCGCGAGACGGAAGAATCACCCTGCCCGAACTTGGGGATTTAGTTGCCCCCTTTTTGGCCCCAAGAGGTGGTTGGACTCCAGGGGCCCCTTCGGAGCGTGTCATCTCTCGCTCAGCAGACTTGGTTGGAAGGCCGTCAGTGCGTTCGAATTTTCGGACAGGGATGGCTCACTCTTCCCCCTCACCTCGGTCTCGCCCGCCTTCCTCTCCGCCGCGCTGCAGAAGTCATGGCGGGACAGGCTGGTGGAGCAAGCGAGCGAGCGACTGGGGTGTGTGGGGGATCATGTCTGCGTTTCTGCTGCCCTCAGCGTCCTCAACTTCCCTTCTCGTACCCCTCGGGAACGTTCAGTCCTCCTCGCCTTCCTCTCCCGGAGTTTATGGACCAAGTTTGGTCTTCGAGAGGCGGGTTATGAGGTGGACTACAAATGCCCGTGCGGGTACGAGCATGACAGCATGTATTACAGACTGTTCGAATGCGTCCTTTCGGCGGCCGAGCGAGCTGAGCATTTCAGCTTTGAAGATACCGCTGCTCTCAAGAATGCGGACTGGACTCATCTGGGTCTGGACGTCAAGGGTAAGTTTGACGTCAATGCCACAGCAGGGCTTGGTCTCGAGAGTGCAACCTTGTGGGCGATGGACCCTAACACCACTCTAGCCCAAGCCCTGCAGGGCAACTTGTACCTGGACGGGTCGTGCTTTAAAAAAGGTCCGACGTGTGATCACCGGGCGGGATGGGCTGTTGTAGTCATTTACCCTGCCACGGGTGAAGCCATAGCTGCATTAGCTGGCACTGTTGGTAGAGCTTTGCCTCAGACCTCACCCGCGGCAGAATTCTTAGCTGCATACGCCGCGGTCAAGTTCGGAAGTAATATCTCGGCTTTGATTGCCGCCTACACTGGCACATGCAGACTGCACGCCCCAGGTGTGTCCCCTAAAGGTTGTTATTCGGGCATTAAGTTGCTCATGAAAGGTTGTGCCAGCTGGAGATGGGACATCGACCTGATTGAAGTCAAGTCGCATCAAAATCTCTCCGAATTAAAGCCCCACACAGAAGAATGGCGGTGTGCTTCGGGAAACGCCGAGGCCGATCGGTGGGCGAAGTGGGCGGCCAACGAGCTGTCGCAACCCTCCCCTGCCGGCAATCAACGGACAGATTCGCGTTTCAAGTTGTTGCAGCGATTCCGACACTATGCTTGTAAGGTCTTGACAAAGTGGTCTCCTGTTGCTTCCAAGCCTTGGGGCAAAGCATTGGACAAACCTAACAAGTCGAATAGTCCCCCTGTCGAGGCTGCGTCCGCCTCTGGCTCCAATCTTGTGCCCCCTCCTCCACACCCCCCTGCGGTGTCAGGGGGTCGGTTGGTGCATGATTGGACTTTGAGCCTGGAGGGATGTGTGTGCAAGCTGCGCAAGACGTGAGCGCTTTCTGAGGCGAGGAAAGAGGCCAGGCTCAACGAGAAGTGCACTGGCAGTTCCCCTCTTAAAACCCTCGATGCTGACAGCCACGGCCGCACGCTGGTGGTGGCCGATTTTGAGGCAGGCGAGAGCTTCATCATTGCTTGTCAGACTTGTGGAGCTTATGCGGTCTCGAATCCACGTAAGTTGTGCAGCTTTTGTCCAAGGCGCTTTCCGGACGCCCAGAAGCGTGGATCCAAGTATGTATGGAATGAAGTGTGTCAAGGAAGGCACCCCAAGAAGCCCAGGGTGCAGCTTCGCCCCTTCATCCCCCTGGCCCAGCTCCTGGCAGATTCAGCCCAGGAGCAGCAGGAGCAGGAGAGGGAGGAGGGTAGGTAGGGCTGGAGCGGGGAGCGTGCGCGGGAGGGAGAGAGAACCCCCTGCGCGCGGCACGATCTCGCCAGCCAGATCTTCCAGGCGCGCCCTGCGCCTCCGCGCCGCCGCGCGATTGCAGCCAAGACGGCAGAACCCCCTTTCATCAGGGTGCGTGCTGGTCCTCCTCCTCCTCCTCCTCCTCCGCCTCCTCCTCCTGTTCTTATTAGTTGTCCTCCTCCTCCTACTCCTCCTGCTCCTCCTCCTCCTCCTGCTCCTCCTCATCCTCCCTCCTCCTCGTCTTACTGCTCCTCCTCCTCCTCCTCCTCCTCCTCCTCCTCCTCCCTCCTCCTCCTCCTCCTCCTCCACCTCCTCTTCTCCTCCTCCTCCTCCCTCCTTCACCTCCTCCTCTCCTCCTCCTCCTCCTCCTCCTCCTCTCCACCTCCTCACCTCCTCCCCTCCTCCTCCTCCTCCTCCTCCTCCTCCTCCTCCTCCTCCTTCCTCCTCCTCCTCCTCCTCCCTCCTCAGCATCATCATCATCATCATCATCATCATCATCATCAGCAGCAGCAGCAGCAGCAGCATCATCATCGTCATCATCATCATCATCATCAGCATCATCAGCAGCAGCATCAGCAGCAACATCATCCTCATCCTCATCCTCATCATCATCAGCATCATCATCAGCAGCAGCATCATCATCAGTATCATCATTAGCATCATCATCAGCATCATCAACATCACCATCCGCATCATCATCATCAACCGCAGCATCATCATGATCAACACCATCCTCATCAGCAGCAGCATCACCATCATCACCAGCATCATCATCATCATCATCATCATCAGCATCATCATAAGGAGCATCATCAACAGCCTTATCATGATCAGCATCAGCAGCAGCATCATCAGCATCATCATCCTCATCATCAGCAGCATCATCATCATCAGCATCAACATCAACAGTATCAGCATCAGCATCATCATAAGCAGAATCAGCATCATCGCCATCATCATCATCCTCAGCAACAGCATCAGCATCACCATCATCAGCGTCAGCATCCTCATTAGTATCAGCATCATCATCGTCACCATCATCATCAGCAGTATGATCAGCATCACCATCAACATTGGCATCAGCATCATCAACATCATCATCCTCAGCATCAGCATCATCATCATCATCATCAGCAGCAGCAGCATCGTCAGCATCGTCATCATCATCGTCAGCATCAGCATCATCATCACCATCAACAGCATCATCAGCATCATCAGCATCATCAGCAGCATCATCAGTGTCGTCATCATCAGCATCATCAGCAGCATCATCACCATCATCATAGTCAGCATCAGCATCAGCATCATCATCATCATTATCAGCATCAGCATCATCATCGGCACCATCATCATAATCATGATCAGCATCATCATCATCAGCAGCAGCATCATCAGCATAACCGGCCATCAGAATCATCATCATCAACATGAGCATCATCATCATCAGCATCAACATCATCATCATCATCCTCAAAATCATCATCATCAGCATCATCACCGTCAGCAGCAGCAGCATCATCACCATAACCATCACCACCACCATCATCACCATCACCATCACCATCACCATCCGCATCATCATCATCATCAGAACCCTCATCATCATAAGCATCAGCATCATCATCATCATCATCATCATCATCATCATCATCATCATCATCATCATCATCAGCAGCAGCAGCAGCAGCAGCAGCATCAGCATCAGAATTATCACCGCGCGGCACGGACGAGTAAGAGGAGCAGGGGCCTTCTGAGTGCGGAAGACGATCAAGAAACCGAGGACAAAGGAGAAGCCGCTGAAGACGTTCGCGTCTCACGGGCGGCGGTGGTGACGACACCCCAGGAGCGACGAACAGATCCACACGATCCAAACATCGAGCGCTGTACAAAGTTGGAGCCATATACGTGTACATAGATATACAATACAGATATACAGACACGAGAGAGCACGGCATGCGTCTCAACCGCAAAACAATCGCTGGGCGACTGCGGTCATCAGAACATCGCTCCGCGTTCGAACAATAAATAAGCAGCTTTTTGCGCGACTGGTCATGTGCCAGCCTCGTCGCGCCATGCGCGGTGGCGCACGTGCATCGCATCGGCGAAAGACTCGAATTACGACCTTTCGCGCTCGAGCCGGCGCGAGGTACTCATCAATTTCTTCGCGAGACTGGGTAGCGTTCGGGCGCGCGTGGGCCAAACTCGCACGTCGCATCGGCGGCGGCATCGAAACGACTGCCTTGGGTCCCCTGGAATTCCCGAGGGTTCCTTGCAGTTCCCGGAGAGCCCTGGGGCTTCCTGGAGCTCCCTGAAGTTTCCTGGGACGTCTTGGGGTTGCCTAGAACTCCTGGGAGCTCCCTGACGTTTTCCATGGTGCTATGGGGAGCCCTGCGGTTCCTTGGGGTTTCCTGAGGCCCTCTGGGGGCTCCCCGAAGCTCCCTGGGGTGTCCTGGGGCGTCCTAGGGGGCCCGGGACCCCCTCAGAAACGCCTAGGCAGCTCCCAGGCAACGCTTGCTCCTCTCCAGCCCGACAACGATCTGAGAAAGGAGTTCGCGCAACCTGGGTTACCAAGGCGAATCTGGTTTGCTGATTCTGACTGGGGGGTCCTGGGGCGTCCCAGGGTTGCGTGGGATCTCATGGCAGCTCTTCAGGTTCCCGGGGGGGTCCTGGGGTTCACTGGAGTTTCCTGGGACATCCCGGAATTACCTGGGACCTGGCGAGGAGAGTTCCATGGGGTTCGCCCAGGTTTCCTGGTGTCCTGGGGGGGGCTATGAGGTTCCCTGGGGGCCGCCAATTTGCAACCAGGGAAGTTCCACAGGGACGTCTCATCTAGCATCCGGCGAGTTCTTGGGGGTTCCAAGAGCCTTCTGCGTCGTGTTTGGGCGTCCTGGGAGTCCTTGGGGCTTTCGGGGGTTCCCTGGGCTGCTTTTTTGTTGGCTGGTCTCCTCAAAACGTTCCTGGGGGATTAAAAATTGACACCCCTCAGGGTCCAAAAACACAAAGATTTGCCACATTCCTGAAACTCGGTGGCACCCCTCACGCAGATCGGCGGGGTCAGGGTCGAAAAACACAAAAAGATTTGCCACATTCCTAACATTCGGTGGCACCCCTCACGCAGATCGGCGGGGTCAGGGTCCAAAAACACAAACGACTTGCTGCATTTCTCAAATTCGGTGGCACCCCTCACGCAGATTGGCGGGATCAGGGTCCAAAAACACAGGATTTGCCACATGTTTTGGATTCGGTGGCACCCCTCACGCAGATCGGCGGGGTCAGGGTCCAAAAACACAAACGATTTGCCGCATTTCTAATATTCGGTGGCACCCCTCACGCAGATCGGCGCGGTCAGGGTCCAAAAACACATGGGATTTGCCACGTGTCTTAAATTCGGTGGCACCCCTCACGCAGATCGGCGGGGT
Organism: Prorocentrum cordatum; assembly: GCA_963575745.1. Lineage (NCBI taxonomy): Eukaryota > Dinophyceae > Prorocentrales > Prorocentraceae > Prorocentrum > Prorocentrum cordatum. The sequence goes on along the minus strand of CAUYUJ010003114.1, from coordinate 463,944 downwards.
CAGGGTCCAAAAACACAAAGGATTAGCCGCATTTTTAAAATTCGGCGGCACCCGTCACGCAGATCGGCGGGGTCAGGGTCCAAAAACACAGGGGAAGTGTCAGATTTCTGAAATTCGGTGGAACCCCTCACGCAGATCGGCGGGGTCAGGGTCCAAAAACACAAAGGACGTGTCACATTTCTAAAAACACATGGGTTTGGCCACATTTCTGAATTCAGTGGCACCCCTCACGCACATCCGTCACCCGAATCGAGCCGGAGCGCTCCCGGAGCGGCCCGACGAGCAACCCGTGCGAACTGGCACGAGCGGGCCGCCCGAAATTGGGCCGGGAACGTACCGGAGCCCAAAACCATATTAAATAAATTGTCCCAGTGCGACCCTACCTAGGAGTTGGAGCATTTAGGAAAACAGCATCTACATGCTGCGTTGTGCTGCGCTATGCTATGCTATGCTGCGCTATGCTGCGCATGCTGTGCTGTGCTGTGCTATGCTATGCTATGCTATGCTTTGCTATGCTGCGCTCAGCTGCGCTATGCTGCGCTATGCTATGTTATGCTATGCTGTGCTAGGGTACGCTCGGCTGCGCTGTGTTATGCTATGCTATGCTATACTGCGCTATGATGCACGATGTTATGCTATGCTATGCTGTACTGCGCTATGTAATGCTATGCTATGCTATGCTGCGCTATGCTATGATATGTTAGGCTGTGCAATGAAATGGTGTGCTGCGTTATGATGTGCAATGCTATGATATACTATGGTATGCTATGCTGCGATATGTTGTAATATGCTATGCTATGCTGTGATGTGCTATGCTATGCGATGCTGCGCTGTGCTAGGGTAAGCAATGCTGTGATATGCCATGTTATGTGATGCTGCGCCGTACTATGCTATGATATGGTATACGATGCTATGGTATGCGATGCTATGTTGAGCTATGAGATGTTATGCTACGATATGATATGCTACGATATGTTTGGATATGCTATGCTATGCTATGCTGTGTTAATGCTGCGCTGCGCTATGTTGCGCTGCGCTGAGCTAAGTTTTGAGGGAGCTAAGCCATGCTAAAGTAAGCTCGGCTAAGCTGAACTAAGCTAGACTAGGCTAGGCTAAGTTAAGCTAAGGTAAGCTAGGCTAAGATAAGAAAAGCTAAGCTAAGCTAAGCTAAGCTAAGATGAGATAAGCTAAGCTAAGCTAAGCTAAGCTAAGCTAAGCTAGGCTAAGCTAAGCTAAGCTGGGCTAAGCTAAGCTAATATGGTATAAGCTAAGCTAAGCTTAGCTTAGCTTAGTTTAGCTAAGCTAAGCTGGGTGAACCCAGGGGGCGCAAGTGGGGGAACCGCGGGGCGGATGCCAGGGGAACCGCCCGGGGCGATATCCACTGCCCGGCCCCTTTAAGCTAAGAGAGTAAGAACCTTCTAGGCAGAGCCTAGGTAGGGAAAAAGAAAATGTGTATTGGGAACAGTTTTCGTGGAGCCATTGATATTTTGCCGGGTCGGCCAGAATCTGCCAGATTTGCCAGACTCGAGCGCGGCGTCGGCAAGCCCGAACAAGCCCGAAATCCAAGCCCAGGAGCTCCCAGGCGCGCCCGAGCGCTCCGTGCGAGCCGGAGCGCCCCTGGAGCGGCCCGACGAGCATTCCGTGCGAGCTGGCACGAGCGGGCCGGCCGGAATTGGGCCAGGGACGTACCGGAACCCAAAATCAGATTGAATCATAAAGGAAATATGTATTGGGAGCCGTTTTTGAGGAGCCACTGACATTTTGCCGGGTCGGCCAGAATCTGCCAGATTTGCCGCGATCGAGCGCGGCGTCGGCAGGCCCGAAATCAAAGCACAGGCGCTCCCGCGCGCTCCCAGGCGCGCCCAAGCGCTCGGTGCGAGCCGGAGCGCTCCCTGAGCGGCCCGACGAGCACTCCGCGCGAGTTGGCACGAGCGGGCCGCCCGAAATTGGGCGGGGGACGTACCAGAGCCCAAAACCAAATTCAAAAATAAATAAAATGTGTAATGGGAGCCGTTTTTGTGGAGCCATTGACATTTTGCCGGGTCGGCCAGACTATGCCAGATTTGCCAGACTCGAGCGCGGCGTCGGCAAGCCCGAAACCCAAGCCCAGGCGCTCCCAGGCGCTCCGAGGTGCGCCCAAGCGCTCCGTGCGAGCCGGAGCGCCCCTGGAGCGGCCCGACGAGCACTCCGCGCGAGCTGGCACGAGCGGGCCGCCCGAAATTAAGCCAGGGACGTACCGGAGCCCAAAACCAGATTGAATAATAAAGAAAATATGTTTTGGGAGCCGTTTTTGAAGAGCCACTGACATTTTGCCGGGTCGGCCAGAATCTGCCAGATTTGCCAGACTCGAGCGCGGCGTCGGCAAGCCCGAAACCCAAGCCCAGGCGCTCCCAGGCGCTCCGAGGCGCGCCCAAGCGCTCCGTGCGAGCCGGAGCGCCCCTGGAGCGGCCCGACGAGCACTCCGTGCGAGCTGGCACGAGCGGGCCGCTCGAAATTGGGCCGGAGCGTACCGGAGCCAAAACAAGATCAAAGGAAATATGTATTGGGAGCCGTTTTTTGAGGAGCCACTGACATTTTGCCGGGTCGGCCAGAATCTGCCAGATTTGCCACGATCGAGCGCGGCGTCGGCAGGCCCGAAATCCAAGCACAAGCGCTCCCAGGCGTGCCCAAGCGCTTCCAAGCGCTCGGCTTGCGAGCCGGAGCGCCCCTGGAGCGGCCCGACGAGCATTCCGTGGGGGCCTGCACGAACGGGAGCGCTTCCGGAGTGGCCCGACAAGCATTCCGTGCGAGCCGGCGCGAGCGGGAACGCTTCCGCAGCGGCCCGACAAGGCGCCCCAAGGATTTGCCACATTTCTGAAATTCGGTGGCACCCCTCACGCGGATCGGTGGGGTCAGGATCCAAAAACACATGGGATTGAAACATTTCTGAAATTCGGTGGCACCCCTCACGCAGATCCGTCGGGTCAGGGGCCAAAAACAGAAGGGATTTGCTACATGTCTGAAATTCGGCGCCACCCCTTACGTAAATCGGCAGGGTCAGGGTCGAAAAACAAATAAGTCCCGACACTGCTTCACGGCAAAGCCAAAGCCTCATGATTTCGTTCTTACATGGACCATTCTCCGAGAGAGGGGGCCAGCGGCAGGGGACGAAGCCCTTACGGATTTCAGGTTTGCGGCGCTTTCAGGGCGGCAAAGAACAAAAATCGCGAGGCCATTTCGCCACGGAGGGAAGGTTGTTTCCACATGGCGCACTAGGCCGACACCTCGCCTCTGGGGGGCCGACATCTCAAACATGGTTTGAGGTGTCTGCCCTGCTGCTGACACCCCTCACGGCAATTTCCAGGGTCTGGCCCCCCCTGGCTGACACCTTCCGCCGACACACCAAGGATATCTCCATGTGAACTCAAGACTGATTTCACATGGATGCGGGCAATATTTATATCCATATCCAGGGCGTCTTGGACTTTCGTGGAAGGGGCGCCGCAAGGCCGAGGCGCACTGGATATGGATAAAACTCGAGCCTCTGGTAGGGGCCCGACTTCTATCCACATCCAGTGCTCCTCGGCGTTCTGGGGAAGGGAGCCCGGAAACCCCAAGCTGCAGTGGATGAGGACACACATTTTGCCCGTACTGGAGATTTTACGTCATTGGCCTGAATCCCGGGTGCTGGTCGACGTGAGGTCGGCGAAGTGTGGTGCTCGAGCGCTGGCCATGCTTCGGTGTCTTGGGCTGTTTGCATCCACGAGTCAAGACTCCAGGAGTCTTTGGCCGTTTGCGTCTTGGTGCCTCGATGTCTTGGAATCTCCATGCGAGCTCAAGACTCGGGGATGGACAGACCTCCCTTTAGTAAAACGTGGTTTACTGAAAACGACCTGAGGCCCAAACCTGGCGGGCGCAAGCCTGGAAAATAACGGCCACGGCGCCCTCTGGAGAACCAAAAACGGACAATTCACTAATCGACGTGTCACTGTTGGGGGTTCTGTCCCCCCCCGAAAGACTGATGTCACCTTGAGATTCCCATCGCACCTTCGCCCGTCACAACACACACGGCGGGGGAGGCGGAGCCCACCGCCCGCGCCGCTCGGAGGCGGGCGACACGGCTCTCGCCCGCCGGCGCAGCGCGGATGGCGCTGCGCGCGCACCGCCCCGACCATCGGCCGGTCGCCGCCCGACGCTCGTCGGCAGCGGTGCTCGCCGTGGAGGAACAGGCGGACACAGGGAGGAAGGAGAGAGAGAAGAAAGATAGAGAGAGAGAGAGAAGAAAGATAGAGAGAGAGAGAGAGAGAGGAGAGAGAGGAAGAGGGAGAAGAAAGAGAGAGAGAGAGAGAAGGGAGCCAAAAGAAAGCAGCGAAGGACCCGACCATTTGCACCTGCGAGCACCGCGGCGCAAGGGGTATGAGGGAGGGGGCCAGCAAACCTCGGCGGGAGGGCGGGAGGAAGAGCGGGCAGCGGCAAGCGGGGAGTCTACCTGGCGTCGCGCGAGCCCCAGGCGCCGCCGTTTCGCGGCCACTTCCTCGCCAGCTGTTCCTCCCCTCTGCTTGCGTTCGTTGCGCACTGCGCTTCTGCCCGCCTGGCCGGCGATGGCCCGGGCCCCGAAGGCTACCGCGTTGTCCCCCATTGCCTTCCTTCATATTTTAGGGGGCCATTTGCGAACCCTACCCCTACCCTCCACGATTTCTGAGGGGGAGGGTGGGGTTCACTTAATTCAGGAGCTCCCGAGCGAAGTGAACCCCACCCTCCCCCTCAGAAATCGTGGGGGGTAGGGGTAGTGTTCGCAAATGGTCCCCTATATTTACGCATGAGTTGTCCCCCCGCCCTGGCGCGGCCCTGCGCATAGCCCCGCAGCGCGCTCCGATCGCCCGGAAGGGGTCCCGGCGGCGCGCGCGGGTCGTCCGCGGCAAAAGAGCAAAACAACAAGTAGCGGGCGACAACGGGCGAAGCGCTGGGAAGGGCGCGTGGGAGTCGGGCAGATCCTTGAGGCAGAGTGCAAGGGAGATCCCGCGACGCGCGCTGGTCGCACCGAGAGGATTTCAGCGACCCGCGCGGGTCGTCCGCGGCACCAGACCGAACAATTGAACAGTCGACAGAAGGCGAGGCTCTGGGGGGGCCACGATACAGCCACGAAGCGCGTGAGAAGTGTGTCAAAAGGGCCGTCGAGCCGCATGTGGACCCGGCCACTGGGGCCATCGGTGGAGCTCCCCATGGGGCCACGAAACGTGCGAGCGGTGTGCCGACATGGACATGCGTTGGACGGGGAGCCGCATGTGGACCCTGCCTCTGGGGCCTTCGGTGTAGCTCCCGATGGGGCCACGAAGCGTGTGCGGGGTGTGCCGAAGTAAACATGCGGTGGGCGGGGAGCCGCATGTGGGCCTTCGGTGGAGCTCCCTATGGGGCCACGAACCGTGATAGAAAGGGGGCTAAATAAACTTGTGGTGAACGGTGAGCCGCATGTGGACCCTGCCACTGGGGCCTTCGGTGGAACTCCCCGATGGGGGCACAACCCGAGTGACGGGTGTACCGAAATCCCACCAGCCCTTTAGGGCATAGGTGGTCTAGGGAGCTTCCTCTTCCAACCCCCTTCGTCCCCTTCGGGGAGGGGTCTACCCCTCCCTCTACTCCCTCCCTTGGACCTGGACGGGGGGTTCCGCGGGTAGATGGAGCGTCCGGAACGGCCCCAGCGAGGAAACCAAAATCTCTGGCTTTACTAAAGTTTTGGCCCCAGTTTAGCCTCCTGGAGGAGGGCCCTGATAAAAGACCCCCCACTTTTTTAATCCATCTCCTCCGAGATGGCCCCAAGAGCGCTTCCAAGGCTCCCAAGGGTACACCAAGACGGCCCCAAGAGGTGGCCAGGAGGTCCCAAGAGGCCCCCAAGAGGTCCCCAGGATGCCCCCAAGAGGCTCCCAAGAGGCTCCCAAGAGGCCCCAAGAGGCCCCCTAGAGGCACCCACGACGCTCCAAGAGGCCTCGGCGAGAATGTCAAAATCATTGATGTAACTCAGGTTTTGGCCACATTTGGGCCTCCTGGGGGGGGGGGCACTGATCAAGATGACTCCAAGAGCGCCTGGGAGAGCCCAAGATGACCTCCAAGATGTTTCGAGAGATCCCAAGATGCCTCAAGATGGCTCCCATGATCCTCCAAGAGGGCCCAAGACCGCTCCAAGACGGCTCCAAGTGGCCAAAGAGCTCCCCCACTGGAGGCCGCCAAAATCCTTCCAAAACCTAAGGGAAAACACTGTTGTTGGCTTCTCGCCTGTTCGCTACCGATGGCCATCACAAGCCTCAAGATGGCTCCAAGGTGGCCCAAGAGGGCCCCAAGAGAGGCTCAAGAGAGCCCGAAGACGGCCCAAAGAGCGCCCAAGAGCGCTCCAAGAGCGCCCCAAAGATCGCCCCAAGAGGCAACTTTCTGGAACGCTGAATAATGATCCCTCTTGTTTGATCGATGTCCTCCTAGATGGCCCCAAGAGCGTTCCCAAAGCTCCCAACAGCGCTTCAAAGAGGGCCCCGAGAGGCGCCCAAGAGACCCCAGAAGGCCCCAACAAGCGCCCAAGAGGCTTCCAAGAGGCTCCCAAGAGACCCCCAAGAGGCCCCAAGAAACTCTCCGAGGCGCCCAAGACGCTCTAATACGCTCCAAGAGACCTCCACTGGAATACATTTCCTCTGTGTGCTGCCCACTTTCCTGGTCGAGGCAATTCCTCAGGGCATCGTTTCTGGATGGGCTGGTGGGTTTTTTTTTTCGCTCGCGGCTGCGAGACAAAAGTCAGGCGGCGAGAAGCAAAGTCCGGGACATGAACGAGGCGAATTAGCTACAGCAGGCACAGGCCGGCCAGACCGCTCACAGAGCAGCCGCGAAGCTGAAGGGGAGCTGACGGCGGGGGAATCCTGAGAGCTCGAGCACGCGCACAGACAAAATGTCATGGAATTCGGAGCCTGCCACAATATGAGACGTGAACCAGGACAACCAAGCCCGACAATCTGAATGGAGGCACGACCCACACAGCAGGGACGTGAACCAGGATGGGCAAGTCCGTCGTGCTGAGTGGGAGCAAGTGGGAGGCCATTGCAGTGAGTCGCCAGTGGGGCGCCAGGCTCCACACGCCCGGACGACTTGAACTAGCCAGAAAGGCTGAGCTGTCGTGAGCCGTGGTGCAACGCAACTGGGGAAAGCTGAAGGTGAGCCTGGAATGCTGCACCTGCTGCGGAAGGCTGAACCACTCCGTAACGAAGTCAACACCTGTCAGACCACCCCACAGCGCAAGGGGGAACCGAGCGACTGTGTGCCTCGCAGTGCGTGCCGGCAAGGCGTCAGGCCTCTCTGAGCGGGGGGAAGCCAGCTGGCGTGGACAGCATCGCCAGCGGGAAAGAGTAGGGGGAGCTGCACTGATGGTAGCGTTGCCCTGAAGGCGAAACTATACCAGAGCAGGCGAATCCCCAAGAAAACAAAACGGGCTGCACCTCCCAGGGCACGTGGCGCCTGTGCGAGGGGGCGTGCCGATGCCATAGGGCGATGCGCCTGGGGGAGCTGCACTTGCCGATGGCATAGGGCGATGCGCCTGGGGGGAGCTGCACGGCGATGGACACGAGGGCCCTCGGACGCAAAGTCAGACCCAGCCCGCCGCTGGCACTTCCGCCCAAGCTCCCGGAACGGCAACAAACACCACGTGGCCCTCCAGGGTCGCAGCTGATCGCCGCTGAGAGCGACGAGACAAACCACGAACAGCGAGGGGCACGGGCGGCCCAGGGAAGGGGGGCCACGCCCGACGTCGGACAGCGCGTCTGGCGGGCCCTGGGGCCAAGAGCGGGGGACACCCGCGAGGCCCCAAAGGGGAGAGGCGGGGGGGGCACCGCTCCTCCCCTCGGTCTGGCCCCGCGCCCGTGGGTCAGGAGAAGTGGTTATTGGTTCCTCCAGGGTCGCGGCTGATCCCCGCTCAAGACAATGAAATGATGGGTGGGTCGCCATTATCTTGGGTCCTCCAGGGTCGCAGCTAACCGCCGCTCAAGAGCATGGCATCGATTGTGGTCCTCCAGGGTTGCAGCTGATCGCCGCCGATGTTTGTGAGTCAGTAGTGCGACGAGACTGCGTCCTGGCAAGGTTGTGCCCACCGCCAGGTAGGCGGCGAGGAATGAGCTTGCCTCAGTCCTCTGTGAGAGAGCAGTGCGCGATGCAACTTCCCGCCTCCGCCACACGCGCTGATCCCAGCGCTGTGGCTGATGACGCCCGGCTCAAACTGCCCCATCGCATCTCGCTGAGGAGCGACAGAGCCTGCGCCCACTGCCCGGCCTTCCCACACGCGCTGACCTCGGCATTGTAGCTGCAAGCGTCTGGCTGCAGCGTCGCCTACCACATCTCGCTGCGCAGCGACAGAGCCCGCTGCCACTGCCCGCCTCCCCCACACGCGCCTATCGCAGCTTTGTAGGTCACTACGTCGGGCTCCCACGTCGCGTCTCATCTCTATCTGAGCATCGACAAAGCCCGTTGCCCCTGCCCGCCTCTCTCGCACGCCCGACCCCAGCGCAGTGGCTGATTACGTTGGCCTACAGCTTCGGGCTTGACACCTCCCGAAGCAACCATGAGCCTGAGACCACGGATACCTTTCTCGCACGCGCTATGCCGGCGTTGTATCTGATGACGTATGGCTCGATTCCGCCTCCCGAGTCTCGCTGAGCAGCGACATGCCTGCTGCCACTGGCCGCCTCTCTCACGCGCGTTGCAGCAACGTTGTAACCGATGGCGCCTGGCGCCAACTTCGCGGCGCGAAACTCGCCAACCGGGACAGCCTGCTGCCATTGTCCGCCTTTCACGCACACTCTGATCCCACTGCTGTAACTGATCACGTTGGGCTCCGATGCCGCCTGCCACATTCTGCTGCGCAGCGGCAGGGCCTGCTGTCAGTGTCCACCCTCGTCGCAGGCGCTGGCCCCAGCGCTGCAACTGACGACGGCGGGCTCCAACTTCGCTCCCCACCTGCCCGCGGGTAGCTGCAGAGCGCGCTGCCATCCCCCGTTTCCCGGGCACTCCTGATTCCAGCGTTGCAGCTGTCAACGCTGCGCTCCACCTCCGCTTCTGACATCCCACTGAGCAGCGACAGTGAGACTTGCCACTGCCCACCCCCGGCGCACGCGCTGGCCCCAGCGCCGTAGCCCACAACGTCCAACTCGCACCTCGCACCCGTAATCTTGCCGAGCGAAGACAAAGCTTTTCGCCGTTGTCAGCCTCTCTCCCGCCGCTGATTCCAGCGTTGTAGCTGATAACGTTGGGCTCCAACGTTGTCTGTCACATATCGCTTAGCAGCGACAGCGCCTGAAACCTTTGCCCACAGCTCCCCGCGTGGACCCAGGGCCGCGGCGAACCGCCGCTCTGGGTTGGGTGAAGACGAACACCCGCAGAGGGAGGCGGCAGACGGCCCTTGTCAGACAGCACCGGGATGCAAGAGTAGCCTGAGCCCCCGTGGGGCGCCTCGTGCCCGTAGTCTCTGCTACTCCCCGGGTGGGGCCCCTTGAGCCCCCGCAGGATGTCTCGCGCTCGAAGCCTCTACAATCCCCGCGTGGATCCAGGGACGCGGCAACAGCCGCCCTGGGTTGAGTGAAGACGGAGCGCGCGCGGGGGGGGGCGATCGTCGGCCCTTGGCCGACAGCGCCGGGGCGCCAGAGTACCTCGAGCTTCCGCGGGAGGCCCCAGGCCCGCAGTCCCTGCTGCCCCCCGCGCGCGCCCAGGGTCGCAGCTGACCGCCGCTGAGAGGAAGGCGACACCGAACGGTCGGTCTTTCGCCCACAGCTGGCGTGACCCAGGGAGGGCAATCTGCAGCCAGTGGACTGACTCACTGAGGGCGGTGCTGTCACCTCGAAGGCCGACGCGTCCGTGGGGGGTGCGTGGCGGTGCACCCGGGGGCGCCGCTGACCGCTGCTGAAGTGTGGGAGGGGGTGTCGCGCCCGTAGCCTCAGCTGCTCCCCGCGTGGACCCAGGGTCGCGGCAACGCCGCTCTGGGTTGGGCGAAGACAGCACCCCCGGAGGGTGGCGGCAGGCGGCCCCTGTCAGACCACACCGGGATGCAAGAGTACCCCGAGCCCCCGCGGGGCGCCCACGGGGGGCGGCGGCAGACGGCCCAGGGCGGACAGCACTGGGATGCCAGAGCACTTTGAGCTCCCGCGGGAGGCAGAAAGGAGCAGTCCAGAGTGGGCGGCCAGCCCCGCTGAAGGCTGGTCGGCCAACGCGGGGGCCGGAACTCCAGTGGGGGCGGTGCGCGTTGGTTCCTCCAGGGTCGCAGCTACCCGCCGCTGATGTTCTGGCGCCAACAGAGAGGCGAAACTGAGACCTAACGAAGACGGACCTGGCGGACAGCACATGGGACGCAAGGGCACCCGGAGCCCCCCCGGGAAGACACGAGCCCGAAGGGGGGCAGACACACCGCACACCGAACGGATCCCAGGTGCACCTCTCAGGGGGCACGGCCGCAATTTCCTAGGGGCGTCCGGGGTCGCGGCTAGCCGCCGCTGAGAGGAAGGTAATACCGAACGGTCGATCTTTTCGCCCACTGCTGGCGTGGTCCAGGGCGGGCAGGCTGCAGCCAGTGGACAGACGCGCCGGGGGCAGCGCTGCCACCTCGAAGCCGACGCATCCGCGGGGGGGGGGGGGGCGCCTCCAAGGGGCCGCTGACCGCTGCTGGAGAATGGAGAGGAGGTGCCGCGCCCGCAGTCTCAGCTGCCCCCCGCGTGGATCCAGGGTCGCGGGAACCGCCGCACTGGGCAAAGTGAAGGCGGAGCGCGCACGGGGGGAGGGGGCAGACGGCCCTTGGCCGACAGCGCCGGGACGCAAGGCACCTTGAGCCCCGCCGGGGGGGGGCGACGGGGCGGGCGCCCTGGGATGCGGCTGCTGGACAGGAGTGCGCGGGGCCCTTCGCAGCCAGCGCGGTGCCGCGACGTGGGGCAGCAAACGCTACTGCGGGGAGACGACCAGCCACTGTTTTTCGCCCTTGTTGGGTGTGTGGGTGTTCTGGTGCCCCTTTGCCGCATGGCGACCCCTGCCCTCGCCGCCGCTTCGACCCGGGCGCCGATGCCGCAACAGAGCCCAGTCGACGCCAAGGCCCAGCGCGTCGCTAACAGCCCGCACGTCGCACTTGTGGCTGCGGAAGGAATCCAGGAAGCGAAGGCAGGTTTGCGGGTCGCGCCGAAGCGGGTCGAGCGCGCCTTCGCTGCCAGGCACGGCCTGCTGCTTGGCGAAGGCGTGCCAGGTGCCTTTGAACATTGCCCCCAGGGTGACTTGGAGCCGCCTCATCGCATCGCCGGGGGTCTCCCCGGGAAGGCCCCACTGGATGGTGTCGATCTTTGCTTTGCGCAGCTGCTGTCCCGCGTCGGGGTCTGAGGGCTCTGGCCACTGGCGCGGCTCTGGCCATTGGCGCTGCCGCGCGCGGTTCTGGACAGAGGGCTCGCAGTCTGTTCGCGACAGTTCCGGTTGCACGCCTGGCGGGGCCCTGCGGGAAGATGCGGGCCGCGCGGTTGGCCGCCGGGCAGGGGCAGGATCGCCTCCGGGAGCCCGGGCGGGCGCTGTCCTGGGGCGCGCGGGGAGAGGCCCCTTTTCGCTGGCGCTCGCCTTCGGGCCTGCGCCCGCCGTCGCTCACGGGCGCGCCCCATTCGGTCAACGCGAATCGCTCCGGTCTCGGGGGCGCCGCTGGTCGCGCCAGGCGCGCGCGCGCACGGCGACGCCGCTTCCGTTGCCAGAGCGCAGAATTCCTTGTCAGGCGCGCCCTGGGCGTCTGGAGGGAACGCCCGAGGTTCGCCGCCCGTTAGAGCGGGTTCACTGGCAGGGGGAGGGAGGGCGAATAGGCGCAAAGGGGGTTCTCCCGACGAGCCGGCAGATGGCTTCGATGTCCTGCGTCTGAACGGCTGGTCCGCGGCCCCCCTGTCGGGTCTGCGGCGCCACCAGAGGACTGCTGACGGTCTGCTTATTTTGTGGAGAAGGTGGGGGCGGCAAGGCGTGGCAGGCGAGCCCCTGCTGGTCCAGGGTCCCGCTTCGCGGACCGTCGCGGCTGTCGCCCGCACTTTCGGGGGCCAACCCGTCTACCCGGTTCTGCTCCAGGGGCACGGGTGACGGTTTGTGCCTCTTCCGCACCTTCAAAGGCCCCCGCCGCTTCAGGCCCCCGATAATCCGCGGCCCCCGAAGCTTCCGCCCCTTCCGCCGCGGCCTCCCTCTCCTTTTCCCTGTCATCCAGGGTCGCGTCTCCTGACCCAGCCGGGCAGCTGGAGTCGAGGAGATGGCTTGGGCACTGAAGCTCTTCCGCGCAGCTAGAGTAGCGAAGCCGGCCCGGTCATTGAGATGGAAGAGTGCCTTGTGGCCTCGGAGACCGGGGGTCAGGGGGCAAGGGTGCCTCATTCTGACCCGCTCCGCCCCCTTCAGGACTGACGGACCCTGCGTCTTCTCGCGGGTTCTGCTGGCTTCCAGAGGCGCCCGGAAGGCCGTCAGGGAGCAGGGGTACCTCCTTCTGACCGTCAGAGAGGGCGATTTGAGGTCTCGCGGGTCTCTCGTCCCCAGGGTGGGTCTGCTGCTGTTGGGGCTGCTGTTGCTGCTGCTGCAGCACCTGCTGCTGCTGCTGAGGCTGCGGCTGCGGGTGCTGCTGCTGTTGCTGCTGCTGCTGTGGCTGCTGCTGCTGCTGCTGCTGCTGCAGCTGCGGGGTTATGTTGCTGCTGCTGCTGCTGCTGCTGTAGCTACTGCGGCTGCTGCCCTGCTGCGGCGTCTGTTCGCTGGGTGCCTGCGGCTGCTGCTGCTGCCGCTGCAACTGTTGGGTTCTGTTGCCGCTGCTGCTGCTGCTGCTGCTGCTGCTGCTGCTGCTGCTGCTGTGCACGCTTTGGGGGGTCTGCGGCTGCTGCTACCGCGGCTGCTGCAGTTGCTGCTGCTGCTGCTGCTGCTGCTACTGCTGCTGCAGCTGCTGCTGCCACTGCTGCTGCCGCTGCCGCGGGGGGCCGCCGAGGGCGGCAGCGGCGGCCGCCGCGGCGCCAGCCGCGGCGGGCACGTGCGCGGCCGCGCGGGCCACGGCGGCGGGCGGCACCGGGCTCGCAGCCCGCGGCCGCGGCGCCTGCGGCCGCAGGAGCGGCGGCGGTGGCGCAGGCCCCCGAGCCCTCCGCCGCCGCCGCCACCGGCGAGGAGGCAGGAGCGGCGCCGGCAGCGGCGGCGGCGGGGCCAGCGGCCAGGGCGGCCGCAGAGGCTGCCCCAGCGGCCGCGGTCGCGGCGGCGCAAGCGGCATCGCCCAGGGCCGCGCCGCAGGCGGCCGCGGCAGCGGCGGCCGGCGTGGTCGCGGCGGCGCCCAGGGCCGCGCCACCGGCGGCGGCGGCGGCGGCGGCCAGCCTGGGGGGCGGGCGGCGCGAGCGAGCGCCAGCCAGGCCAGCGCCAGCGGCCGCAGGGCCGGCGGCCCACTGAGCGGGCGGTCGGCCAGGGAGGGGCGCCGGTGCTGCGCGGGCGGCGGCGCAGCCGGCGCCGCCGTGCAGAGGGCGGCTCCATCCGGCCGGCCACGGAGGCAGCGGACCCAGGTCGCGCCGACCAACCTCGAGCCGACACGGCTTGAGCCAAGGCTTGAGCCAGGCTACGGATGGTGGGGTTATGCGAAGCGTCTAGAATAGATATGTGGTGGACGGGGCGCCGCATGTGGACCCTGCCACTGGGGCCTTCAGTGGAACTCCCTATGGTGCCACGAAGCGTGTGAGCGGTGTGCCGAAATATACATGCGATGGACGGGGAGCACAATGTGGAACCTGCCAATGTGGCCTTCGGTGGAGCTCCCTATGGGGCCACGAAGCGTGTGAGCGATGTGCGGAAATGGAAATGCGGTGGGCGGGGAGCCGCATGTGGATCCTGCCACTGGGGCCTCCGGTGAACTCCCCGATGGGGGCACAACCCGAGTGAGGAGTGTGCCGAAATAGACATGTGGTGAACGGGGAGCCGCATGTGGACATTGCCACTAGGGCCTTCGGTGGAGCTGCCTATGGGGCTACGAACCGTGTGCGGGGTGTGCCGACATGAACATGCAGTGGACGGGGGGTAACCGCATGCGGGCCCTACCACTGCGACCTTCGGCGGAACCCCCGCTGGGGCCACGAACCGTGAGGGGTGTGCCGAAACAGACATGCGGTGGGCGGGAAGCCGCACGCGGATCCTGCCACGGGGGTGGTCGGTAGAGCTCCCTGTGGGGCCACGAAGCGTGTGAGCGGAGTGCCGAAATAGACATGTGGTGGACGGGGAGCCGCATGTGGACCCTGTCACTGGGGCTCTCGGTGGAACTCCTTGTGGGGCCACGAAATGTGCGCGGGGTGTGCCGAACTGTGCCTGGTGCGGAGGAGCTTACACGAGAGGGGCGTGATCCTCCTCTCCATGCAGGGACTCAAGAACCCTTTGCAGCTGCTCCACGGGAGGCGACCCTTCCTCATTGTGGGGTGGGGTGGGGGGGCGCGACTCCAACTAAACCAGCATTCTCAAAGAACTCGCTCGCATCCTCTCCAGGGGGGGAACTCGACAGAGACACCGTCGAACATCGGGTGAACGCCTCGCGGGATCCTCCTCCAGCGGTCACTCGCATTGCGGCCTGACCTCGTCCTCTTGTCGAGACGTTTGCAAGCCTTGAGAAGATTACGAACCTGCCCTTGCAGGAAACACAGATAAACAGAGAAGAGCGGCCAGAACAACTGAGCGAAAGCAGAGGATGGCCCAGCTGTGGAATCCCACCAGCCATCTGGGCGTAGGCGGTCTAGGGCGGCTCCTCTTCCAATCCCCTTCTTGCCCTTCGGAGAGGGATTTATCACTGCTCCCTATGACTATATATCCCCTCCCCCGAGAGCTATATGCAACTGGGAGCCAACCAGGAACAATGCCGGCACCCCCCCCCACCATCCCTTTGTGAATTATCCCGGCAAAGCAACCTAACAGCGATGTGTAGAAGCATCTCTGGGAGCGTTGCCCTTAAGATTCATATGAGAACCCAGTTGTAGAATTCTGCTGTTCTCGCAGTCGCAGTCGCATTCGCGATGACAGTCGCAGCGGCAACGGCAGTCGCAGTCACAGCCTCAGCCTCAGCCAGGCTCAGCATCAGCCTGCCTCAGCCTCAGCCTCAGCCTGCCTCAGCCTCAGCCTCAGCCTGCCTCAGCCTCAGCCTCAGCCTGCCTTCAGCCTCGGCCTCAGCTTCAGCCTGCCTCAGCCTCAGCCTGCATCAGCCTCAGCCTCAGCCTCAGCCTGCCTCAGCCTCAGCCTGCCTCAGCGTCTGCCTCAGCGTCTGCCTCAGCGTCTGCCTCAGCCTCAGCCTCAGCCTGCTTCAGCCTCAGCCTCAATCTGCCTTCAGCCTCGGCCTCAGCTTCAGCCTGCCTCAGCCTCAGCCTGCATCAGCCTCAGCCTCAGCCTCAGCCTGCCTCAGCCTCAGCCTGCCTCAGCGTCAACTCAGCCTGCCTCAGCCTCAGCCTCAGCCTCAGCCTCAGCCTCAGCCTGCCTCGGCCGCAGACTGCCTCAGCCTCAGCCTGCCTCAGCCTCAGCCTGCCTCAGCTTCAGCCTGCCTCAGCCTCAGCCTCAGCCTACCCCAGCCTCAGCCTCAGCCTGCCTCAGCCCCAGCTTCCGCCTGCCTCAGCGTCAGCCTGCCTCAGCCTCAGCCTCAGCCTGCCTCAGCCTCAGCCTCAGCCTGCCTCAGCCTGAGCCTGCCTCAGCCTCAGCTTCAATCTGCCTCGGCCTCAGCCTCAGCCTGCTTCAGCCTCGGCCTGCCGCAGCCCCCCCTGCATCAGCCCCAGCCTCAGCCTCAGCCTGCTTCAGCCTCAGCCTCAGTCTGCCTTCGGCCTCAGTCTCAGCCTGCCTCAGCCTCAGCCTGCCTCAGCCTCAGCCTCAGCCTCAGCCTGCCTCAGCCTCAGCCTGCCTCAGCCTCAGCCTCAGCCTGCCTCAGCCTCAGCCTCAGCCTGCTTCAGCCTCAGCCTCAGTCTGCCTTCAGCCTCGGCCTCAGCTCAGCCTGCCTCAGCCTCAGCCTGCATCAGCCTCAGCCTCAGCCTCAGCCTGCCTCAGCCTCAGCCTGCCTCAGCGTCTGCCTCAGCCTGCCTCAGCCTCAGCCTCAGCAGCCTCATCCTCAGCCTTCAGCCTCAGCCTCAGCTTCAGCCTGCCTCAGCCTCAGCCTGCATCAGCCTCAGCCTCAGCCTGCATCAGCCTCAGCCTCAGCTTCCGCCTGCCTCAGCCTCAGCCTCAGCCTGCCTCAGCCTCAGCCTCAGCCTGCCTCAGCCTCAGCCTCAGCCTCAGCGTCTGCCTCAGCCTGCCTCAGCCTCAGCTTCAATCTGCCTCGGCCTCAGCCTCAGCCTGCTTCAGCCTCAGCCTGCGTCTGCCTCAGCCTGCATCAGCCCCAGCATCAGCCTCAGCCTCAGCCTCAGCCTGCCTCAGCATCAGCCTGCCTCAGCGTCTGCCTCAGAGTCTGCCTCAGCCTCAGCCTCAGCCTCGGCCTCAGCCCCGGCCTCAGCCTCAGCCTCAGCCTGCCTCAGCCTCAGCCTGCCTCAGCCTCAGCCTCAGCCTGCCTCAGCCCCAGCCCCAGCCTCAGCCTCAGCCTCAGCCTCAGCCTGCTTCAGCCTCAGCCTCAGTCTGCCTTCAGCCTCGGCGCTTCAACCTCAGCCTCAGTCTGCCTTCGGCCTCGGCCTCAGCCTGCCTCAGCCTCAGCCCGCATCAACCTCAGCCTCAGCCTCAGTCTGCCTCAGCATCAGCCTGCCTCAGCCTCAGCCTCAGCCTCAGCCTCAGCCGCAGCCTGAGCCTCAGCCTGCCTCAGCCTCAGCCTGCCTCAGCATCAGCCTGCCTTAGCCTCAGCCTCAGCCTGCCTCAGCCTCAGCCTCAGCCTGCTTCAGCCTCAGCCTCAGCCTCAGCCTCAGCATCAGCCAGCGTCAGCCTCAGCCTCAGACTGCTTCAGCCTCAGCCTCAGGCCGCCTTCAGCCTCAGCCTCAGCCTGCCTCAGCCTCAGCCTCAGCCGCAGCCTGCCTCAGCATCAGCCTGCCTCAGCCTCAGCCTCAGCCTCAGCCTCAGCCTCAGCCTCAGCCTGCTTCAGCCTCAGCCTCAGTCAGCCTTCAGCCTCGGCCTCAGCCTGCCTCAGCCTCAGCTTGCATCAGCCTCAGCCTCAACCTCAGACTGCCTCAGCATCAGCCTGCCTCAGCGTCTGCCTCAGCCTGCCTCAGCCTCAGCCTCAGCCTCAGCCTGCCTCAGCCTGCCTCAGCCTCAGCCTCAGCCTGCCTTCAGCCTCAGCCTCAACCTCAGACTGCCTCAGCCTCAGCCTGCTGCGTTCCCGCATACTCCTGCGGCCTCAGCCTGCGTCAGCCTCAGCCTCAGCCTCAACCTGCCTCAGCCTCAGCCGCACCTCCGATGGCTCCCGTGCGTACCTGCGCGCACGGAACGCTTCTCCGATGGCGCCGAGGTGGTTCCCGTGCGCACCTGCACGCACGGAACGCACCTCCGATGGCGCCGAGGTGGTTCCCGTGCGTACCTGTACGCACGGAACGCACCTCCGATGGCGCCGAGGTGGCTCCCGTGCGTGCCTGCACGCACGGAACGCACCTCCGATGGCGCCGAGGTGGCTCCCGTGCGTACCTGCACGCACGGAATGAGCTCCGCCGGATTCTCCCGGTTTCTGCCGGCTTCCGCCCGGACCCCCTTGAGTGTCATGGTGCTCTCTTTTGACCCTACTAGAAACCTATCAGCACAAGTTGCTAGGTAAAAAAGCCATACAAAACACACTCTGCATCCAAATCCGATGCATGCGCAGCCAACCCGATGCGGCCTCCCCCCACCATCCCTGTCAAAAAACAATACAGAATACACTTGGCGGCGGCGGCGGCGGCTGCGGCGGCGGCAGCGGCTGCGGCGGCTGCGGCGGTGGCGGCGGCGGTAGCGGCGGCGGCGGCGGGGGCGGCGGCGGCGGCGGTGGCGGCGGCGGCGGCAGCGGTGGCGGCGGCGCCTGCGGCGGCAGCGGCTGCGGCGGCGGCGATTCGGCAGCGGGTGCGGCGGCGGCGGCGGCGGGCGGCGCGGCGGCGGCGGCGGCGGGCAGCGGCAGCGACGGCGGCGGCGCGGCGGGCGGCGGCGGCGGCGGCGGCGGCTTGGCCCCCAGTAGCTGCCCATCCAAAGACGACTGCTGAATATGCTGAAGCTCGGGCCAGGCTCGGGTGTTACGTATGTGTTGGGAGGGCGGGTGGGAGTGAGCGCGACGGCTTGCGGGCGGGGAGGGAGTCTTGACCACTCCCCCTACCTCCTCCCCTGGACCTGGACGGGGCTGGTCGCGAGTGGTCAGGGCGCCCAAAACGGCCTCGGCGAAGAAGCCAAAATCATTGGTTTACTATGGTGCTGGCCCCATGTTGGCATCTCCGGGGGGGAAGGGGGGGGAGCGCCAATTGAAGCTCCCCTCTTGTTTGATCGGTCTCCTCCAAAATGGCCCCGAGTAGCGCCCAGGAGGCCCCAGATGGCCCCAAGATGGCCCCAGGAGGCCCCTAAGAGTCCCCAAGGCGGCCCCCAAGAGGACCAAGAGACATCCAAGAGACCTCTGGCCCTTTGGCTTGCACTCCTCCTCCTGTTCCTCCTTCCTCCTCCTCCTCCTCCTCCTCCTCCTCCTCCTCCTCCTCCTCCTCCTCCCTCCTCCTCCTCCTCCTCCTCCTCCTCCTCCTCCTCCTCCTCCTCCTCCTCCTCCTCATCCTATTAATCCTCCTTCTCCACACTCCCTCATCCAACCATCCAACCTCCTTCTCCTCATCCCTCCTTCGCACGGTTCGGCAGTCCCCCCCTTTGCTCCCGCACTTCCCTGATCACCTCAACTCGCCTGGACATTGTTTCTGGATGGGCTGGTGGGGACACGCGAAGCGTCTAGAATTCCCTCCAGCTAGGGAGGAGGGGACCCTGCGGACCTGCGGACGCGAATGCAGCACTCGCACCGCCAGATACCCCGAAACCAGACCCGTTGCTGAACGGCTCCCACGGGCTTGGGTGGCTTCGGTTCGTCAGTGGGCGCCCATTCACACTCTGAAATGCCCAGGCGGGGCCAGAGAGGCAACAGGACCCCCCCCGAGGCGCACACATTGTTACTGATTAGGACCAGGTCGTCAACAGCTTCCTCCTCCACCGTTGACGGCCCCGGGTGAGTGGACGCCCCTTGTTTGGCCGCTACGTCGGCAGCATCGCTATCCCTTTTGAAGAGAGCACGCGCAAGCATCTGGCCGTGCTCGCCCTGATGCGCTTTCGGTTTGGAAGTAGACCGCTAGAAGGGGTGCCCCCCGTTGAGGAGCATGCCCGCTCACGGCCTGCGATGGGACAACTGGGAGGCCAGGGGCGCCATCGAGGCTTCCACAGCATCGGAACTATCGGAGTAGCCCTGACTGGTTCTCGTCTCCTCCTCCTCCTCCTCCTTCTCCTGCTCCTTCCTCCACTCCTTTTCCTTATACATAACTTCTCCCAATCGCACCCCGAGGCCAGAGCTTAGGGCGGGCTCGGCGGTTCGCCTTAGACATCCTCACCACTTATGACCCTGAAGAACACGTCAAGGGGAAAAAAAACAAGCAGACAGGGCGGCGTATTCACCAGCCTAAGAGGCCTGGGGGTAGAGAAAGAGCACGTGACCCCAAACGGTGCACGCACCATCGCCAGAATCTTCCAGGTCTTCAAACCCTCAACCAGCCCTGGAGAGCTCCCCATGTACATGTTTGTAAGCGGACCCGTCCATGAAAAGGTGTCCCTGGACCGGCGAGGGTCCACTGGCACCGCTGTGCCACGCGACAACCACCCCAACCTTAGACAGAGGGCGTGGCCACCGTTCCCCAGGAGGTTCAAGCAACCCCCTGTTCCGAGGCAACATCTGTTTGGGGTCGGGAAGGTCGGCGTCAGCCCACAGAGGCCAAACGCGCCGAGGAACGAGATGTGCCCTCTCCTCAGAGCGGTGCGGATAAGGCCACAGCCTATGGATGAGGGAACCGTCTACTACCTGTCACAGCTCGCACAGCGCTATGGCCAACTTGTACCCAAGAGGGGCCGCTCGATCTTTAAAACGGAGAGCATCGCAAGCAAGGCGCTGATTGTGCCACGGGCCAAGGAAGAATGCCGACGCAATCGGAACTCTGAGGCCACTGCATCCATGCACACCCTGCTCATGCCGAAATGGTTACCGACTTCACGCTCCAAATTCCTAAGGACTCCATCATGAAGAAGCCGTTTCACCACCCCAGTACCGAACATGGTGAGGCAAAGCTCTTCACCGAAATCATCCCGAAGAGGCCGCCAAGACTCCCAAATCACCGCCTGGTGCGGAGGACAGAGGCAAGGATGGGAGGAGGGAGGAGGGGGAGGAGGGGGAGGAGGGGGAGGAGGAGGAGGAGGAGGAGGAGGAGGAGGAGGAGGAGGAGGAGGAGGAGGAGGAAGGAGCTCCCTCTTCAAAACGAAGACCCAACACCACAGGATGGTTGGGAACCCACAGAGTCAGAGAGAGAGAGTGCGAGAAAGAGAAAGAGGAAAGAGGAGAGAGGACAGAGGAGAGAGGATGATAGGATGATAGGATGATGGGGGAAAGGACATTAGAGAAGAGGAGCGGAGAGCTGAGGAGAGGAGAGGAGAGGAGAAAGAGAGAGAGAGAGATGAAATCAAACGTCTTGAAGATTCACAGCCAAAGCGCCCGACCTCATCTTCGCGCGGGGATTTCCGACAAGGGGAAGGGGGGGCAAGACCAAGCGGAAATTCCAGCCGTGACTTGTCCGCGATCCTCGGACGCAAAGGTCATCTCTTCCTCCTCCTCCTCCTCCTCCTCCTCCTCCATCTCCTCCCCCTCCTTGCCAGCATCATCATCAGTACCACCACTACCACAAGCGCCAACAACAACATCACCACCACCACCGCCTCGGCCACCACCCACTCACCACCAAAACCACCACCACCACCATAATATCAGCATCAGCATCGTCATCATCATCATCACCATCATCATCATCATCATCATCATCATCATCATCATCATCAGCATCCTCATCATCATCATCATCAGCATCATCATCAGCAGCATCATCGTCAGCATCGTCGGCATCATCGTCATTATCATCATCATCAAAAGCATCAGCATCATCATCATCATCATCATCATCATCATCATGAGCAGCAGCAGCATCAGCATCATCATCAGCATCGTCAGCATCATCAACATCATCAGCATCAGCATCATCGTCATCAGCATCATCAGCGTCATCAGCATCATCAGCATCAGCAGCATCAGCAGCATCAACATCATCATCATCATCATCAGCAACAGCAGCATCGTCATCAGCATCATCATCACCAGCAGCAGCATCATCAGCGGCATCGTCATAGTATGCATCATCAGCTGCAGCATCATCGTCAACAGCAGCATCACCATCAGCATCATGTTCGTCGTCGTCATATCCTCAATTCCAACACCACCCCCCCCATCATCAGCATCATCATCAGCGTCATCATCGTCGTCGTCATCATCATCATCATCATCGTCGTCGTCGGCGTCGTCGTCAGCACCATCGGCATCGCAATCATCATCAGCATCAGCAGCATCATCAGCATCATCATCATCGTCGTCAGCATCATCAGCATCAGCTGCATCATCAGCATCATCGTTATCAGCATCATCAGCATCATCATCGTCGTCGTCGCCACCATCATCAGCATCATTATCATCATCATCCCCATTACCATCAGCATCATCCGCATCAGCATCAAGCACCATCATCGGCATCATCATCATTAGCATCGTCGTCATCATCATCTTCTGCATCATCAGCAGCATCATCATCGTCATAATCATCATCAGCATCATCAGCATCATCACCAACCCCCCCAACTCATCGTACTCCCCCTCCTCCACCTCCTCCTCCTTTTCCTCCTCGTCCTCGTCCTCCTCCCCCTCCTCCTCCTCGTCCCTTCCCCTCCTCCTCCTCCTCCTCCTCCTCCTGCTCCTCCTCCTCCTCCTCCTCCTCCTCCTCCTCGTCCTCCTCCTCCTCCTCCTCCTCCCCCTTTTCCTCCTCCTCGTCTTCCTCCTCGTCCTCCTGTTCATTGTCTGACCGCCTCCTCCTCTTCCTCCTCCTCCTTCTCGCCCTCCTCCAGGTCCATCTCCTTGTCCTATCCCTCCCCCTCCTCGTCGTTTCTCCCTCTCCCCCATCCACCACCTCCACCAATATCTAACTCTCTCTCTCTCTCTCCCCCGTCGGCGGCGACGACTGCGACGACGACGACGACGAAGACGACGACGACGACGGAGTCGGCGGCGGCGGCGCCGTCGTCATCATCACAGCCGTCGTCGCTGAGGGTGATGATGCTGCTGTGGATGGCCATGGTAGGGTGACGATGACGATGATGATGACCACGATGACGCCGATGATGGTGATGATGATGGTGATGATGTCAAAGATGTCGATCGTGATTGTCTTGGCGTTGCTACCCCTGGTAGTTGCCACGATCTTAACACGAACTGATATGTCTGGCCTCCCGTTCTACAACTAGCAAGCTGCGGTCTCGCGGGACAGCACCTTCGATCCGGTCACTGCTATAAGATGCTCGGATGTCAAAATCAAATTCGCCGTAACGCTGAAACTGGTCCCTGAGACCCTGGGAGAGTGTGGCAAGCATTTGGACTACACACCAATCATAAACACATGGATTCCGCCCCTCGGCCAGTACCAGAACCCATTCAACAATCCGTGTGTACGACGAACGCGTTATGGCCTATAGCCGCCGAACCTCCTGGAGACCTTGAAATTCTGCCAAACACGATCAACCCAAAGTTGACGCATACGGCCCAGAATCCCCCGCACATTCTGCGAAAACTGAGGAAAATGCCATTGGGGAAGATAGGCAAGACTAAAGAAATGTCCTGTTTCCTTTGCTCGGGAGAGACTTGGATAGGTTCCTGCTCGCGGCGCAAACGCGTGTTAACATCAGCAATGAGATTAACGGCAACTCTGCTGCGTTTGCACAAACGGTGGAACCGCGCTTCCGTGGCTGTCGGCCACGCGACGTCCACTAAGGGGTTCCGGGGCGTTCTGGGGAGAAAAAGTACCCATTGAGGCGTTTCTCACGTGGACCGAACAGTCCAGCGAGCCGCGACTCTCAGAAACTCGATGCCTGCTTACCCGAGAATCTACAAACACGGCCTCTGACAAACTACAAGCCTCGATTTCTGAACGAAACGGCCCCGTTCGACTGTACAAAACTTGTTTGGGTCTATCTAGATTCTGCCGTGAAACGTCCATGAACAGCATAACGTCGCCCTTGAACTTGAGGTCGCATGCTATCCTCATTTCGACCATACACTTAGCCGATCCTCCGCAGAGTATACCATGGGAACCTGGCGTAATAAGATCCTTGCCATCTCGTTCTACGACTGTGAAAAATGCGTGAAATCCAATATGCTCAGTTTTTGCAAGTAGTCAACGTGTGGAACACTGTCTTCATCATTGGCGTGAACGCGTGACTCTTTGGCATACAATGTAATGCGCGGATCAAGACTCCACCATCGGCCTTGTGAGTCTCCGCGGATGAGCTCACTTCGTTGACAAACTGCGTAGACTGGATCCGGCGCTGGACACGTCGAAGTCGCGAAGCATTCTACATTCGCATCATCTTGACACCCTTGTTGCTATATCACGCAAAGCCCTCAGCACGTCTCATTCCTGCGGTCTGACCAAATGCCTCCACATGAGGATAAACATGAACATTGGACATCGCATCGAAGTAGCAATCGAAACCTAAACTTCCCGGCGGCAGCGAGTCCACCATCCTCGTCTGCGGGCGCCACCTCGCTCCATCCTGGAGATCCACCATGCACGCGTTGAAGCGCAATGACGCGGGTCTGGAGTCACAGCACTTCAAGCGAGCTAGGTTGCACCATTGAAACTACACGGCACACGCCTGGCCAATGATCTCCAGCATGCTGCCCAGTAGCCCGTCGCGCGCAGCGCGCGGAGTAGCGCGTAGATGTTAGACGCGAAAGCGCCCCCGCCACTGCTGATCTGGATCGACGCCGCTTTCGTCTCGGGCGGGGTCGGACCCCCACCCTATTCCGCAAGCGTTCCACGGCAGATCCAAACATCTTCAAGCGACGGAAACCGATCCCAGCCGCGCGCGCACTTGTCGCGTCGTCGGAGCAAGGCTTCGACATGCCTGCATACCCGCTGAACCTCGGGAACGCAAGCCCGTCGAGCAACTGCGTCGAATCGGCGCGTTCTTTCGCCCTCCCCACAGCGAAGAACGCAAGCCCTCTCACGGCAGGCCGCGCCCCGTCTTCGCGGCCGCATCTCAGAGCGCGCCAGGCGCGCCCAATTCACGCCGCGGGTGGGCATGGCACTTCTGGGCCTCACGCCACATGCTCTGCAACCTCGCTCACCGCCTGCGGGGCCTCGCGCTCTGCCCCGGTTGAGACAGCGACCCCTGGTCTCGCATCTGCCTTCCCCATTCGCGGCGGCCTTGCCTCTGCTGTTTTCGTTCGGGCTCCCCTCGCTCTTCCCTCGGCGTTGGCCTCTGCATTTCCGGGGGGGATCTTGTCATTGCCCATGCGTCCGCCTTCGTCTTCCCCCTTTGGCCCTCTGATATTGGATTCTCATTGCCCTTCTACTCGATGGAAAAACAAGCCCTGGATCTGACGATTTGACCAGGGGCCCACGGGGGGGCCCACGGGAGCGCCGCGGCCAATTGCCGCCGAGCCTCCAGGACACCTGACCTGGAGGCTCAGCCCCAAACGACTGGCCCATAGTTGACTCGCGCGGCCCAGAATCCCTGGCACAGCATGGTGGGGCAGGAAAATACGGTGTAGAACGGCGAGAGCTAGCAAATGCCCCGCTTCCTCTGATCAGGAGACCTGGAAAGGCCCATGCTCGCGACGCAAGCGCGCGTGTAAACATCAGCAAAGACATCGTCGGCAACTCTGCTGCGCGCGCGCAAACGGTGAGCCCGCGCTTCCATGGCCCTCAGCCACGCGACGCGCACTGAGGGGCAACGATCCGGGGTAGAAGGGGAACCCATTGAAGACATTCGCACGTGGACCGATAAGCCCAGCGAGCCGCGACTCTCAAAAACTCGAGGCGCGCTTGCACGAACATTCAAAATCACTGCCTCCGACGCACTCTCAGACTCGATTCCAAAACGAAGCGGCCCCGCTCCACTGCCCCAGTCGTGTCTGAGTCGATCTAGATTCTGCCGTGGAACGTCCCTGAACGGAGCGAACACATTCATCATGTCACCCCCATTCTGACCGTGCGCTTAGCCCGTTCACTGCAAAGTGCACCATGGCATCACGACATAATAGAACCCTCGTTATCTAATCTGGCAACTCCTAAAGTCCTGAGCGATTTCCTATATATTCAGCTTCTGCAAGGAGCCAGCGGATCTGCAAGCCCAATGGAGTAACAGGGGCAACGGTTGCTTCTATGTGGGGCAGCATCTTCACCATTGGCGTGAGCGTGCGCCTCTTTGGAATGCAATGTAATGCGCGGGTCACGGCTTCACCATCAGCCTTGTGGGTCTCCGCGGTCGAGCTCACTTTGTTGGCAAATTGCACGAACTGGCTCCGAAGACAGACACATCTAAGAATTGAGGCACCCCACATGCGGAGCACCTTGCCGCGCGCATTGCTATCCCACGCAAAACTTCAGCATTGACCCCATTACTGCGATCGAACCAACTGCCTCCGCATGCGGGAAAACATGGCCAACGGACAACGCATCGAAGTATCAGTTGCGAAGCCAGAACTTGCTTGTAGCTGCAAATCCCAGCTCGTTCGTTCACGGAGCTCTGCCATGCAAACGCTGAGGCTCAATGGCACCTGTCGAGATTGACGGTGCTTCAAGCGCGCTGGGATACATAACTTCCAAACTTCACAGCACACGGCTGGCCAATCCGCCTCCAATCTGATGCCCATTCCCCCATCGCGCACACCGCGCGGAGTAGCGCGTGGACGTTCGACGCGGAATTGCGCCCCACCACTGCTGCTCTGGATCGATGCTGCTTACGTTTCGGGCGGGACCGTTGAAACATGACCCCCACCCTTTTCCGCGAACATTCCAAGGCAGAACCAAACATTCAAGCGACGGAAACTGATTCCAGCCGCGCGCGCTCGTTGCAGCGTCGGAGAAGAGCTTCGACGCACCAGCACAGATTGCGAAGCTTAGGAACGAAAGCCCGTCAAGCAACTGGGTCGGATAAGCATATTCCATTTTCGCCCTTCCCGCAGCGAAAAACAAAAGCCCTTCCACGGTAGGACGCGCCCCGTCTTCGCGGCTGCATCCTAGAGCGCACCGGGCGCGCCCGAGCTCGGGTTGCAAATGGGCCCGGGACGTCTTGGCCCCGGTCTCACCGCGGCCTTTCCCAGTCGCTGCGTCCTTGCTTTTGCCGTTGTCGTTCGGGCTCTTTCTGCGCTTGCCCATGACCTTGACCGTTCCCTTCTGGGGAGAAGACATCGTCTTTGCCCTCTGTTTCGCCTTCGCCCCCCCCCTCAGACCCTCTGATCTTGGACTCCCCCTGCCCTTCTACCCCGTTGAAAAAACAAGCGGGCCCCTGAATTGGACAATTTGAGCATGGATCCCCAGGGGGGGGGGGCCGCGGGAGCGCCATGGCCTATAGCCACCGAGTCTCCAGAACACCTGGAGGCCCAGCCCAACGCGATGAACCCATAGTTGATGCACGCGGTCCAGAATCCCCCGCAAATTCTGCGAAGACTAAATAAAATCCCACTGGGGAAGCACGGCGAGACTGGGTAAATGCCCTGGTTCTTCTGCCCAGGAGACTTGGAGAGAGACCTGCTCGCGGCGCAAGCGCGCGTGTAAACATCAGCAATGACTTCGTCGGCAACTCTGCTGCGCGTGCACAAACGGTGAAACCGCGCCTCCATGGCTCTCGGCCACGCGACGCGCACTGAGGGGTCGCGCAACGATTCGAGGCAGAGGGGGGCCATTGAGGACTTTCTCACGCGGACCGAACAGCCCAGCGAGCCGCGACTCTCTAAGGCTCTAGGCCTACTAACCCGAACATCTAAAAGCACTGCCTCCGACGAACTCCCCAACTCGATTTCTAACGGAAGCGGCCCCGCTCCACAATACAAGCCGTGTTTGAGTCTGTCTAGATTCAGCCGATTCTGCCGCGGAACGCCCATAAACAGAGTAACCGGATGTCGCATGTCTCCGCAGTCGATTCTCGGCAGAGTACACCATGGCATCTTGACATAATGGAACCCTTGCCATCTAATTTTACGATCTAATTTTGCGACTCTAAAACTCTGCGCCTATTCTGAGACGTTCAGCATTTGCAAAGGGCGGGCGGATTCGCGAACCATATGGCTCAACTGACACAACGGTTGTTTCAACTCGTGGGGCACCACTTCCATGAATGATTGGCGTGAGCGGGTGCCTCTTTGGCATGCAATGCGATGCGCGGATCACGATTTTACCATCAGCCTTGAGATTCTTCACGGTCGAGCTCGCTTCATTGACAAACTGTGCGAACTGGCTCCGGCGCCAGACACATCGAAGCCATGAAACATTCCGCATTCGGATCATCTTGCCACATGCGTTACTGTCTCACGCAAAACCTCAGCATGGATTCCATTTCTGCGGACGGACCGGATGCCTCCACATGAGGATAGAAATGAGCAAAGGAAAACGTAACGAAGTACCAATCGCGAAGCCTAAACTTGATTAACGCAGCGAGTCCAGCATCCCTGCCTGAGGGTACCACCACTCCTGTTCGATCCCGGAGCTCCGCCATGCAAACGCTGAAGCTCCATGGCACGGGTCTGGATTAACCGTGTTTCAAGCGAGCTGGGATACACAAATTCCAAATTCACAGCACACGTCTGACCAATACGTTTCCATCATGATGCCCATTCATCGACCATGCACAGTATGCAGAGTAGCGCATGGATGATCCACACAAAAATGCTCCCACTACTGCTGATCTGGATCGATATTGCGTTTGTTTCGGGTGGGGTCGTTGAAATATGATCTCCACGGTCTCCCCTCTTTTCCTTCAACATTCCAAGGCAGAACCAACATATTCAAGCGACGGACACCAATTCCAGCCGCGCGCATACTTGCTGTGATGTCGGAGAAGAGCTTCGACACACCAGCATACCTGGCGAACCTTGGGAACGCAAGACCGTCGAGCAACTGGGTCGAATAGGTATATTCCTTTTTCGCCCTCTCCACAGCGAGAAAGAAAGCCCGTGAAGAAAGCCCCCTCGTCGCGGCCGCATCCCGGGGCGCACCAGGCGCACCCAAACTCACGTTGCAGAGGGACCTGGGATGTCTTGGCCCTACGTCTCATGCTCTGCAGCCTCGCCCACCGCCTTTGGAGCCTCGCGATCTGCACTGGCTGAGACAACGACCCCTGCTCTTGCCACGGTCTTTCCCAGTGTCTGCGGCCTTGCCTTTGCATTTGTCCTTCGGGCTCTCTTTGATCTTGCCCTTGGCCTTGGCCTTGGCCTTTGCCTTTCTGGGGCATGATCTTGTCTTTGCCCACTGTTTCGCCTTCCCATGGGAAAACACGGGCGGGCCCCTGAATTCGACGATTTGACCCCTTGGCCCACAGGGGCAACCACGTTTTCTGTCGTCGGCTCAGAGACCACAAGGAAATGAATCTAGAAACCGATTGCCTTGCACCGAACCAGCCAGCATAGATTTCGGAAGCGTCTTCCCCAAATCGCGTCTGATCCTGTCGCCAACTGCCATCTCGAATAGTTGCTTGCGAGATTGTTTGACATTTCTGAGGCAACTCGTTCGCGATGCGTTGCTTTGCCCCGAAGGCATCCTTCTCAAATTATGGATGCTTCCTTCGAGCGGCCTAGTCAGTGACTTCCCGATACGGTAGGAAAATATCCGGAATGCGTGTCTTATCGTCCACAGCGGTGTGCTCACTATCGTGCAGCCCAAGAAGCTCGAAGGGATTGTGCCGCGAAAGGTGAATGGGGAAGGAACGTTCCACGAAGCGCTCGCTGCTAGCCCGATCGTTCAGCTCCAACGGTTGGAATGATCAGGTCGTGCTTACGTTGTTGGGCAAGGTCAGAGGTACAAACTGATTAACTTGCATCCCGAACGGACATCGATAATACATCCACTTCAGACATGCGCTCTGTATGTGTCATGAGCTGGTCCGGGAACTCCAAATCGCACGAGAAGTGGAGGGGTCGTACGCCTGGTGGGAGAGTTCCATGTGCAAGCGTTTCTCTTTCTCGCTGTTCACTGAGCGCAGTATGCTTTTCAACGACTCTGTGGAGGGCTTGGATGTCTGCCATCAGGCCATGCTGACCGTCTTGATCTGCTGCCTCGCTTCATCGGACGACTTGAACTCGGCGGAAATGTTTTCACGGATTGCTTTGTGGCCATTCTCGTCCTCCTCCTGGTATTGTCAATCCTCCGGACACATTTCCATTATAAATTCATCAGCTGCTACCGCCGCTGATGCCTCTCCCTATCCTCCTCCACCCACCGCCACCCCTCTGTCTCTCTCCCGCCGCCGCACGGCGGTAGCGGCGGCGCCGTCGTCGTCGTCGTCACCGCCGTCGTCGCTGAAGGCCGCCCGAGGGCCGCCCCGAGGGCTGCGGAGGGGTGGAGGGCCCATGTCGTTGGCCAACTGCTCGGCGGAGTCTGGGAACTGGGCCATCCACGTGTGCAGCGCGACGCTGACAAGGGCGCAGGGCACGGCCATGACGCAGGCCCTCCGCGGGGGGCACTGCCGCCCGCCGAACAGGACGCTCCAAGATCTCCGACGGCATGATTTGTTCAATCTGGGCGCTCTGCAGCGACGTTGGGCCCTGGGGCTCGCTATCCCGTCCCGGGGACATCGAATTATCCTGGCGATGGACCCAACCAAATGCAGTTGTGAATACCGGACAACTGCCTTCGGTGGGGCTCCCTATGGTCACGAAGAGCGCGAAAGGTGCGCCGCAACGGGGCGGGGCCGCCATGCGGGCGCTGCCGCTGGGGCCTTCGGTGGAGCTCCCCATGGGGCCACGATGCATATGCGGGGTGTGCCCAAGGGGGGGGGGGCGGAACGTGTGAGGGATGTGCCATAGTGGAGGCGGTGCGGCATGCGAACCATACCTCTGGGACCTTCGGTGGGGCTCCCGATGCGGCCACGAAACGGCTGAGAGGTGTGCCAAGGTGGAGGGGGGGCGGCATGCGAACCGTGCCACTGGGGCCTTCGGTGGAGCTCCCAATGGGGACACGAAACGGCTGAGAGGTGTGCCGAAGTGAAGGGGGGGGACGGGAGGAGGGAGGAGGGAGAGAAGGAGTGGGAGGAGGAGGAGGAGGAGGAGGAGGAGGAGGAGGAGGAGGAGGATACGCGGGGACTGCCTCTTCAAAACGAGGACCCAACACCACAGGACGGTCGGGAGAACTTCGGGGGCGTCCAAGAGAGGGGCGCGCAGGAGGGGGGTCGCAAGTCAGGGCCCGAGGAACGGGCGCGGCCCGGGGGAGGCCAAGGGGCGCACATTGGAATGAGAAGAGGCGCCCTGGAATTTACGACGATCTCGTGGCCCTGGCCACGGTATCGTCGTAAATTCCCAATTCCACATTCTACTCACGTTTCATATCTGTTGTCTGGCTGGTAGTCGAATTGTACACCCGTGCCCTGTACAGGGCCGAGCAGCCGACAGGCATGTTCGCGTGATTCGCTCGCTCGCTCGCTCGTGGCCCTGGCCACGATACGCCCCCCCCCTCAGTCATCCCCCCGCCCCCCTTGGCCCTTGGCCGCCCTCGAAACTCGATCCGGGACGAGCACTTAACCGCGGAAGGCGGGGAGCTCTGGAGCCACGGACTGCCGACCCTCCCCCACCATGCTTCCGGGCCTGCCTCCCTGACCCTCCGCCCCTTGTTCGATGAGATCCGGGTGGGCTCCCTTTTGAAGCGCGTAAGGCTTCTATGAGATGAGGTTCAGTGGATTCTCTTTCACCGCCCGCGCATGTCGGAAGGAGGGTCGGTCGAAGCCCCCAGGCCTCGAGGGGAGGAGGGGGAGGGGGAGGAGGAGGAGGAGGAGGAGGAGGAGGAGGAGGAGGAGGAGGAGGAGGAGGAGGAGGAGGAGGAGGAGGAGGAGGAGGAGGAGGAGGAGGAGGAGGAGGAGGGTCGGAGGGCGAGCGCCCTGTGCGGGGGGGCCGCCAGCCGCCGGCCGCCGGCCGCCAGCTCGTCTCTCGCGCCGTTTTTGCCGCGGCCGCCGCCGGGATCCAGGGGCGCCCAAAAGGGGGGCGCTCGGATCATGGCCGGCACCATGCGCGCGGACGAGCCCTGCACCTCCACCTTCCACAGACGAGCGCATTCCACTACTCGCAAAGGGACTGCTCGCAAATGGCTTGCATCCGCCAGGGGGGGGCATCTGCGAGCAATTACACCGAAGCAGACCTGTGTGTTTTGTCGGACGTTTGCGAGTAGGCACTTTGCGAGTAGTGGAACGCGCTCGGTGAAAGAGGGGGGCTTTCGGATCATGGCCGGCACCATGTGCGCGGACGAGCCCTCCACCTCCACCTTCCATACCTTCTGTGGAAGTTGCGGGAGAATTCCTCGAAACTCATAGAAACCCTCGGTGATTTAATTAAGGAAACCCCGTGGGTCATATCGACAATGAGGCGGAATGTTCGAGCGGAAGGTCCGGAAGAATAAGGGGTAGGGAGGGTGGGACCAGGAGACGCACTGAAAGGACAGCAGGTGACTATGAGATCTGGGGAGATATCGTGGCCTCCGCCACGAAATTCCCCCATGGTCATCAACCACCTCTTGGCCGCCCCCGAAGAGGCAGGGGGCAAGAGGACCCTCGGATCCTGGCGTCGCCTTTTTTTCTCCCCGGGCAATTTGCCCAGTTGCGGGCCCTGGAATTCTCGCGAATCGGTTTGGCTCGAGGAGTGCGGAGGAGGGAGAGGGGGGGGGAGGGAAACCTGATCGGACAAGAACGGGAAGCGCTGCTGTAGTCTAATGGGCGTATTGGGCGAAGAAGAAAAGGAAGGCGAGGACAACGAGGAGTCGATGACGAGGACGACGTGGCGAACGTGAGGATAGCGAGGAGTTTTTTTTTTCAGCGTCATCCCGTGCCAGGGCATGTGTGCGGCTCGCAAGCGCTTAAACTATCTTAAATGCGCGTTGCATGCTGGCGGGCATGGCATTGGTCGAATGAAGAGGATGGAGAGGATCAGGAGGGAGCGGAGAGGAAACGGGGGGAAAGGACAAAAACGAGGGGCAAAGGATGAGGAGCAGCAGGCAATGAGTCAAACAATGAACCAGCCAGCCCAGACAAAAGTCCTCGCGTGGGCCTCACGCGGGCTGCAACAGCGCAGCTGCGCTCCAGCAAGTTCGCGGCTCGCGGCGCTTTCAAAGTCAAAATTAAAACCCAGAACTGGTTCGAAGCTTCGAGCCTCGAAAAGGACTCGCTGGATCCTCCCCCCCCCGTCGCCCTCCCCACAGATCTCAAGCAAAATTGGAAGGCAACATGGGAAGCGGCCGTTGGAACGCAGAAGACACTGGGCAGCAGGAGCGGACTCTCCAGTCAGAACAGAACTCTGTCCAGCTCGAACTATAATCCCATGGTCAAGTACTAGATGGCCGCCCCATACGCAGGGGCCATGACCCTCCCCAAGCTCTGCCACATAATTATCTCTGCGCCCCAGCCTCACGCACAGGCGGTCGAAAGAATAACAGCGATGATGGCTGCGGTCATGGTCGGCTCTCCAACGCCTGAGGCACTCTCGATGTCCGGCGCTGGCGTCGGCGAGGGGGTCGACGGGGTGCACTCAAGCCACTTGCGCGTCTCGCCGGCCACGGTGGAGTCCAAGGCCTGGTTGCAGTTGGAGCCGCCCTGCACGTAGCACCACGTCTGGTTCCAGTCGGCCGTGGCGCTGCAGCCCTCGTACGACTCCATAACCCCGTCGGCATCGCCATCGTAGTTCCACTCCGTCATGCAGTTGCAGGAGCCGCACTCGCGCCACTTGCGCGTCTCGCCGGCCACGGTGGAGTCCAGGGCCTGGTTGCAATTGGAGCCGCCCTGCACGTAGCACCAGCTCTGGTTCCAGTCCGCTGTGGCGCTGCAGCCCTCGTACGACTCCATGACCCCGTCGGCATCGCCATCGTAGTTCCACTCCGTCATGCAGTTGCAGGAGCCGCACTCGCGCCACTTGCGCGTCTCGCCGGCCACGGTGGAGTTCAGGTACTGGTTGCAATTGGAACCGCCCTGCACGTAGCACCAGCTCTGGTCCCAGTCCGCCGTGGCGCTGCAGCCCTCGTACGACTCCATAACCCCGTCGGCATCGCCATCGTAGTTCCACTCCGTCATGCAGTTGCAGGAGCCGCACTCGCGCCACTTGCGCGTCTCGCCAGCCACGGTGGAATTCAGGTACTGGTTGCAATTGGAGCCGCCCTGCACGTAGCACCAGCTCTGGTCCCAGTCGGCCGTGGCGCTGCAACCCTCGTACGACTCCATGACCCCGTCGGCATCGCCATCGTAGTTCCACTCCGTCGTGCAGTTGCAGGAGCCGCACTCGCGCCACTTGCGCGTCTCGCCAGCCACGGTGGAGTCCAGGGCCTGGTTGCAATTGGAGCCGCCCTGCACGTAGCACCAGCTCTGGCCGTGGCGCTGCAGCCCTCGTACGCCTCCATAACCCCGTCGGCATCGCCATCGTAGTTCCACTCCGTCATGCAGTTGCAGGAGCCGCACTCGCGCCACTTGCGCGTCTCGCCGCCACGGTGGAGTTCAGGGCCTGGTTGCAATTGGAACCGCCCTGCACGTAGCACCAGCTCTGGTGGCGCTGCAGCCCTCGTACGACTCCATAACCCCGTCGGCATCGCCATCGTAGTTCCACTCCGTCATGCAGTTGCAGGAGCCGCACTCGCGCCACTTGCGCGTCTCGCCGCCACGGTGGAGTCCAGGGCCTGGTTGCAATTGGAACCGCCCTGCACGTAGCACCAGCTCTGGTCCCAGTCCGCCGTGGCGCTGCAGCCCTCGTACGACTCCATAACCCCGTCGGCATCGCCATCGTAGTTCCACTCCGTCATGCAGTTGCAGGAGCCGCACTCGCGCCACTTGCGCGTCTCGCCGGCCACGGTGGAGTTCAGGTACTGGTTGCAATTGGAGCCGCCCTGCACGTAGCACCAGCTCTGGTCCCAGTCGGCCGTGGCGCTGCAACCCTCGTACGACTCCATAACCCCGTCGCCATCGCCGTCGTAGTTCCACTCCGTCATGCAGTTGCAGGAGCCGCACTCGCGCCACTTGCGCGTCTCACCAGCCACGGTGGAGTTCAGGGCCTGGTTGCAGTTGGAGCCGCCCTGCACGTAGCACCAGCTCTGGTCCCAGTCCGCCGTGGCGCTGCAGCCCTCGTACGCCTCCATAACCCCGTCGGCATCGCCATCGTAGTTCCACTCCGTCATGCAGTTGCAGGAGCCGCACTCGCGCCACTTGCGTGTCTCGCCAGCCACGGTGGAGTCCAGGGCCTGGTTGCAATTGGAGCCGCCCTGCACGTAGCACCAGCTCTGGTCCCAGTCGGCCGTGGCGCTGCAGCCCTCGTACGACTCCATAACCCCGTCGGCATCGCCATCGTAGTTCCACTCCGTCATGCAGTTGCAGGAGCCGCACTCGCGCCACTTGCGCGTCTCGCCGGCCACGGTGGAGTTCAGGGCCTGGTTGCAATTGGAGCCGCCCTGCACGTAGCACCACGTCTGGTCCCAATCCGCCGTGGCACTGCAGCCCTCGTACGCCTCCATAACCCCGTCGCCATCGCCATCGTAGTTCCACTCCGTCATGCAGTTGCAGGAGCCGCACTCGCGCCACTTGCGCGTCTCGCCAGCCACGGTGGAGTCCAGGGCCTGGTTGCAATTGGAACCGCCCTGCACGTAGCACCAGCTCTGGTCCCAGTCCGCCGTGGCGCTGCAGCCCTCGTACGACTCCATAACCCCGTCGGCATCGCCATCGTAGTTCCACTCCGTCATGCAGTTGCAGGAGCCGCACTCGCGCCACTTGCGCGTCTCGCCGGCCACGGTGGAGTCCAGGGCCTGGTTGCAATTGGAACCGCCCTGCACGTAGCACCAGCTCTGGTCCCAGTCCGCCGTGGCGCTGCAGCCCTCGTACGACTCCATAACCCCGTCGGCATCGCCATCGTAGTTCCACTCCGTCATGCAGTTGCAGGAGCCGCACTCGCGCCACTTGCGCGTCTCGCCGGCCACGGTGGAGTTCAGGGCCTGGTTGCATTTGGAACCGCCCTGTACGTAGCACCAGCTCTGGTCCCAGTCCGCTGTGGCGCTGCAGCCCTCGTACGACTCCATAACCCCGTCGCCATCGCCGTCGTAGTTCCACTCCGTCATGCAGTTGCAGGAGCCGCATTCGCGCCACTTGCGCGTCTCACCGGCCACGGTGGAGTTCAGGGCTTGGTTGCAATTGGAACCGCCCTGTACGTAGCACCAGCTCTGGTTCCAGTCCGCTGTGGCGCTGCAGCCCTTGTACGACTCATTAACCCCGTGGGCATCGCCATCGTAGTTCCACTCCGTCATGCAGTTGCAAGAGCCGCACTCGCGCCACTTGCGCATCTCGCCGGCCACGGTGGAGTTCAGGGCTTGGTTGCAATTGGAACCGCCCTGTACGTAGCATCAGCTCTGGTTCCAGTCCGCTGTGGCGCTGCAGCCCTCGTACGACTCCATAACCCCGTCGCCATCGCCATCGTAGTTCCACTCCGTCATGCAGTCGCAGTCGCCGTTTTCGCCGATCACGCAACTGACCAAGGCCGCGCAAAGGACGGCTGCGAACTCCATGACGATTGATTTGGCCATCGGTAACCGCGCGCCTCTGGGGATTGCAAATTGGATCGCGAGGACAGCGTCGCAATTTTCTCGACTGAACCAAATTTGCTTGAGCCAAAATGGCTACGGAACGTGAGGATAGCGAGGAGGATCATGAGGACAACGAGGAGGAAGAGAAGCACAAGGACGAGGACGAAGAGAACGAGGGCGAGTACGAGGAGGAATGCGGAGGGCGATGATGACGACGACGACGACGACGACAGAGGACAGTACTCGGCAATTGGAGAAAGACGTTGCTCCTAGCGCCGCGCTGGGTTCTCTTGGGGCCTGTTGGGGGCTTCTTGGGGGCCCCTTGGGCCCTTGGGGGCCCCTTGGATTGTATTGCTCTCGCATGCGTGGCGCATGGGGCCACGTAGGCATGGATGCAGGGGTGCTCTGGAGGCGCCGGCGTCGTCGTCGTCGTCGTCGCCGTCGAGAGAGAGAGAGAGAGAGACAGGGGGACAAAGGAGGGGGAAGGGCGGGAAGATGTGGTAGCCAATGCTGTCCCCCCTTGTTCTGTTTCCCGACGAACGGATCGCGACGCTAAGCGCGCGTGCAGTACAGGCCGAATCACCCAACAACGAGCTCGAAGAGCCCGCTTGATCTCTATGTGTGCTGTCGCAAGGCCTCTGGGAAACGACAGGAGCCCAGCATCGCAGCATGGGGCACGACCGCGCAGAGTCCGCCAGCCAACGGTGCACGCCAGAGGCGCCCGTGGGGAGCGTTTTGGGAGCCTCTTGGAGGCTTCTGTGACCCTCTTGGACTGTCCGGGAGTGTCTGGAGGGTGTGTGGGGGCTCTCGTGGGCTGTCTTGGCGTTCTCTTGTACTGTTTTGGGGCTCTCTTGGCCAGTC
Source organism: Prorocentrum cordatum (assembly GCA_963575745.1). Classification (NCBI taxonomy): domain Eukaryota; class Dinophyceae; order Prorocentrales; family Prorocentraceae; genus Prorocentrum; species Prorocentrum cordatum. The sequence goes on along the minus strand of CAUYUJ010003114.1, from coordinate 427,333 downwards.
CCGGGGCCTCTTTGCGCGCTCTGGGGGGCCTCTAGGCGCCTCTTGGGGGCCTCTTGCGGGGTCTCTTGGGCCGTTTCGGGGGTCCCCTGGGGAGCCTTTTGGAGCTCTTTGGGGCCGTTTTGAAGCTCTCCGGGAGCGACTCCCAAGACAATGCCAGTTCGGAGTTCCCTCCGGAGCCGATGTTTCGAGGATGTCTCGAGCGAAACGACCATTTTTCCGGAACCTGACCTGACAAGAACAGGAAGCGAATGTTCGAACTTTCGTTGCAGGTGTGGCATCTCATGGGGACGTCAAAACTGGAACGCTTGTGCGAGCAGGAGGGGACTGCGCGGTGCCCGAGACAAGGATCCCTCGAAAATATACGACGTTCGCGCTCCCGAGGCGCAGATCCCTCGTAAAGTACACGCGATAGGTGCCTCCGAGGCCACGACCCATTGCAAAGTACTCTGGGTTCATGCCTCGGCGACCAGGACCCACAGAAGTGCAGCCAGATTCACGCCCTGGAACCGCTGTTACTTGTATTGTGCGCAAGCGGTCAGTTACCACGCGGCCCCCGCGTCCACCTTCAAGATCCCGAGCTATCCGTCGTCCCCTTGGGGTTCGGTCCGGCTGGCTTGCAAAGGGGGGATCCGGTTAAACGGATTAGATCCCTGACCCCTCCCAGGAATGCCCAGGATGCCTCCGGCCGTCTCCGGCCACTCCAAGATCTCCAAGACGGCCCATTAGATTTTGAATACGACCGGCGCCAACCCGAAAACGGTCCAAGAGGCCTGTAACATGAAGCCCTCTTGGATCCCTCTGGCGCCGTTTTCGGGCCTTCTTGAGTTGTCTTGGGGCTGTGTAGCCCGAATTCCGGATAAGGAGATGGAAAATCTAGTGACCTTCGGTCCATCCCGCCACCGTGCCGGGGTATTGAAAATGAGGCGAAGTGAAAGTTCGTTGGGCTCTCTGGGGAGGCTTCTCGCGGGCCGTTTGGGTCCTCTTGGGGCCTCTTTTGGGCCTCTTGGGGGCCTTTGGGGGCGTCTTGGGGGCCTCTCGGGGGCCTCTTGGGACCTTTTGGGCGCCTCCTGGGGCCTCCTAGCGTTACCGATCTCTCTTTGAATTGGCGTCTCTGGACCTTCGTAATGACCCTGGTGGGGGTCTTGTTTGGGTTTTTTTTGGGCCCCTTTCGGCCGTTTTGGGGACGTCTTGGAGCCCTTTTGGGCTGTCTCGGAGCGTCTTGGACGCCTTGGATCGTCTTGGGGCTCTCTTGGAGGTTCCCTGGGGCTCTCTTTGGAAGTTTTTGGGGGCCCTCTTGGAGCTCTCTTAGGGCCGTCTTGAGCCCTCGAAAGCCGATTGGGGGTCATCTTGGGCCGTCTTGGGGTTCTCTTGGGCGGTCTTGTGGCCCTCTTGGGGACCGCTGAGGACGTCCTGGGCCGATTTGGGGAGCCTCCTGGCGTGTCCAGGACCGCGTAACAAAAGAAAAAGCGGATATGGTAAAATGTACATGTCCCCATGGAAATTTGATATTGTTTGCCTCTTTGGCGTTCTCTTTGGGCGCTTTCGGAGCGTGTTTGGAGCCTCTTGGGCCGTATTGGAGCCACCTTCGGACGTCTTCGGGGCCTCATGGACCGTCTCGGGAGCAACTGAGGCCGTCTTGGAACCCTCGTGGACCCCTCTTGGGAATATCGTGGGACTCCGGGGCCGATTTTCGAAGGATGTCTCGAGCGAAACGGTTTTTGTTTGAGATCCGCCGACGCCCGGCCGAAGTGCAGCGCGGAACCTCACATAAAGAATTCTTTGAGAAAAACGGTCCTCGTTCCTCGTTCCTCGCACGCGCTTCCCGTCATCCGCCAGCGAGGTGCCGCATGGGATCCGTAGCCCTTAGTTAGAAAAAATGAAGCCCCAGAACCAACGGTGCACGCCAGAGGAGCTTTTTGGCTGTCGCTACCCCACAGTGCTCTGAGGTCGTGCTTGGGATACCAAGAATCAAACCGACTGGCGGCGCCATACTCGCACGAGCATGGGACTGGCTTTGAACGGAGCTGCAAAGGAAGAGCACCGACGCACAGCACTCTGTCGGCTCGCAGTCGCCTCTGCGACCGCGCAGTCGAGGCGACACTGGCAGTGCCTCTGCGCTGCCTCGTGGCCGCCCTGGCCGCTAGCGAAAGCTCTCCCGCCTAATTGACAACCTGTGACGTGCTCGCTGGACTGGGCGAGGGCCAGCTGGAAACTAAAAAGATGCGGGGAGGGAGGAAGGAGGAGGAGTAATGCCGAGAATCCTGCTCGACGGATCAGCGGCGACCGATGGGCGGCGTGGGATCGCTGCGTACCCGCCGATGTCAAACAATAGCCATCCCCCGTGGCTCCCTCTCCAGGACGCATGGCTGGAGTGGACGGGTCGAAATCAGGCAACAACCGCGAACTCAAGGCAGAGCCGAGGTGGCACCTACGAGGAGGAGGCACAGAAGCAGGAAGGCCAAGAGGAGGGAGGACAAGAGAGACAGAGGAGGGTAGGCGCCACCGAAACTCATTCAGGCCAACAGCGCTGCACGATACATCACAGGTAATGCGCAAGTCTTCCCTACGTTTGAAACGCGGATTTGCCAGGATTTGCCCCGACAGTTTTTGCCATGCAGTGCGGCTGTGCGACAAACATGTTTGACAGGAGAAGGAGGAGAAGGAGCGCATCAATCGGCAGTCGCTCAGCCGTTCACCCGGGTCACTCCCATGAGCGCGGCCACCCCTGCCGCTCGCCACCATGCTGTCCTGGCCCATTGGGGCGCCCCGCCGGAGGGGCATGCTCTCAACGCCTGCGGCGCTTAGGCCCCTTGGCCTCGCCGCCCTTGAAAACGGGGGAGTCGATGGACCTCGCAGCCTGGCTCCGCGGCGCATGGCCCCAGTCCAACGTAATCGCGGCGGCCTGGAGGCAGCGGTTCCCCCGCAAGGTCTCAAAGCTGCGCGCGACGTCTCCCATGGAGTTGCACGCGAAGATCCACTTGTGAACCTCGGCACCCTCGGAATCTTTAGTCTCTACCCTGAAGCACCGGGTAGCCGTGAACCTCTTACTCATGTCCCGCGCTTTGGCCGCCGCCTCGGCGATCTTCGCCAGGGTCTCGAGCGCCTTCTCTGGGTTCTCGCCCTGGGCCGCTGCGGCATCTACCTCTTGCTTCTTCTGCTGGTAGACCGCCGCGATGTAGTGGACCACGCTGCGGGGCATGGCGTCGGGCTTCTTCCCCGACGGGTTCCCCGTGTACGTCTCGTTCTGCTATTTGGCCTGGTCCTTTGCTGCTTTGCCGCGTGCGTCGCAATCCTGGAGGGCCGCCTCGAATCTCTTCGAGAACTGGGGCTCCTTCCTCGCGATGGCCACGATGTTCTGGTCCGCGAGGCTGCCCCGGTTACGGTCCTCGTGCTGCAGCAGGAGCTGGGGAAACAGCCTGTTGAGCTTCGTCAGCTCGCTGGCGTCGCCCGCGCCCTCGGCCGGGCGTCGGTTGCCCGCGCGGGCGGCGGCTGGCGCGGCCCCGAGCTCCCCAAACATGGTGGGCAGCCGGCACTGGCGCAGGCGCTGGGGGCGCGGCCTGAGGCTGAGGGAGACCTTGAACCTGAACGAACTGGTCGAGCACTGGACGCGGCCTGGGACCCCTGGGGCCGCTCTCCAACCTGCGATTGCCGAGGGCCCTCGCGCCCCCCCCCTCCTCCTCCGCCGCCCCCCTGGGACTGGGCCTCATCTGCGCGACAGCGGCCGCGGCGGAAGTGCTTGATAAACGAGTCTTTGCGAGAGCATGTTGTGAGACATCGGTGACACTGGAGCTTCAGAAAGAAATTTGCTGGGGCCGAGACAGGGTTGGCGTCGACGTCGCGCGCCTCCTTCTGGCGGATGGCGAGGTCCTTTGGCCCCCTATACTTCTCGTCGCAGATGTTGCACTCGAGAAGCGGCATTTCGTGCGCAGTTGCTGGTTGGTCACCGTCTGTTGGCGCTACGTAGCTGAGTAGTCGCGCGATGGTGACGCGAGGGGCGGCGTGGAGCCATTGCAGCCACGGGCGCGTCACCGACGGCGCGTCGTCGACGCCGTAGGTCTCTGCAGCTCGTAGCTGTTCGTCGCCGGAAAGGGCGTTCCACAGAGTCTGGACGTCGTGCTGGCCCTGCTGGAGGCGCGCCGTTGTTTCCGAGCTGTTAGGGCTCTCGAAGGAGAGGCGCCCGAAGATAGTGGCGCGCGCTGCCAGCGTGGGGTCGTGCTCCGGCGGGGGCTCCGCCAGGCCTGGGCCAATGATGTGCTGCCACCAGCGGATGCGGCGCTCCTGAAGCGCGCTGGCGACTGTGGGAATGCGGCATTTGCGGCGGACCTCGCAGTTGGTCAGGCGGGTGGCACGCGCTGGCTGTCGAAGGACATGTCGGAGTTTAGATGTCTGCCAACGCCCCAATCGACTGGGTTCCCCTTTGCGCAGGGGTGCGACTTCGAGTGCATAGAGCGCCGCAGAGCGGACGAGGGTGACCCAGATGCGAACGCGGGGGGCGAGGCCGTAGATCCCTTGAACGCGCGGGCCGTGAGGCGGCCATGGTTGGCGTTGGCCGAGGCGAGGCGATTGGTGATCTCGTCCTGGTACGAGCCGTCTGGGCGTAGCCGGGCGCCCAGGTACTCCACCGACTTGGAGGTCTTGACCGCGTGCGGCTTGAGGACGGGGCGCCTGGCCGAGCCGCGCTTCGAAGATGCCCCAGGCGGCTGCGGCTGGCTCTTGGTGCGCAGGCGGCGGCGTCGAGCTGGCTCGGCGGCTGTCTCCGTAGTGGTCGGCGGGGCCAGCTCGCATGGTTGCATGGCGATGCCGGTGGTGTTGGCCCGGATGCGCCACTCTAGCTGGCGCGTGCCGACTCCCCTGGCCTGTAGGAGGAGCTCCGTCTTAGGAGTATTAACTTTCATGCCACCTTCCGTGATCACACGGGCGAGGAAGTCAAGGAAGCGCCTGACCTGGTCGAAGTCCGCACAGATGGTGAGTGCGATGAGGACGTCTACAAATTTAACCTGTGAGACGTCGAGCCCCGAGCAACAGTCCTGGTTCAGCGAGGGGGGCTGGTGGTGTTTGTAGGTGGAGAGGCCGGGTCGTATGCTACGTGAATCTGCTCGAAAGGGCCTCCTCGGAGCGTCGCGCGATGGCTGTGGTGATGGCGTCGTAGAGATAAATTAAAAGTGCAGGGCATTCAACCGACCCTTGGCGGACGCCTTTGCCAACTTAGAGGTTCTTCAGCGGCCAATTGGCGCGGACGTCGCGGATGATGTAGCACGTGCCGTGGTGGAGCTTCTCCGCTGCCAGTTTGACCTGGTGGGCGGTGGCGAGCTTTTCGAGTTGCGCCCAAATGGCCTGGCGGTCGAGGAGGTCGAAGGCCTTCTCCAAATCCATGAGGCACGCCGCGAGGATGCGGGCCGGCTGTCTGGAGAGGCTGCGGCAGTCCTTCCACCGGCGCATAATCTCATCAACCAGGGCGATCGCGTCTCTCGCGCTGCGCCGTGGGAGGGCCCCGTACTGCGCGGCAGAAACTGTCGAATGTAGCTGGCGCAGGGCTGGCATGCAGGTTGTGTTGACGTACGCCTTGCGTGCGTGGCCGATGAGATTGATCGCGCGATAATGGTCCCTCGCGGAGCTATCGTCTCCCTGTGGCTTGCGGAGGCTAATTGTCTCGCCGTTCTTGAATCTCTGCGCCGTGGATTGCCGCCCCTGGCAAGCGCGGAAGGCGCCCGTGACTGCTTCGGCCGCGGCGTCGGACATAAGAGCGATCTTCCAAATCTCCGCCACTGCACCCTCCGAGGCACCTGCGGGGTTGTCGCCCGTAGCTGGTGGGCGCTCCTTCGAGACAGGGCCCGCCTTATGGTGTGGGAGCTTGTTGAAGGCTTCCCGGACATCTGCTGCGGTGCATTCTGTAACCCGGGAGGGGCCCGCCGCGTCGGTCGTTTCAATGAGCGCCCCATGGAAAATATCTGCAAATGCCTTCGCGCGGACGTCCATCTCCTCTTCTGCACTCCAACACAGAGCGTCGGTAGTAGGATTACGGACGGTGGCCGTCGGGGCCGCCGGTTCGGGAGCCAGTTCCTGGATGATCTGGAAACATACTCTGGTCTGGCCACGGGCAGCCGTGTGTTCCACTTCGCCCAGCATAGAGCGCGCTTCTCTCGTCGGACTGCTAGTTTGACCTTAATGGCAACTTCCGATTGCAGCGCCTGGGCGAGGTCGCGCTCCAAGCCGGGTGGGAGCACGACGAGTTTAGCTTGCAAGGTGTGCTCGTTAGCAAGCAGGGCCAGCGTTGCCTGGGCGAGGGGCATTCTTGGAGTGCCCTCCCTGGGGTCCAGCTTGTAAAATTCAAGCGCCTTGTCCACGGCGAAGCCTTCGATAGTGTTCCAGTACTCGCTCACTGTAGGGCATCTGCTACCAGGGCCGCACTCTTGCTGCCAGTCGCCCGCGATGCCCGCTGACTCCAGTTTGGACTGAATGGCCTCACACAGCGTGGATGCGTCGCGTGGGCTCCTCCGCGCCATGCGCGTCGCACGCCTCGAGGTCGTCGGCGAGGAGCGCGCGGTGCCATCGCAGCGGGGGTGGCGCACGAGCACGCGGAACCCGAGGGCGAGTGCGAATGGTGGCAACGATGGGTCGATGATCGCGGTAGCCGCCTATGGCCACGGGGAGTCGGTAGTCGGGGCGGGCTCGGAGCCCACGACAGCCCGCGAGGCGCGTGCAGACGTAGTCCACTCGTGTCTAAAATTTGCCGTCCGAGTGCAACAAGGTGCCTGCCGGCCCACTAGCACGGCCATGGGCGTTGAGCGCCGTCATGCGGTTGTCCGTCAGTATTTGGAGGAACCGGCGGCCATTCTCATTCCAGGAGTGTTTCAACATCTTGCGGTCGCCTCCAGCCTTGCCTATGTACGGGGGGCTGCACATAGTAGAGCCGTTGGCGTCGATGGCGAGGACCAGAGTGGCGCGGGCGGGGATGCTGCTTATGACTTTGCTCAGCTGCGCCCAGAAGTGGTCGCGCAGTTTCCAGTGCCGTGTCAAATGCTCGGTCCAGCTGTGCCCCATTGGCGTGTGGGGGGGCTCATTCGTCGGCGCGTAGGCATTCAGGATGTAGAGGTCTTGACATAGGTGAGGTGCTCGTGAGGCGTGGGATTGCGTGACCCGTGCTCCTTGGATACGGCCAGGCATCCACTGATGAACTACCCTGATGTGGTCCAGTGCGTAGTGCTTCAGATTGATGGCGATAAGGCAGCCATCGCGAACGTGCGGAACTGATCGAGGCAGTAAGAGGAGCCTGTAATCCTCCGTATTCCAGGGGTGGCCAACGTCCATGCACGTGCCCTGGAGGCAGACAATAGAGACTTCGTGAGTAGCCGCCATCTTGAGGAGCTCCGCGCATCGGCCCTTCACGCGAAGAGACTCACAGTTGTAGGACCAGAGGGTGATTTGAGCATGTGGGGCCAGTGTGGTTTGAGCGGCTGTGGGAGCGCGAGCGCTTGGTGGTTGTCGTAGGCGGAAGGGAGGTCTGCAACGTCGGGTCGCGGTCGAGGGCGACGCTGCGCGTGATCAATTGGTTGCGGTAGCGAGCCCTCCCATACCGTACAACCGTCCGCAGTGCTCTGCGATACGACCGCTTGCTCCCAGTGCCGAACTTCCTGTCTGCTCCTGAGTCGTCTGCAAATTGTCCTGGACTTGACAGTTCTGCCGCCCCCGGCATGGCGGCGACGCTCACCTCCACTCAGTAACGCCGAATCTGGGCAACGAAGCGGCCATGGCTGCTCTACGGCAAAGTAGGGTTCGTTGCTGAGAGTCCTCGGAGAGCGCCGGGGACTTGCGACCCCAGCGGGCTGAGCAGCGCCCCTGAGTGACCTTGAGCCCAGAGGCTTCCGGAGGCGCTTCCCGTCATCCGCCGATCCAGCGTGTGAGCTGACATCAGCTCTGAGCTTCAGCTCTGTTGGGAGGGGGGGGGGGCTGGGCTGGCTCTGACGCGGAGGGGGGGAGTGGGGGGGTCTACCCTTTTCCGTGGAGGGGCTCTGTCGGGCCCAGGAGAGCCCAAACACGGGCCAAGAGGACCCCAATAGGCTCCCGAGACGGCCCCAGAGGGCCCCGAGTCGTCGAACGATCGGTCTAAGACGCCAGAGCTGGCCTCCATACCGGCCAAGGAGATCCCAAGACGCCCGAAGAAGCTTCCAAGAGAGTTCTCAAGAGGGCCCCAAAAGGACAAAAATGCCACATTCCCGACGGAAGGAGTACATGTTCAGCATGTGCGCCTCTTGGGCTTTCACAGCGTCGAAGACGGCCCAAGGCCCCCATGGTCGTTCCAACACGGACCTCGGACCAAGAGTTCCCCAAGAGAGCTCCAAGACGACCCAAGAGGGCCTCACAACGGTCCAAGAAGCCCCAATGACGGCCCAAGAGGGCCCAAGGACGGGCCCAAGAGGGGGCCCAAAGGGAAAATACAATTTCAAACCTTCGACCCCAAGAACCCCCGGGAGGCTTCAAGAGGCCTCCAAGAAGTCTCCAAGAGGCCCCAAGCGGCCCCGAAGAAGCGCCCAAAAAGCCCCCCGTAGGCACGAAGAGGGCAAGGCCGCCGGAAACACAAAAAGGATGTCCTCTTCGTCCCCGTCGTCCACGTCCTCCTCCTCCTCCTCCTCCTCCTCCTCCTCCTCCTCCTCTCCATCCTCCTCCTCCTCCTCCTCATGCTTTTCCTGCTCCTTCGGCTCGACTCCTCCTCCTCCTTCTCTCCTCCTCCTCCTCCTCCTCCTCCGTTTTGTCATCATCCTCTCATCCTCCTCCTGTCTTCCTCCTCATCCTCCTCCTCCTCCTCCTCCTCATCATCCTCATCACCATCAAAAGCATCATCATCATCATCAGCATCATCACCATCATCATCGCCATCACCACAATCATCAGCATCATCATCACCACCAGCAGCAGCATCAGCAGCATCATCATACGCAGCATCATCATCAAAAGCATCATCATCATCATCATCATCATCATCATCATCATCATCATCATCATCATCATCATCATCATCATCATCATCATCATCATCATCATCATCATCATCATAATCATCATCGGCATCAGCAGCGGCAGCATCGACATAATCATCAGCAGCATCGGCATGATAATCCGCAGCATCAAAATCGTCATCAATATCATCAGCATCATCATCATTATCAGCAGCATCAGCATCATTATCAGCATCCTATGCATCAGCATCATCACCATCATCATCACCATCATCATAAACATCATCAGCATCAGCATCATCATCAGCATCAGCATCATCAGCATATTGATCCTCAGCTTCATCATATTCATCATCAGCAGCAGCATCAGCATAGTCATCTTCATCGACATCATCGTCATCATCACCATCACCATCACCATCACCAACATCATCATCATCAGCAGCATCATCATATTCAACCTCATCCGTTCCCTCTTTTTTCCTCATCCTCCCACCACCTCAGCCTCCTCCTCTTCGTCTTTTCATCCTTTTGCGGCCGTTGACTCATCCTCCTCCTCGGTTCGTCTCGCCCACCTCCTTCCCCTCCTCCTCCTCCACCTCCTCCTCTTCCTCCTGTTCTCCATGCTGGCATTGTCATGCTTTTGCTACCCAGAAATGTCACATCCAAATATCCACCTCTTCCTCCCCCTCCTCCTCCTCCTCCTCCTCCTCTTCCTGATACCCCTCCGCATCCATTCCAAATTGGTTCGCGGACCCCTCGAGCGCGTTCCTTTATGTTCGGCGATGACGGGCGCGCGTTCCTTTATGTTCGGCGATGACGGGCGTCATGGGGGGGGGGGGGGAGGGCGGGGGGGGTATGACATAACGCCCCCCCCCCGCCGTGTGGCTCCGGCACCACAGCCGCGCCCGCGCGCACGACGCGACGAGCGACGAGCGACGACGACAACGACGACGACGACGACGCGAGCAACATGTAGGTGGCGATCTGCCCCACTGCGCCCGTGTACACCACAACGCTCGCGTGCACCACAGCGCGCATGTACACCACAGCGCCTGCGTGCACCGCAACCGCCTCGTGCAACGCACCGCCTGTGTACACCACAATGCTTGGGAACACTACGGCGCCGGTGTGCGTACACCGCAGCAGCCATGTGCAACACAGCGCCTGCGTACACCACCATGCTTGAGTGCACCGCACCGCCTATGCACGCCACAGCGCCTGTCTACACCACAGCATCCGCGTGCAACGCAGCGCTGGTGTACACCAGTGCCTGCGTGCATAGGACAGGGACAGGTAGAAGGAGCATGTACGTGAGGATCTGCTGCGGACAGCTAAACGCCACGCCAGGAAAGTTCAGATGATCGAATGCGACGTTCTTCCCTCCTCCCTCCACCTCCACCTCCTCTTCCTCCTCCTCCTCCTCCTTACCCCCTGTCGCGCGGCTTGGTGCTACAGCGCACGTGCGGATGTCAGCGTGCACCGCTGAATGGTCGATTGAATCGGTCCACTTGGTTCTCGGACGGCCGATTTAGCCGGAGCTTCCTAGACGCAAATGGGAGGAGTTAGGGTGATGCGGGCGGACTCGGGAGGACTCGTAGATTCCAGCGGCGCTTCTTTGTCCGTAAGGATTATTTTTTCCGTTGTTTTCTCTGGAATCCACAAGCGCTCCATCTTGTCACAAGGAGTCCTTCTAAAATTCTATACACAACAGTGGTGCTGGGTTGCACACGGCTGATGTGATGCACACAGGCGCCGGGGCGTACACAGGCACTGCAATGCACGCAGGCGTTGTGGTGTACACTGGTGCTGTGTTGCACACGACTTACGCGGTGTACGCAGGCGCTGTGGTGTACACAGGAGCTGTTGGGCCGCAGGCACGGTAGCACAAACCGACGCTGTGTTGCACTCGGCTGCTGTGGTGTACATAGGCGGCGTGGTGCACACAAGCGCTGTGGTGCACGCGGGCACTGTGATGTACACAGGCGTTGACCCGTCGTCCGTCATTCTTAAGCGTTCCCAAACACCGCCAGCGCGAAACGTGACGTCATCGACCCCCTCCACCCCCCAGATGATTGCCGTCATCGGACCGAACTAAAAAACAAGCTCCAGCCGCGTCCGCGCGCACGACGACGAGGAGCGGCGGGCGACGAGCCACGAGCGACGACGACGACGACAACGATGTCGACGACGACGACGACGACGACGACGACGACGACGACGACGACCACGACCACGACGACGAAGACGACGACGACGACGACGACGACGACGACGACGACGACGACGACGACGACGACGACGACGACGACGACGACGACGAACGAACGACTGACGACGACGGACCGCGACCTGCGACCCAGCCCACCCATGCGGAATTCCCTCGCGGACACGTACCGGATGCCCAACGCGCACGGGGGGCCGGCAGTGCCTCGAGGCCTGGGGGGGGGAGCGTTACCTCCATGAGGGGGTGGGGTGGCAGGGGCCATGACGCCCGTCATGCCCCAAGCAATAAAGAAAGGGGCTCCTCCTGGGTGCATCTGGCGCAGGTTTTCATTCCCGGATCGATGTTTGCTGGTCCCCATGAGCCCCGCTCCAGAGAAGCCCCCAGAAGCATCCAGCATGCCTTCAAGGAGGGAAGAAAAAGGATTACTAAAAAGAAAAAGGAAAAGACGGAGCGTCGTCTTCATCGTCGTCGTCCATTTTGACGCGCATCTGGAGCGTCGCGAAACGGCGGCACCGGTCAGAGGCCACTACAATAAAGTCTTGGAACGCCGACTTCCCGGTTTTCCCTAATAAGGCGGGGCTCCCGGTTCCCAGGCTCCCGGGTTCCAGGTTTCCTGGTTCGGGGTTCCTTGTTCCCCGTTAATGGTCCCGGGCTTCGGGTTCCAGGCTTCGGGTTCCAGGCTCCCAGGCCGGCTCCCAGTTCCGACCTCACTTGGTTCCCAAGTCCAGGGTCCCAGGGTCACAGGGTCCCTGAGTCCCAGGGTCCCAGTCCCAGTTGCCGGGGTGCAGCCGCTTCACCCTCCTCTCGCCACCGCCCCGCTGGCCTGCCCCATCCCTCTCGATGCAACTTTTCGCCACCACTGCAGGAGGTAAGACGGGGGAGAAGGAAGGATAGGAAGATCCTCCTCCTCCTCCTCCTCCTCCTCCTCCTCCTCCTGCTCCTTCTCCTCATGTTCCTCCTCCCTCTCCTCCTCCTCCCTCTCCTACCTCTGGAAGTGGTGATGGAGAATCGGCCCGTCCCCTCTGACCCCCACCTGCTGGGGCTCCTTCGTAGCCCGTGGCACAAGAGTCTAAAGTCTGCCACTGGTGTGGCTGGCGCGATCTGGTGGCGAACAAAAACCGTCTCTTCTCAGCACGTTCTAAACATGGCCGCGACGCAAGCAGTGACCACTTCGCGAGCGAACGTCTCTTGGTCTCCCAGCGGTCCACGGCGAGACTCGGATGGTATAAACCATTGCCTTAGCTGCGCGCAAAGACGAGGAAGAACGCTCCCCCCCTTCCTTTTCCTCCTTCCTCCTGCCTTCCGTCCGTCCTGCCTTTCCTTCCTGCTTTCCTTCCGTCCTTCCTCCTCCCCATCCTCCTCCTGCCCATCCTCTTCTTCTTCCTCCTCCTTCTCCTCACCCTCATCAGCATCATCATCAGCAGCGGCATCATCGTCAGCAACATCAGCATCATCATAATCATAACCAGAATCCGAATCCTCAGCATCATCGTCATCACCATCACAAATATCATCAGCAGCAGCATCAGCAGCATCATCATCAGTAGCATCATCATAATCATACTGATAATCAGCATCGACATCATCAGCATCACCCTAAACATCATCATTGGCAGCAACATCAACATCAGCATCATCAGCATCAGCATCATCGTCGACATCGGCATCGTCATCATCAGCATCATCAACACCATCAGCATCATCATCACCAGCATCATCAACAGCATTATCATCACCACCATCACCAGCAACATCATCAGCAGCATCATCAGCAGCATCATCATCATCAGCAGCAGCATCACAATCTTGCGCATCATCATCATCAGCACCATCACCATCAGCATCGTCATCGCAATTATCAGCAGCATAATAATCATCAACAGCATCATCATCTTCATCGTCACCATCATCATAGTCATAATCAACAGCATCATCAACATCATCATAATCCGCCGACCACTTGTGGGTCTCTAGGCGTGTGAGAGACTTCCCCCCCATAACCCCCCCCCCAGGGATCCTAAACCAAAGATTTGACCCCCCCCGGCCCCGGGGCACCCACCGCCGAACGCGCCATGGGGGAGCAGAAAACCCCAAAACAAGCCAAAAGCGCACAAACGGGCCCACGCGACGGTCCAAGAAGGCCCAAAGAGGCCTCCAAGACTGCCCACGAGGGCCCCGAGACGCCAAACGAGCGCTCCAAAACGCCAAAGATGGCCCAAAGACGGGCCACGAGGCCTCCTAGACGGCCGAGGAGGACCCCACGAGGCCCCAAGAGGCCTCCAAGATGCGTCCCAAGAGGATCCCTAGACGCAAAAATTGGCCCGTTCCCTTCGTAATACGTACGATTTTCACAGATTCGCCTTCTGGGTTTTCCGATGCTCCCAGACGGCCCAAGAGGCCCCCAATACCGCCCCAAGACGGCCCAAGAACCCTCCAAGAGGGGCCCAAGATAGCCCAAGAGGGCTCCAAGACGGCCCAACAGGCGTCCAAAACGGCCCAAGAAGGCACCCAAGACGGCCCCAAGAGCGCCCCAAGTGGCCTCCAAAAGGGTTCAATATGGTCCCAGACGGTCCAAGAGCGATCGAAGACACCGAAGATGGCCTCCAGACGGCCCAAGATGCCCCCAAGAGGCCCCAAGGGGCATCCAAGATGCGTCCCAAGAGGGCCTCTAGACGCAAAAATTAGCCCGTTCTCTTCGTAAAACGTAGAATTTTGACAAATTCGCCTTCTGGGCTTTCCGACGCTCCCAGACGGCCCAAGAGGCCCCCAAGACCGCCCCAAGACGGCCCAAGAAGCCTCCAAGAGGGCCCCAAGACAGCCCAAGAGGCGCCGAAGACGGCCCAAGGAGCCCCGAAGACGGCCCCAAGAGCGCTCCAGGAGCGCTCCAAATGGCTTCCAAGAGAGCTCAACATGGTCCTACACGGTCCAAGAGCGATCGAAGACACCCGAGATGGCCTCCAGATGGCCCAAGACGTCCCCAAGAGGCCGCCAAGATGCGCCCCAAGATGGTCTGTAGACGCAACATGTTTCCATTTCCTGCGTAATACGTATATGTTTCACAAATTCGCCTCGTGGGCTGTCCGACGCTCCAAGACGGCCCAAGAGGCCCCGAAGACCGCCCCAAGACGGCCCCACAACGGCCCAAAATGGCCCCAAGACAACCCAAGAGGTCCCCAAAACGGCCCAAGAAGGCTCCAAGACGGCACCAAGATGGGCCCAAGAGGGCAACCAAACATTGAAAAATCTAGCTTTCCGCCCCCACGAACCCCAGGGGGCCCCAAGAGTGCCCCAAGAGGCCGCCAGAGGCCCCCAAGAGGCCGCCAAGACGCCCCAAGGAGTCCCCAAGAGGCCCCCAGGAGGCCCCCAAATGACCCCCAGACGCTTCCGTATTGCGAGCCGTCAAGCCAACTGCAATGCACTCCGCGCATACAGCCTTGCTCTTCCTCGCGACGTGCTCACTATCTTGCTCGGCGCTAATGTGCTGCTGCCGCGCGAACTGTTTCGTGCGCGCTGCGAACGTCAACAGCCTCTTCACCCGTTTCGACTCATCTGCCTCATCTTTCGCGGTGATGCCTCGCTGATCACAGCTTCGGCACACTACTTTTGCTCCTTTCGTCTTCCGGTGGTCCTCCACTTGGTTGCGGGTCGAAAGGCCGACCTCCCAGAAGGACACCCCGCACCCGGGTGCACAGCACGCAAGGCGCTCGCAAAACACGCCCCAGACCACCGGCATCACGCAAACATTTGGACCCCCTACGTATCTGCCACCACCCGCGCGCGACACCGCACCCTCACACAAGACGCCGCTGGTCAGAAACTCCTGGCCTCGCAACACTCACAAAAGGGGTCGGCGGATGTGGCGCAAGCCTGTAGAATCATCATCCGTAGCCATTTTGGTTCAAGCCTTCGGGGCAGCTTCCATCGGGCGGCTGGTGCGGTTTGTGATCGCGCGGGAAGCGGCCCCCTCGCGGGAGGCCGCCGCTGGCGGCGATGTGTGTGCAGCCCGAGCGCGGCACGGCGGCAGAGGCGCCGAGCTGGCCAGGCGTGGGCCCGTGTGTCGTGCGACGTGCTCGTCCACGACCTGCAGCGGGCCGCGCGCTTCTGGCGGGGCCGCTGCGAGAAGTTGGTGGAGTGGCTAGGGGGATCCCGACACGGCGGAGCGCCTGGCGGTGATGGCGGTGCACTTGAGGGACACGGTGCGCAGCAAGGCCATCGAGTCGCCCGTCGACACGTTGCGGAAGAACGTTGCGCTCCACGCGGCGTTGGCGCCTAGGCCGCTGGGGACGGCGACGGCGCGCTCGCTACGCCGAGTCCAAAAGGGGCCCAGGCTTGTGGCGCACCCCGCGCTGTCGGCGGTTGGCCTCGCCGCAGGCGGGGTGAACGACGCGGTGCACGACGGCGAGAACGGGACGGAGCTGGACGGGAGAAGAGTTGCGCGACCAACCCCCTGCTGGCGGTGCCGCCCTTCCTCTCGCTCGACAAGGAGCTCAGCGATCATGGCACGATCGCGACGCACGAGCTAGCGGAGAAGCAGGGCGCGGCTGGCATGCAGTGGCAGTTGCGAGAAGGAGCTGGCGGTGAAGCGGAGCCCACACGTGATCAGCTACAGCTCGGAAATCAGCGCGGCACCAACATGGCGATGTTGAACGCCCGTGCTAAGATCGCCACGGAATGGCTGGCGGATGGCCCCCATGAGGGCGGCGCCCCACCAGCACGGAAATTGGCCGAGTCCCCGCCCGATTCGGCCATCCCGCGCGCGGGCGCGGGCGTCGCTGCCGCCGAAGTTACCATGCGGCCCGAGGAGGCGCTCGTGGGCACGATCGAGCACGAGGAGGAGCACGGCGTGGAGGCGATGCACAAGGGGGAGCTGACGGCGGCGGCGGCGGCTTCGGAGGCGGACGGCGACTCCGACACGCCGCCCCCCCTGCAAACTTGCGTGGTCGACCTCTGGGAGCGCCTGGAGGATGCCACGCAGGGTATCGAGACCACCATGAAGTGGGATGGCGCCCGCGCGACCAAGCGCGGCATGGTCATGTACCGCATCTCGCAGCTGGAGGCCCTGTACGTGGAGACCCAGCGGGCGTTGGTCGACGCCGACGACGACGCAGACGAGCAGGAGGCCAAGCAGGAGCGTTTCGAGATTGGGGAGGCGCTCGCATCGGCTTGGTCTCACATTGACACGCTTAAGTGAAGGCCAAGGGGCCTACGGGTCGCCTATCTGGCTGCTGCGCGGACGCGCGCGAACGCCATCCATATCCCTTGCCTATAGCACTGAGAAAAATGCGTAGAGATGCCCTGTTCTCGACGGCGCAGCGTGCCCGCGGGCGCGTGGGAGGGGCATCGGTCTGTGCAGCCTTTGGCGGTGAACGTTCGCTGTATTGCGACGGATCACCTGTGGAGAGCGCGATCTGCATCATCATCAGCATCAGCATCAGCATCAGCATCAGCATCATCATCATCATCAGCATCATCATCATCAGCATCAGCATCATCATCATCCTCATCGTGATCATCCTATTCCTGCTCCTCCTCGACCTCGACCTTCTCCTCCCCCTCCTCCTCCTCCTCCTCGTCCTCCTCCTGCCCCTGTTCCTCCTCCTCAATTCCTTCTCCTTATACATAACTTCTCCCTGTCGCACCCCGAGGCCAATTTCCAGGGCGGGCTGGGCATTTCGCCAGAGAGTTCCTCACCATGTATTACGACCCTGCAGCTTACACGTGACAACAGCTTCACAGATAGAGGGCGGGTCGTTTTCAAAATGTGGCTCTTACCTTAGCGCCGCGCACATGCGTTTTAAAAAGCTGCAAGCGCTTCACGGATTAAGGGCGGGTCGTTTTCAAAATGTGGCCCTCGACTTAACACCGCGCACATCCGTTTCCAAGAATTTGCAAGAGGTTCACGGATTGAGGGCGGGTCGTTTTCAAACTGTGGCTCTCGCTTTGGCGCCGTGCACATTCGGTCTTCAAATTGGCAAGCATTTCGCGGATTCCCAAGATCAACGTACCAGAAATTGCGTTTTCGACGAGTTCAGGCTTCTGCGGGCGCAACAATTATGTTCAGGATTCTGCGGGTTCTGAGGTCCCAAAAACGGCGTTCTGGCCCGATTAGGGATCGTCAAGACGCAGCAGACAGGTTGCTACGTAGCGTTGGAATCCCGAGGACAATGGTTTGGCACGCTTCAGGATATTCAAACTGTTCGCTTCCAACGAGGCAGGTCCCTCAATGGAAATGAACCGTTGTAGGGGCTATGAAGAGGGAGTTTGGA
>CAUYUJ010003114.1:382500-409786 GCA_963575745.1 Prorocentrum cordatum | reverse complement strand
CACTCGCGCCACTTGCGCGTCTCGCCGGCCACGGTGGAGTTCAGGTACTGGTTGCAATTGGAGCCGCCCTGCACGTAGCACCAGCTCTGGTCCCAGTCGGCCGTGGCGCTGCAACCCTCGTACGACTCCATAACCCCGTCGCCATCGCCGTCGTAGTTCCACTCCGTCATGCAGTTGCAGGAGCCGCACTCGCGCCACTTGCGCGTCTCGCCGGCCACGGTGGAGTTCAGGTACTGGTTGCAATTGGAACCGCCCTGCACGTAGCACCAACTCTGGTCCCAGTCGGCCGTGGCGCTGCAGCCCTCGTACGACTCCATAACCCCGTCGGCATCGCCATCGTATTTCCACTCCGTCATGCAGTTGCAGGAGCCGCACTCGCGCCACTTTCGCGTCTCGCCAGCCACGGTGGAGTCCAGGGCCTGGTTGCAGTTGGAACCGCCTTGCACGTAGCACCAGCTCTGGTCCCAGTCCGCCGTGGCGCTGCAGCCCTCGTAGGACTCCATAACCCCGTCGGCATCGCCATCGTAGTTCCACTCCGTCATGCAGTTGCAGGAGCCGCACTCGCGCCACTTACGCGTCTCGCCGGCCACGGTGGAATTCAGGTACTGGTTGCAATTGGAGCTCGGCCCTGCCACGTAGGCACCAAGCTCGGTCCCAGTCCGGCCGTGGCGCTGGCGCCTACCGTACGACTCCATAACCCCGTCGGCATCGCCATCGTAGTTCCACTCCGTCATGCAATTGCAGGAGCCGCACTCGCGCCACTTGCGCGTCTCGCCGGCCACGGTGGAGTCCAGGGCCTGGTTGCAGTTGGAACCGCCCTGGACGTAGCACCAACTCTGGTTCCAGTCGGCCGTGGCGCTGCAGCCCTCGTACGCTTCCATAACCCCGTCGGCGTCGCCATCGTAGTTCCACTCCGTCATGCAGTTGCAGGAGCCGCACTCGCGCCACTTGCGCGTCTCGCCGACCACGGTGGAGTTCAGGTACTGGTTGCAATTGGAACCGCCCTGCACGTAGCACCAGCTCTGGTCCCAGTCCGCCGTGGCGCTGCAGCCCTCGTACGACTCCATAACCCCGTCGGCATCGCCATCGTAGTTCCACTCCGTCATGCAGTTGCAGGAGCCGCACTCGCGCCACTTGCGATTCTCGCCGGCCACGGTGGAGTTCAGGTACTGGTTGCAATTGGAACCGCCCTGCACGTAGCACCAACTCTGGTCCCAGTCGGCCGTGGCGCTGCAGCCCTCGTACGACTCCATAACCCCGTCGGCATCGCCATCGTAGTTCCACTCCGTCATGCAATTGCAGGAGCCGCACTCGCGCCACTTGTCGCTCTTCGCAACAATTGCCACGTGTGGTGATCCAGGGCCTTGGTTTGGCAGTTGGACCGCCCTGCACGTAGCACCAGTCTCTGGTCCCAGTCCGCCGTGGCGCTGCAGCCCTCGTACGACTCCATAACCCCGTCGGCATCGCCATCGTAGTTCCACTCCGTCATGCAGTTGCAGGAGCCGCACTCGCGCCACTTGCGCGTCTCGCCGGCCACGGTGGAGTTCAGGGCCTGGTTGCATTTGGAACCGCCCTGTACGTAGCACCAGCTCTGGTCCCAGTCCGCTGTGGCGCTGCAGCCCTCGTACGACTCCATAACCCCGTCGCCATCGCCGTCGTAGTTCCACTCCGTCATGCAGTTGCAGGAGCCGCATTCGCGCCACTTGCGCGTCTCACCGGCCACGGTGGAGTTCAGGGCTTGGTTGCAATTGGAACCGCCCTGTACGTAGCACCAGCTCTGGTTCCAGTCCGCTGTGGCGCTGCAGCCCTTGTACGACTCATTAACCCCGTGGGCATCGCCATCGTAGTTCCACTCCGTCATGCAGTTGCAAGAGCCGCACTCGCGCCACTTGCGCATCTCGCCGGCCACGGTGGAGTTCAGGGCTTGGTTGCAATTGGAACCGCCCTGTACGTAGCATCAGCTCTGGTTCCAGTCCGCTGTGGCGCTGCAGCCCTCGTACGACTCCATAACCCCGTCGCCATCGCCATCGTAGTTCCACTCCGTCATGCAGTCGCAGTCGCCGTTTTCGCCGATCACGCAACTGACCAAGGCCGCGCAAAGGACGGCTGCGAACTCCATGACGATTGATTTGGCCATCGGTAACCGCGCGCCTCTGGGGATTGCAAATTGGATCGCGAGGACAGCGTCGCAATTTTCTCGACTGAACCAAATTTGCTTGAGCCAAAATGGCTACGGAACGTGAGGATAGCGAGGAGGATCATGAGGACAACGAGGAGGAAGAGAAGCACAAGGACGAGGACGAAGAGAACGAGGGCGAGTACGAGGAGGAATGCGGAGGGCGATGATGACGACGACGACGACGACGACAGAGGACAGTACTCGGCAATTGGAGAAAGACGTTGCTCCTAGCGCCGCGCTGGGTTCTCTTGGGGCCTGTTGGGGGCTTCTTGGGGGCCCCTTGGGCCCTTGGGGGCCCCTTGGATTGTATTGCTCTCGCATGCGTGGCGCATGGGGCCACGTAGGCATGGATGCAGGGGTGCTCTGGAGGCGCCGGCGTCGTCGTCGTCGTCGTCGCCGTCGAGAGAGAGAGAGAGAGAGACAGGGGGACAAAGGAGGGGGAAGGGCGGGAAGATGTGGTAGCCAATGCTGTCCCCCCTTGTTCTGTTTCCCGACGAACGGATCGCGACGCTAAGCGCGCGTGCAGTACAGGCCGAATCACCCAACAACGAGCTCGAAGAGCCCGCTTGATCTCTATGTGTGCTGTCGCAAGGCCTCTGGGAAACGACAGGAGCCCAGCATCGCAGCATGGGGCACGACCGCGCAGAGTCCGCCAGCCAACGGTGCACGCCAGAGGCGCCCGTGGGGAGCGTTTTGGGAGCCTCTTGGAGGCTTCTGTGACCCTCTTGGACTGTCCGGGAGTGTCTGGAGGGTGTGTGGGGGCTCTCGTGGGCTGTCTTGGCGTTCTCTTGTACTGTTTTGGGGCTCTCTTGGCCAGTCCCGGGGCCTCTTTGCGCGCTCTGGGGGGCCTCTAGGCGCCTCTTGGGGGCCTCTTGCGGGGTCTCTTGGGCCGTTTCGGGGGTCCCCTGGGGAGCCTTTTGGAGCTCTTTGGGGCCGTTTTGAAGCTCTCCGGGAGCGACTCCCAAGACAATGCCAGTTCGGAGTTCCCTCCGGAGCCGATGTTTCGAGGATGTCTCGAGCGAAACGACCATTTTTCCGGAACCTGACCTGACAAGAACAGGAAGCGAATGTTCGAACTTTCGTTGCAGGTGTGGCATCTCATGGGGACGTCAAAACTGGAACGCTTGTGCGAGCAGGAGGGGACTGCGCGGTGCCCGAGACAAGGATCCCTCGAAAATATACGACGTTCGCGCTCCCGAGGCGCAGATCCCTCGTAAAGTACACGCGATAGGTGCCTCCGAGGCCACGACCCATTGCAAAGTACTCTGGGTTCATGCCTCGGCGACCAGGACCCACAGAAGTGCAGCCAGATTCACGCCCTGGAACCGCTGTTACTTGTATTGTGCGCAAGCGGTCAGTTACCACGCGGCCCCCGCGTCCACCTTCAAGATCCCGAGCTATCCGTCGTCCCCTTGGGGTTCGGTCCGGCTGGCTTGCAAAGGGGGGATCCGGTTAAACGGATTAGATCCCTGACCCCTCCCAGGAATGCCCAGGATGCCTCCGGCCGTCTCCGGCCACTCCAAGATCTCCAAGACGGCCCATTAGATTTTGAATACGACCGGCGCCAACCCGAAAACGGTCCAAGAGGCCTGTAACATGAAGCCCTCTTGGATCCCTCTGGCGCCGTTTTCGGGCCTTCTTGAGTTGTCTTGGGGCTGTGTAGCCCGAATTCCGGATAAGGAGATGGAAAATCTAGTGACCTTCGGTCCATCCCGCCACCGTGCCGGGGTATTGAAAATGAGGCGAAGTGAAAGTTCGTTGGGCTCTCTGGGGAGGCTTCTCGCGGGCCGTTTGGGTCCTCTTGGGGCCTCTTTTGGGCCTCTTGGGGGCCTTTGGGGGCGTCTTGGGGGCCTCTCGGGGGCCTCTTGGGACCTTTTGGGCGCCTCCTGGGGCCTCCTAGCGTTACCGATCTCTCTTTGAATTGGCGTCTCTGGACCTTCGTAATGACCCTGGTGGGGGTCTTGTTTGGGTTTTTTTTGGGCCCCTTTCGGCCGTTTTGGGGACGTCTTGGAGCCCTTTTGGGCTGTCTCGGAGCGTCTTGGACGCCTTGGATCGTCTTGGGGCTCTCTTGGAGGTTCCCTGGGGCTCTCTTTGGAAGTTTTTGGGGGCCCTCTTGGAGCTCTCTTAGGGCCGTCTTGAGCCCTCGAAAGCCGATTGGGGGTCATCTTGGGCCGTCTTGGGGTTCTCTTGGGCGGTCTTGTGGCCCTCTTGGGGACCGCTGAGGACGTCCTGGGCCGATTTGGGGAGCCTCCTGGCGTGTCCAGGACCGCGTAACAAAAGAAAAAGCGGATATGGTAAAATGTACATGTCCCCATGGAAATTTGATATTGTTTGCCTCTTTGGCGTTCTCTTTGGGCGCTTTCGGAGCGTGTTTGGAGCCTCTTGGGCCGTATTGGAGCCACCTTCGGACGTCTTCGGGGCCTCATGGACCGTCTCGGGAGCAACTGAGGCCGTCTTGGAACCCTCGTGGACCCCTCTTGGGAATATCGTGGGACTCCGGGGCCGATTTTCGAAGGATGTCTCGAGCGAAACGGTTTTTGTTTGAGATCCGCCGACGCCCGGCCGAAGTGCAGCGCGGAACCTCACATAAAGAATTCTTTGAGAAAAACGGTCCTCGTTCCTCGTTCCTCGCACGCGCTTCCCGTCATCCGCCAGCGAGGTGCCGCATGGGATCCGTAGCCCTTAGTTAGAAAAAATGAAGCCCCAGAACCAACGGTGCACGCCAGAGGAGCTTTTTGGCTGTCGCTACCCCACAGTGCTCTGAGGTCGTGCTTGGGATACCAAGAATCAAACCGACTGGCGGCGCCATACTCGCACGAGCATGGGACTGGCTTTGAACGGAGCTGCAAAGGAAGAGCACCGACGCACAGCACTCTGTCGGCTCGCAGTCGCCTCTGCGACCGCGCAGTCGAGGCGACACTGGCAGTGCCTCTGCGCTGCCTCGTGGCCGCCCTGGCCGCTAGCGAAAGCTCTCCCGCCTAATTGACAACCTGTGACGTGCTCGCTGGACTGGGCGAGGGCCAGCTGGAAACTAAAAAGATGCGGGGAGGGAGGAAGGAGGAGGAGTAATGCCGAGAATCCTGCTCGACGGATCAGCGGCGACCGATGGGCGGCGTGGGATCGCTGCGTACCCGCCGATGTCAAACAATAGCCATCCCCCGTGGCTCCCTCTCCAGGACGCATGGCTGGAGTGGACGGGTCGAAATCAGGCAACAACCGCGAACTCAAGGCAGAGCCGAGGTGGCACCTACGAGGAGGAGGCACAGAAGCAGGAAGGCCAAGAGGAGGGAGGACAAGAGAGACAGAGGAGGGTAGGCGCCACCGAAACTCATTCAGGCCAACAGCGCTGCACGATACATCACAGGTAATGCGCAAGTCTTCCCTACGTTTGAAACGCGGATTTGCCAGGATTTGCCCCGACAGTTTTTGCCATGCAGTGCGGCTGTGCGACAAACATGTTTGACAGGAGAAGGAGGAGAAGGAGCGCATCAATCGGCAGTCGCTCAGCCGTTCACCCGGGTCACTCCCATGAGCGCGGCCACCCCTGCCGCTCGCCACCATGCTGTCCTGGCCCATTGGGGCGCCCCGCCGGAGGGGCATGCTCTCAACGCCTGCGGCGCTTAGGCCCCTTGGCCTCGCCGCCCTTGAAAACGGGGGAGTCGATGGACCTCGCAGCCTGGCTCCGCGGCGCATGGCCCCAGTCCAACGTAATCGCGGCGGCCTGGAGGCAGCGGTTCCCCCGCAAGGTCTCAAAGCTGCGCGCGACGTCTCCCATGGAGTTGCACGCGAAGATCCACTTGTGAACCTCGGCACCCTCGGAATCTTTAGTCTCTACCCTGAAGCACCGGGTAGCCGTGAACCTCTTACTCATGTCCCGCGCTTTGGCCGCCGCCTCGGCGATCTTCGCCAGGGTCTCGAGCGCCTTCTCTGGGTTCTCGCCCTGGGCCGCTGCGGCATCTACCTCTTGCTTCTTCTGCTGGTAGACCGCCGCGATGTAGTGGACCACGCTGCGGGGCATGGCGTCGGGCTTCTTCCCCGACGGGTTCCCCGTGTACGTCTCGTTCTGCTATTTGGCCTGGTCCTTTGCTGCTTTGCCGCGTGCGTCGCAATCCTGGAGGGCCGCCTCGAATCTCTTCGAGAACTGGGGCTCCTTCCTCGCGATGGCCACGATGTTCTGGTCCGCGAGGCTGCCCCGGTTACGGTCCTCGTGCTGCAGCAGGAGCTGGGGAAACAGCCTGTTGAGCTTCGTCAGCTCGCTGGCGTCGCCCGCGCCCTCGGCCGGGCGTCGGTTGCCCGCGCGGGCGGCGGCTGGCGCGGCCCCGAGCTCCCCAAACATGGTGGGCAGCCGGCACTGGCGCAGGCGCTGGGGGCGCGGCCTGAGGCTGAGGGAGACCTTGAACCTGAACGAACTGGTCGAGCACTGGACGCGGCCTGGGACCCCTGGGGCCGCTCTCCAACCTGCGATTGCCGAGGGCCCTCGCGCCCCCCCCCTCCTCCTCCGCCGCCCCCCTGGGACTGGGCCTCATCTGCGCGACAGCGGCCGCGGCGGAAGTGCTTGATAAACGAGTCTTTGCGAGAGCATGTTGTGAGACATCGGTGACACTGGAGCTTCAGAAAGAAATTTGCTGGGGCCGAGACAGGGTTGGCGTCGACGTCGCGCGCCTCCTTCTGGCGGATGGCGAGGTCCTTTGGCCCCCTATACTTCTCGTCGCAGATGTTGCACTCGAGAAGCGGCATTTCGTGCGCAGTTGCTGGTTGGTCACCGTCTGTTGGCGCTACGTAGCTGAGTAGTCGCGCGATGGTGACGCGAGGGGCGGCGTGGAGCCATTGCAGCCACGGGCGCGTCACCGACGGCGCGTCGTCGACGCCGTAGGTCTCTGCAGCTCGTAGCTGTTCGTCGCCGGAAAGGGCGTTCCACAGAGTCTGGACGTCGTGCTGGCCCTGCTGGAGGCGCGCCGTTGTTTCCGAGCTGTTAGGGCTCTCGAAGGAGAGGCGCCCGAAGATAGTGGCGCGCGCTGCCAGCGTGGGGTCGTGCTCCGGCGGGGGCTCCGCCAGGCCTGGGCCAATGATGTGCTGCCACCAGCGGATGCGGCGCTCCTGAAGCGCGCTGGCGACTGTGGGAATGCGGCATTTGCGGCGGACCTCGCAGTTGGTCAGGCGGGTGGCACGCGCTGGCTGTCGAAGGACATGTCGGAGTTTAGATGTCTGCCAACGCCCCAATCGACTGGGTTCCCCTTTGCGCAGGGGTGCGACTTCGAGTGCATAGAGCGCCGCAGAGCGGACGAGGGTGACCCAGATGCGAACGCGGGGGGCGAGGCCGTAGATCCCTTGAACGCGCGGGCCGTGAGGCGGCCATGGTTGGCGTTGGCCGAGGCGAGGCGATTGGTGATCTCGTCCTGGTACGAGCCGTCTGGGCGTAGCCGGGCGCCCAGGTACTCCACCGACTTGGAGGTCTTGACCGCGTGCGGCTTGAGGACGGGGCGCCTGGCCGAGCCGCGCTTCGAAGATGCCCCAGGCGGCTGCGGCTGGCTCTTGGTGCGCAGGCGGCGGCGTCGAGCTGGCTCGGCGGCTGTCTCCGTAGTGGTCGGCGGGGCCAGCTCGCATGGTTGCATGGCGATGCCGGTGGTGTTGGCCCGGATGCGCCACTCTAGCTGGCGCGTGCCGACTCCCCTGGCCTGTAGGAGGAGCTCCGTCTTAGGAGTATTAACTTTCATGCCACCTTCCGTGATCACACGGGCGAGGAAGTCAAGGAAGCGCCTGACCTGGTCGAAGTCCGCACAGATGGTGAGTGCGATGAGGACGTCTACAAATTTAACCTGTGAGACGTCGAGCCCCGAGCAACAGTCCTGGTTCAGCGAGGGGGGCTGGTGGTGTTTGTAGGTGGAGAGGCCGGGTCGTATGCTACGTGAATCTGCTCGAAAGGGCCTCCTCGGAGCGTCGCGCGATGGCTGTGGTGATGGCGTCGTAGAGATAAATTAAAAGTGCAGGGCATTCAACCGACCCTTGGCGGACGCCTTTGCCAACTTAGAGGTTCTTCAGCGGCCAATTGGCGCGGACGTCGCGGATGATGTAGCACGTGCCGTGGTGGAGCTTCTCCGCTGCCAGTTTGACCTGGTGGGCGGTGGCGAGCTTTTCGAGTTGCGCCCAAATGGCCTGGCGGTCGAGGAGGTCGAAGGCCTTCTCCAAATCCATGAGGCACGCCGCGAGGATGCGGGCCGGCTGTCTGGAGAGGCTGCGGCAGTCCTTCCACCGGCGCATAATCTCATCAACCAGGGCGATCGCGTCTCTCGCGCTGCGCCGTGGGAGGGCCCCGTACTGCGCGGCAGAAACTGTCGAATGTAGCTGGCGCAGGGCTGGCATGCAGGTTGTGTTGACGTACGCCTTGCGTGCGTGGCCGATGAGATTGATCGCGCGATAATGGTCCCTCGCGGAGCTATCGTCTCCCTGTGGCTTGCGGAGGCTAATTGTCTCGCCGTTCTTGAATCTCTGCGCCGTGGATTGCCGCCCCTGGCAAGCGCGGAAGGCGCCCGTGACTGCTTCGGCCGCGGCGTCGGACATAAGAGCGATCTTCCAAATCTCCGCCACTGCACCCTCCGAGGCACCTGCGGGGTTGTCGCCCGTAGCTGGTGGGCGCTCCTTCGAGACAGGGCCCGCCTTATGGTGTGGGAGCTTGTTGAAGGCTTCCCGGACATCTGCTGCGGTGCATTCTGTAACCCGGGAGGGGCCCGCCGCGTCGGTCGTTTCAATGAGCGCCCCATGGAAAATATCTGCAAATGCCTTCGCGCGGACGTCCATCTCCTCTTCTGCACTCCAACACAGAGCGTCGGTAGTAGGATTACGGACGGTGGCCGTCGGGGCCGCCGGTTCGGGAGCCAGTTCCTGGATGATCTGGAAACATACTCTGGTCTGGCCACGGGCAGCCGTGTGTTCCACTTCGCCCAGCATAGAGCGCGCTTCTCTCGTCGGACTGCTAGTTTGACCTTAATGGCAACTTCCGATTGCAGCGCCTGGGCGAGGTCGCGCTCCAAGCCGGGTGGGAGCACGACGAGTTTAGCTTGCAAGGTGTGCTCGTTAGCAAGCAGGGCCAGCGTTGCCTGGGCGAGGGGCATTCTTGGAGTGCCCTCCCTGGGGTCCAGCTTGTAAAATTCAAGCGCCTTGTCCACGGCGAAGCCTTCGATAGTGTTCCAGTACTCGCTCACTGTAGGGCATCTGCTACCAGGGCCGCACTCTTGCTGCCAGTCGCCCGCGATGCCCGCTGACTCCAGTTTGGACTGAATGGCCTCACACAGCGTGGATGCGTCGCGTGGGCTCCTCCGCGCCATGCGCGTCGCACGCCTCGAGGTCGTCGGCGAGGAGCGCGCGGTGCCATCGCAGCGGGGGTGGCGCACGAGCACGCGGAACCCGAGGGCGAGTGCGAATGGTGGCAACGATGGGTCGATGATCGCGGTAGCCGCCTATGGCCACGGGGAGTCGGTAGTCGGGGCGGGCTCGGAGCCCACGACAGCCCGCGAGGCGCGTGCAGACGTAGTCCACTCGTGTCTAAAATTTGCCGTCCGAGTGCAACAAGGTGCCTGCCGGCCCACTAGCACGGCCATGGGCGTTGAGCGCCGTCATGCGGTTGTCCGTCAGTATTTGGAGGAACCGGCGGCCATTCTCATTCCAGGAGTGTTTCAACATCTTGCGGTCGCCTCCAGCCTTGCCTATGTACGGGGGGCTGCACATAGTAGAGCCGTTGGCGTCGATGGCGAGGACCAGAGTGGCGCGGGCGGGGATGCTGCTTATGACTTTGCTCAGCTGCGCCCAGAAGTGGTCGCGCAGTTTCCAGTGCCGTGTCAAATGCTCGGTCCAGCTGTGCCCCATTGGCGTGTGGGGGGGCTCATTCGTCGGCGCGTAGGCATTCAGGATGTAGAGGTCTTGACATAGGTGAGGTGCTCGTGAGGCGTGGGATTGCGTGACCCGTGCTCCTTGGATACGGCCAGGCATCCACTGATGAACTACCCTGATGTGGTCCAGTGCGTAGTGCTTCAGATTGATGGCGATAAGGCAGCCATCGCGAACGTGCGGAACTGATCGAGGCAGTAAGAGGAGCCTGTAATCCTCCGTATTCCAGGGGTGGCCAACGTCCATGCACGTGCCCTGGAGGCAGACAATAGAGACTTCGTGAGTAGCCGCCATCTTGAGGAGCTCCGCGCATCGGCCCTTCACGCGAAGAGACTCACAGTTGTAGGACCAGAGGGTGATTTGAGCATGTGGGGCCAGTGTGGTTTGAGCGGCTGTGGGAGCGCGAGCGCTTGGTGGTTGTCGTAGGCGGAAGGGAGGTCTGCAACGTCGGGTCGCGGTCGAGGGCGACGCTGCGCGTGATCAATTGGTTGCGGTAGCGAGCCCTCCCATACCGTACAACCGTCCGCAGTGCTCTGCGATACGACCGCTTGCTCCCAGTGCCGAACTTCCTGTCTGCTCCTGAGTCGTCTGCAAATTGTCCTGGACTTGACAGTTCTGCCGCCCCCGGCATGGCGGCGACGCTCACCTCCACTCAGTAACGCCGAATCTGGGCAACGAAGCGGCCATGGCTGCTCTACGGCAAAGTAGGGTTCGTTGCTGAGAGTCCTCGGAGAGCGCCGGGGACTTGCGACCCCAGCGGGCTGAGCAGCGCCCCTGAGTGACCTTGAGCCCAGAGGCTTCCGGAGGCGCTTCCCGTCATCCGCCGATCCAGCGTGTGAGCTGACATCAGCTCTGAGCTTCAGCTCTGTTGGGAGGGGGGGGGGGCTGGGCTGGCTCTGACGCGGAGGGGGGGAGTGGGGGGGTCTACCCTTTTCCGTGGAGGGGCTCTGTCGGGCCCAGGAGAGCCCAAACACGGGCCAAGAGGACCCCAATAGGCTCCCGAGACGGCCCCAGAGGGCCCCGAGTCGTCGAACGATCGGTCTAAGACGCCAGAGCTGGCCTCCATACCGGCCAAGGAGATCCCAAGACGCCCGAAGAAGCTTCCAAGAGAGTTCTCAAGAGGGCCCCAAAAGGACAAAAATGCCACATTCCCGACGGAAGGAGTACATGTTCAGCATGTGCGCCTCTTGGGCTTTCACAGCGTCGAAGACGGCCCAAGGCCC
Organism: Prorocentrum cordatum; assembly: GCA_963575745.1. Lineage (NCBI taxonomy): Eukaryota > Dinophyceae > Prorocentrales > Prorocentraceae > Prorocentrum > Prorocentrum cordatum. The sequence goes on along the minus strand of CAUYUJ010003114.1, from coordinate 398,503 downwards.
CCATGGTCGTTCCAACACGGACCTCGGACCAAGAGTTCCCCAAGAGAGCTCCAAGACGACCCAAGAGGGCCTCACAACGGTCCAAGAAGCCCCAATGACGGCCCAAGAGGGCCCAAGGACGGGCCCAAGAGGGGGCCCAAAGGGAAAATACAATTTCAAACCTTCGACCCCAAGAACCCCCGGGAGGCTTCAAGAGGCCTCCAAGAAGTCTCCAAGAGGCCCCAAGCGGCCCCGAAGAAGCGCCCAAAAAGCCCCCCGTAGGCACGAAGAGGGCAAGGCCGCCGGAAACACAAAAAGGATGTCCTCTTCGTCCCCGTCGTCCACGTCCTCCTCCTCCTCCTCCTCCTCCTCCTCCTCCTCCTCCTCTCCATCCTCCTCCTCCTCCTCCTCATGCTTTTCCTGCTCCTTCGGCTCGACTCCTCCTCCTCCTTCTCTCCTCCTCCTCCTCCTCCTCCTCCGTTTTGTCATCATCCTCTCATCCTCCTCCTGTCTTCCTCCTCATCCTCCTCCTCCTCCTCCTCCTCATCATCCTCATCACCATCAAAAGCATCATCATCATCATCAGCATCATCACCATCATCATCGCCATCACCACAATCATCAGCATCATCATCACCACCAGCAGCAGCATCAGCAGCATCATCATACGCAGCATCATCATCAAAAGCATCATCATCATCATCATCATCATCATCATCATCATCATCATCATCATCATCATCATCATCATCATCATCATCATCATCATCATCATCATCATCATCATAATCATCATCGGCATCAGCAGCGGCAGCATCGACATAATCATCAGCAGCATCGGCATGATAATCCGCAGCATCAAAATCGTCATCAATATCATCAGCATCATCATCATTATCAGCAGCATCAGCATCATTATCAGCATCCTATGCATCAGCATCATCACCATCATCATCACCATCATCATAAACATCATCAGCATCAGCATCATCATCAGCATCAGCATCATCAGCATATTGATCCTCAGCTTCATCATATTCATCATCAGCAGCAGCATCAGCATAGTCATCTTCATCGACATCATCGTCATCATCACCATCACCATCACCATCACCAACATCATCATCATCAGCAGCATCATCATATTCAACCTCATCCGTTCCCTCTTTTTTCCTCATCCTCCCACCACCTCAGCCTCCTCCTCTTCGTCTTTTCATCCTTTTGCGGCCGTTGACTCATCCTCCTCCTCGGTTCGTCTCGCCCACCTCCTTCCCCTCCTCCTCCTCCACCTCCTCCTCTTCCTCCTGTTCTCCATGCTGGCATTGTCATGCTTTTGCTACCCAGAAATGTCACATCCAAATATCCACCTCTTCCTCCCCCTCCTCCTCCTCCTCCTCCTCCTCTTCCTGATACCCCTCCGCATCCATTCCAAATTGGTTCGCGGACCCCTCGAGCGCGTTCCTTTATGTTCGGCGATGACGGGCGTCATGGGGGGGGGGGGGGAGGGCGGGGGGGGTATGACATAACGCCCCCCCCCCGCCGTGTGGCTCCGGCACCACAGCCGCGCCCGCGCGCACGACGCGACGAGCGACGAGCGACGACGACAACGACGACGACGACGACGCGAGCAACATGTAGGTGGCGATCTGCCCCACTGCGCCCGTGTACACCACAACGCTCGCGTGCACCACAGCGCGCATGTACACCACAGCGCCTGCGTGCACCGCAACCGCCTCGTGCAACGCACCGCCTGTGTACACCACAATGCTTGGGAACACTACGGCGCCGGTGTGCGTACACCGCAGCAGCCATGTGCAACACAGCGCCTGCGTACACCACCATGCTTGAGTGCACCGCACCGCCTATGCACGCCACAGCGCCTGTCTACACCACAGCATCCGCGTGCAACGCAGCGCTGGTGTACACCAGTGCCTGCGTGCATAGGACAGGTAGAAGGAGCATGTACGTGAGGATCTGCTGCGGACAGCTAAACGCCACGCCAGGAAAGTTCAGATGATCGAATGCGACGTTCTTCCCTCCTCCCTCCACCTCCACCTCCTCTTCCTCCTCCTCCTCCTCCTTACCCCCTGTCGCGCGGCTTGGTGCTACAGCGCACGTGCGGATGTCAGCGTGCACCGCTGAATGGTCGATTGAATCGGTCCACTTGGTTCTCGGACGGCCGATTTAGCCGGAGCTTCCTAGACGCAAATGGGAGGAGTTAGGGTGATGCGGGCGGACTCGGGAGGACTCGTAGATTCCAGCGGCGCTTCTTTGTCCGTAAGGATTATTTTTTCCGTTGTTTTCTCTGGAATCCACAAGCGCTCCATCTTGTCACAAGGAGTCCTTCTAAAATTCTATACACAACAGTGGTGCTGGGTTGCACACGGCTGATGTGATGCACACAGGCGCCGGGGCGTACACAGGCACTGCAATGCACGCAGGCGTTGTGGTGTACACTGGTGCTGTGTTGCACACGACTTACGCGGTGTACGCAGGCGCTGTGGTGTACACAGGAGCTGTTGGGCCGCAGGCACGGTAGCACAAACCGACGCTGTGTTGCACTCGGCTGCTGTGGTGTACATAGGCGGCGTGGTGCACACAAGCGCTGTGGTGCACGCGGGCACTGTGATGTACACAGGCGTTGACCCGTCGTCCGTCATTCTTAAGCGTTCCCAAACACCGCCAGCGCGAAACGTGACGTCATCGACCCCCTCCACCCCCCAGATGATTGCCGTCATCGGACCGAACTAAAAAACAAGCTCCAGCCGCGTCCGCGCGCACGACGACGAGGAGCGGCGGGCGACGAGCCACGAGCGACGACGACGACGACAACGATGTCGACGACGACGACGACGACGACGACGACGACGACGACGACGACCACGACCACGACGACGAAGACGACGACGACGACGACGACGACGACGACGACGACGACGACGACGACGACGACGACGACGACGACGACGACGACGACGACGACGACTGCGGACCAGCCACCCATGCGGATTCCTACGCGGACACGTACGCGGATCCCAACGCGCACGGCGGCAGTGCCCAGAGCGCACTGGGGGGGGAGCGTTACGTCATGAGGGGGGGGGGGGGGGCAGGGGCCATGACGCCCGTCATGCCCCAAGCAATAAAGAAAGGGGCTCCTCCTGGGTGCATCTGGCGCAGGTTTTCATTCCCGGATCGATGTTTGCTGGTCCCCATGAGCCCCGCTCCAGAGAAGCCCCCAGAAGCATCCAGCATGCCTTCAAGGAGGGAAGAAAAAGGATTACTAAAAAGAAAAAGGAAAAGACGGAGCGTCGTCTTCATCGTCGTCGTCCATTTTGACGCGCATCTGGAGCGTCGCGAAACGGCGGCACCGGTCAGAGGCCACTACAATAAAGTCTTGGAACGCCGACTTCCCGGTTTTCCCTAATAAGGCGGGGCTCCCGGTTCCCAGGCTCCCGGGTTCCAGGTTTCCTGGTTCGGGGTTCCTTGTTCCCCGTTAATGGTCCCGGGCTTCGGGTTCCAGGCTTCGGGTTCCAGGCTCCCAGGCCGGCTCCCAGTTCCGACCTCACTTGGTTCCCAAGTCCAGGGTCCCAGGGTCACAGGGTCCCTGAGTCCCAGGGTCCCAGTCCCAGTTGCCGGGGTGCAGCCGCTTCACCCTCCTCTCGCCACCGCCCCGCTGGCCTGCCCCATCCCTCTCGATGCAACTTTTCGCCACCACTGCAGGAGGTAAGACGGGGGAGAAGGAAGGATAGGAAGATCCTCCTCCTCCTCCTCCTCCTCCTCCTCCTCCTCCTGCTCCTTCTCCTCATGTTCCTCCTCCCTCTCCTCCTCCTCCCTCTCCTACCTCTGGAAGTGGTGATGGAGAATCGGCCCGTCCCCTCTGACCCCCACCTGCTGGGGCTCCTTCGTAGCCCGTGGCACAAGAGTCTAAAGTCTGCCACTGGTGTGGCTGGCGCGATCTGGTGGCGAACAAAAACCGTCTCTTCTCAGCACGTTCTAAACATGGCCGCGACGCAAGCAGTGACCACTTCGCGAGCGAACGTCTCTTGGTCTCCCAGCGGTCCACGGCGAGACTCGGATGGTATAAACCATTGCCTTAGCTGCGCGCAAAGACGAGGAAGAACGCTCCCCCCCTTCCTTTTCCTCCTTCCTCCTGCCTTCCGTCCGTCCTGCCTTTCCTTCCTGCTTTCCTTCCGTCCTTCCTCCTCCCCATCCTCCTCCTGCCCATCCTCTTCTTCTTCCTCCTCCTTCTCCTCACCCTCATCAGCATCATCATCAGCAGCGGCATCATCGTCAGCAACATCAGCATCATCATAATCATAACCAGAATCCGAATCCTCAGCATCATCGTCATCACCATCACAAATATCATCAGCAGCAGCATCAGCAGCATCATCATCAGTAGCATCATCATAATCATACTGATAATCAGCATCGACATCATCAGCATCACCCTAAACATCATCATTGGCAGCAACATCAACATCAGCATCATCAGCATCAGCATCATCGTCGACATCGGCATCGTCATCATCAGCATCATCAACACCATCAGCATCATCATCACCAGCATCATCAACAGCATTATCATCACCACCATCACCAGCAACATCATCAGCAGCATCATCAGCAGCATCATCATCATCAGCAGCAGCATCACAATCTTGCGCATCATCATCATCAGCACCATCACCATCAGCATCGTCATCGCAATTATCAGCAGCATAATAATCATCAACAGCATCATCATCTTCATCGTCACCATCATCATAGTCATAATCAACAGCATCATCAACATCATCATAATCCGCCGACCACTTGTGGGTCTCTAGGCGTGTGAGAGACTTCCCCCCCATAACCCCCCCCCCAGGGATCCTAAACCAAAGATTTGACCCCCCCCGGCCCCGGGGCACCCACCGCCGAACGCGCCATGGGGGAGCAGAAAACCCCAAAACAAGCCAAAAGCGCACAAACGGGCCCACGCGACGGTCCAAGAAGGCCCAAAGAGGCCTCCAAGACTGCCCACGAGGGCCCCGAGACGCCAAACGAGCGCTCCAAAACGCCAAAGATGGCCCAAAGACGGGCCACGAGGCCTCCTAGACGGCCGAGGAGGACCCCACGAGGCCCCAAGAGGCCTCCAAGATGCGTCCCAAGAGGATCCCTAGACGCAAAAATTGGCCCGTTCCCTTCGTAATACGTACGATTTTCACAGATTCGCCTTCTGGGTTTTCCGATGCTCCCAGACGGCCCAAGAGGCCCCCAATACCGCCCCAAGACGGCCCAAGAACCCTCCAAGAGGGGCCCAAGATAGCCCAAGAGGGCTCCAAGACGGCCCAACAGGCGTCCAAAACGGCCCAAGAAGGCACCCAAGACGGCCCCAAGAGCGCCCCAAGTGGCCTCCAAAAGGGTTCAATATGGTCCCAGACGGTCCAAGAGCGATCGAAGACACCGAAGATGGCCTCCAGACGGCCCAAGATGCCCCCAAGAGGCCCCAAGGGGCATCCAAGATGCGTCCCAAGAGGGCCTCTAGACGCAAAAATTAGCCCGTTCTCTTCGTAAAACGTAGAATTTTGACAAATTCGCCTTCTGGGCTTTCCGACGCTCCCAGACGGCCCAAGAGGCCCCCAAGACCGCCCCAAGACGGCCCAAGAAGCCTCCAAGAGGGCCCCAAGACAGCCCAAGAGGCGCCGAAGACGGCCCAAGGAGCCCCGAAGACGGCCCCAAGAGCGCTCCAGGAGCGCTCCAAATGGCTTCCAAGAGAGCTCAACATGGTCCTACACGGTCCAAGAGCGATCGAAGACACCCGAGATGGCCTCCAGATGGCCCAAGACGTCCCCAAGAGGCCGCCAAGATGCGCCCCAAGATGGTCTGTAGACGCAACATGTTTCCATTTCCTGCGTAATACGTATATGTTTCACAAATTCGCCTCGTGGGCTGTCCGACGCTCCAAGACGGCCCAAGAGGCCCCGAAGACCGCCCCAAGACGGCCCCACAACGGCCCAAAATGGCCCCAAGACAACCCAAGAGGTCCCCAAAACGGCCCAAGAAGGCTCCAAGACGGCACCAAGATGGGCCCAAGAGGGCAACCAAACATTGAAAAATCTAGCTTTCCGCCCCCACGAACCCCAGGGGGCCCCAAGAGTGCCCCAAGAGGCCGCCAGAGGCCCCCAAGAGGCCGCCAAGACGCCCCAAGGAGTCCCCAAGAGGCCCCCAGGAGGCCCCCAAATGACCCCCAGACGCTTCCGTATTGCGAGCCGTCAAGCCAACTGCAATGCACTCCGCGCATACAGCCTTGCTCTTCCTCGCGACGTGCTCACTATCTTGCTCGGCGCTAATGTGCTGCTGCCGCGCGAACTGTTTCGTGCGCGCTGCGAACGTCAACAGCCTCTTCACCCGTTTCGACTCATCTGCCTCATCTTTCGCGGTGATGCCTCGCTGATCACAGCTTCGGCACACTACTTTTGCTCCTTTCGTCTTCCGGTGGTCCTCCACTTGGTTGCGGGTCGAAAGGCCGACCTCCCAGAAGGACACCCCGCACCCGGGTGCACAGCACGCAAGGCGCTCGCAAAACACGCCCCAGACCACCGGCATCACGCAAACATTTGGACCCCCTACGTATCTGCCACCACCCGCGCGCGACACCGCACCCTCACACAAGACGCCGCTGGTCAGAAACTCCTGGCCTCGCAACACTCACAAAAGGGGTCGGCGGATGTGGCGCAAGCCTGTAGAATCATCATCCGTAGCCATTTTGGTTCAAGCCTTCGGGGCAGCTTCCATCGGGCGGCTGGTGCGGTTTGTGATCGCGCGGGAAGCGGCCCCCTCGCGGGAGGCCGCCGCTGGCGGCGATGTGTGTGCAGCCCGAGCGCGGCACGGCGGCAGAGGCGCCGAGCTGGCCAGGCGTGGGCCCGTGTGTCGTGCGACGTGCTCGTCCACGACCTGCAGCGGGCCGCGCGCTTCTGGCGGGGCCGCTGCGAGAAGTTGGTGGAGTGGCTAGGGGGATCCCGACACGGCGGAGCGCCTGGCGGTGATGGCGGTGCACTTGAGGGACACGGTGCGCAGCAAGGCCATCGAGTCGCCCGTCGACACGTTGCGGAAGAACGTTGCGCTCCACGCGGCGTTGGCGCCTAGGCCGCTGGGGACGGCGACGGCGCGCTCGCTACGCCGAGTCCAAAAGGGGCCCAGGCTTGTGGCGCACCCCGCGCTGTCGGCGGTTGGCCTCGCCGCAGGCGGGGTGAACGACGCGGTGCACGACGGCGAGAACGGGACGGAGCTGGACGGGAGAAGAGTTGCGCGACCAACCCCCTGCTGGCGGTGCCGCCCTTCCTCTCGCTCGACAAGGAGCTCAGCGATCATGGCACGATCGCGACGCACGAGCTAGCGGAGAAGCAGGGCGCGGCTGGCATGCAGTGGCAGTTGCGAGAAGGAGCTGGCGGTGAAGCGGAGCCCACACGTGATCAGCTACAGCTCGGAAATCAGCGCGGCACCAACATGGCGATGTTGAACGCCCGTGCTAAGATCGCCACGGAATGGCTGGCGGATGGCCCCCATGAGGGCGGCGCCCCACCAGCACGGAAATTGGCCGAGTCCCCGCCCGATTCGGCCATCCCGCGCGCGGGCGCGGGCGTCGCTGCCGCCGAAGTTACCATGCGGCCCGAGGAGGCGCTCGTGGGCACGATCGAGCACGAGGAGGAGCACGGCGTGGAGGCGATGCACAAGGGGGAGCTGACGGCGGCGGCGGCGGCTTCGGAGGCGGACGGCGACTCCGACACGCCGCCCCCCCTGCAAACTTGCGTGGTCGACCTCTGGGAGCGCCTGGAGGATGCCACGCAGGGTATCGAGACCACCATGAAGTGGGATGGCGCCCGCGCGACCAAGCGCGGCATGGTCATGTACCGCATCTCGCAGCTGGAGGCCCTGTACGTGGAGACCCAGCGGGCGTTGGTCGACGCCGACGACGACGCAGACGAGCAGGAGGCCAAGCAGGAGCGTTTCGAGATTGGGGAGGCGCTCGCATCGGCTTGGTCTCACATTGACACGCTTAAGTGAAGGCCAAGGGGCCTACGGGTCGCCTATCTGGCTGCTGCGCGGACGCGCGCGAACGCCATCCATATCCCTTGCCTATAGCACTGAGAAAAATGCGTAGAGATGCCCTGTTCTCGACGGCGCAGCGTGCCCGCGGGCGCGTGGGAGGGGCATCGGTCTGTGCAGCCTTTGGCGGTGAACGTTCGCTGTATTGCGACGGATCACCTGTGGAGAGCGCGATCTGCATCATCATCAGCATCAGCATCAGCATCAGCATCAGCATCATCATCATCATCAGCATCATCATCATCAGCATCAGCATCATCATCATCCTCATCGTGATCATCCTATTCCTGCTCCTCCTCGACCTCGACCTTCTCCTCCCCCTCCTCCTCCTCCTCCTCGTCCTCCTCCTGCCCCTGTTCCTCCTCCTCAATTCCTTCTCCTTATACATAACTTCTCCCTGTCGCACCCCGAGGCCAATTTCCAGGGCGGGCTGGGCATTTCGCCAGAGAGTTCCTCACCATGTATTACGACCCTGCAGCTTACACGTGACAACAGCTTCACAGATAGAGGGCGGGTCGTTTTCAAAATGTGGCTCTTACCTTAGCGCCGCGCACATGCGTTTTAAAAAGCTGCAAGCGCTTCACGGATTAAGGGCGGGTCGTTTTCAAAATGTGGCCCTCGACTTAACACCGCGCACATCCGTTTCCAAGAATTTGCAAGAGGTTCACGGATTGAGGGCGGGTCGTTTTCAAACTGTGGCTCTCGCTTTGGCGCCGTGCACATTCGGTCTTCAAATTGGCAAGCATTTCGCGGATTCCCAAGATCAACGTACCAGAAATTGCGTTTTCGACGAGTTCAGGCTTCTGCGGGCGCAACAATTATGTTCAGGATTCTGCGGGTTCTGAGGTCCCAAAAACGGCGTTCTGGCCCGATTAGGGATCGTCAAGACGCAGCAGACAGGTTGCTACGTAGCGTTGGAATCCCGAGGACAATGGTTTGGCACGCTTCAGGATATTCAAACTGTTCGCTTCCAACGAGGCAGGTCCCTCAATGGAAATGAACCGTTGTAGGGGCTATGAAGAGGGAGTTTGGAGGGCGGATGAATGCCAACATCGTTGGTGATTCTTGGGTTTCCACTGGTCCTCCTCGTCTTCCTCCTCCACCTCCTCCTCCCCCTCCTGCATTATCCCTCCTCCCTCCACCGCCATCTTCCCCTGCCTCTTCCTCCTCCTCCACCTCCTCCACCACCTCCTCCGCCTCCTCCTGCCCCCCTCCTGCCATTCCTCCTTCTCCTCCTCCTCCTCCTCCGCCTGTTCCTCCTGTTCCGCATCCTTCCTTCCTTCCTTCAATCCTTCCTGTCGTCCTGCCGTATTTCCGTCATTCCTTCCTTGCACCCCCCCCCCAGCTCCTCCTCCTCCTCCTCCTTCTCCTCCCCCCCTGCTGATCAGGAATAGAAGCGGAGCTAGTCGTCTTGATACTTGTCTAGAAATAGGAGTACGACTCGTAGTATTCGGAGTATTAATAGTGTTGGTGCGAGTAGCATTATCGTATTAGTTTCAGTCCTACGAGTAGTAGTAGTAGTAGTAGTAGTAGTAGTAGTAGTAGTAGTAGTAGTAGTAGTAGTCGTCGTAATAGTCGTAGTAGCCGTAGTAGTAGTAGTAGTAGTAGTAGTAGTAGTAGTAGTAGTAGTAGTAGTAGTAGTAGTAGTAGTAGTAGTAGTAGTAGTAAAAGCAGTAGTAGTAGTTGTAGTAGTAGTAGTAGTAGTAGTAGTAGTAGTAGTGGTAATAGTGGTAGTAGTGGCAGTAGTGGTAGTAGTGGTAGTAGCAGTAGTCGTAGTCGTAGCAGCAGCAGCAGCAATAGTAGCAGCAGCAGCCGTAGCATTATCATGTCGAGCATCAGCGTCATCAGCAGCATCATCAGCAGCAGCATCATCAGCAGCAGCATCAGCATCAGCATAGTCATCGTGTTCCGAATGAGTTATGCTTGTTGTGCTACTCAGATCAGTAATCGTATGCATGATTGTATTGAAAGTGCGGATTAGCATCGGTATTACGATTAGTAAGAGTAGCATTAGTAGTGTCAGTGTTATGCATGTTCGTTGTATGCGTATGGTTCTTGATAGTAGTGTTCATACCCAGTGCTCTTCTTACTACTAGCAGCAGTAGTGGTATACGTGGTAGTCTGCTTCTTACTTCTAATATGACTTCCAGCATTAGAACGACTGGTTAAACTATTCTTAGCCGTATCAGTAGTACTGGTCGTAGTCGCAGTACTGAAAATGCGATCAGTGGTACTAATTGTAGTGTTACTGCTATGGTGAACAGTACCCTGAACAGTAGTACTAGTAATAGTTGTAAGGATAGCAATATTACGCGAAGCATCCATGTTAGTATTCGTGTTACTCATACCACTGATATTAGTACCTGCGGTACTTCTTGTTACCATTCACAGTAACTGTCTTACAGTTCGTATTGTTCGTCTTCGTACTACTCGGATTCGACGTCTTCGAAATTTCTGATTAACATGACAGTATTGTTAGTATTCGTCTTGTTATTATTCTTATTAGTGTTACGATGTATCGTTGTACTCGTATTCTTCGTATGAGTAGTTTGAGTAATAGTTTTGCTATCCGTATTCGTATTCATACTACTGCTAACCCTCGCGAAAGTAATAGAAATTGTAATGAAAATAGTAACCGGATAAGCGGTAGTAGTAGTGATAGTAGTACTAGTAGTAGTAGCAGTCGTCGTCGTAGACGTAGTAGTAGTAGTAGCAGTAGTAGTCGTAGTAATAGTAGTAGTAGTAGTAGTAGTAGTAGTAGTAGTAGTAGTAGTAATAATGACAGTAGCAGCAGTAGTAGTAGTAGTAGTAGTAGTAGTAGTAGTAGTAGTAGTGGTAGTAGTGGTAGTAGTAGTAGTAGTAGTAGTAGTAGTAGTAGTAGTAGTAGTAGTAGTAGTGGTAGTAGTGACAGTAGCAGCTGTAGTAGTAGTAGTAGTAGTAGTAGTAGTAGTAGTAGTAGTAGTAGGAGTAGTAGTAGTAGTAGTAGTAGTAGTAGTAGTAGTAGTGGTGGTGCTATTCATAATGTAACTCGTATTCCTCATCCTCCTCCTCATCTTCCTCTTGCTCCTCCTCTTCCTCCCCCTCCTCCTACCTCCTCCCCCATCCTTCCCCCTGACGGAGGAGGAGGCGGCGGACGGCTTCTTTCAGGAACGCGGTGGCCCGCAAAGAGTTGGATCAGGCGGGAGGCCCCTCTGACGGGGGCCACCGCCAAAGTTCCGCGGGACTGAGCTGATTACCACGAGCCTGCGATGCTAGCCCCCGGCTCCTCCTGACTGGTTCACTGGCTAACTGACTGACTGACTGACTGACTGACTGAAAGCATCGGAGTCCCTAGGGACGCTGCCGTCCACCCTCCTCCTCCTCCTCTTCCTCCTCCTCCTCCTCCTCCTCCTCCTCCTCGTCCTCCTCCTCCTGCACCTCAGCTTCACTGGTTACCAACGGACTTCTTCCTGCACCTCCTCCGCATTCTGATTCTCCTCCTCCTCCTCCTCCTCTCAGGCGCATGCTAAGATTGACAAGCATCCGTGGATCTGGCACGTGGGAGCGGGTGGGGGAAGCAACCCCCGAAAAAACATGAAACTGGTGCCGGCTTATCTGGCCACGGTGGTCGCGAATATACGCGCCTCATCCGTGTTTGCGGTGCTTCCATCCTCCTCCTGCCTTCTCCTCCTCATCCTCCTCCTCCTTCTCCTCCTCCTCGGCTTCCTCCCCCGCCTCCAGCTCCTCATGTTTCTTCTGCCTCCTCCTTCATCCTCCCCTGAAGGAGGAGGCCATGGAAACGAGCGAAAGGAGGCGAGGCCCCTCATGGAACAAGCAAAGCACACAACTTGCAGCATTGTCGGATTTCCGCGGACGGCGTCCCCTCCTCCGCCGCCGTCAGGAGAGACAAACGCCCCAAAAATGATGCGCGTTGTCAAACAAATACGCGCGATACTCGGCTCTCCAGTCCGGGAGGTTGTGAAAGGACGAGCAGTACGTCGAGCGTGTACTCCTACACGCGGATAATGACGAAATATGAAACGATAGACAAAAAAGACTCAAAACTGATCCAAAATTGTCGACAAATCGTCCCCAGACTTTCTTTGTCTATTTTGGAATATTTCTCCTGCAGAGGGACACACCCGACTTGCATCGTGTGGCCGATCCCCGTCTCCGCTGGCATGGTCTTCACCCCACCGACGCGGCCCGACCCTCGCCCAGGTGGGCATGTGCGTCGCTCCCCACGGGCTTCGCGGAGCCTGTGCCCCACCGGAGTCCCAGATGAGGTCCGAGTAGATGCGGACCGACCCCATCTGCTCGGACCCCATCCAGGAGACCTAGAGAGCTGGGGTCGAGAAACACTGACAACGAGATACGCACAACATCTGGAACTCCGCACGAACTCCTTGGATGGGCGGCGTGGCCCCCTCGAGGCGCCTCCGGCGCCGCCCCAGGCGCGCTCGGCGCGACGGGAGAAGGGGGTCGGCCCAAGAAATCAGCCTGGACCTCCGAGTGTGTATGTCTATGTCATTGTTTGCTCATCGATGTTGGGGCTGGGATACCATGGCCCAGTGGGGATGAGGACCGAGCAAACGATGCTGATCTGAAGCCCGCGAGGGCCTGTCGATCACGGTCCCCTCGCATTGGAACGCGAACAGGATGCTCCATTTCCCCTCGTCATATCCGCCGCGCCTCAATGGCGCTCTCGAGGCCTGTCAGGCACCCCCAACCAAAAACACCGAGCTGTTCTTTTGCGAACGGCCCCTGAGACCCGGGCGTTGCTATGTTTACGCGACGGGCGTTCTCGCCAAGCTTCGGGCCCCAGGACCATCACAGATCGAGGGTCGAGGGCTCCGATTGAGGCTTTGAAGGTGTCTCCCTGTCGCCGCGGCGCAAGATCTCGGGGAGAGCTCTGCCACGGTCTTCGCCCCGCGGCGCTTGTGGAAAGCACGGGAGCCCGAAACGAAGCGGAGCTCTCTCTGGGGGCCCTGGGACACACAAATAAATACACAAATAAAAAGATCCCTCATATTTTCTCACATTTTCTGGGTTTCTGTCTTCCCCCCCACTTTCCATATTTTCCAATGTTTTCTGGGAAATCGACGATTAATTGAGTCTGTGTGTTTTTTTCCTCCTGGAGCAACTACACCGACCCTGGCCAGGCCCATCCTGGGCCCAGGATCGGCGCGTGCGCTCTCCAGCCTCCACCAAGAAGGCACGCACACCCACCCACCTCGACCTCCGCGGAAGGTGTGGAAAAAACGTGTCGGAACTCCTGGGGAACCAACGAAACTGAAAGAAACCCACATAGATCAGATCGACAAGAGGGGCGGAAGGTCAGGGCGGAAGATCCAGAATAATGAGGGGAATGGGAAGGCATCTGCAGCGACCCTGGACCCGACATCGGCCGGCCAAGATCGTTGCAGGGACCGGCTGTCGTCCAGGACCATTTTTGGAAGAGGGCCCAGCGAGGCCGAGAACAGCAAAAAGCCTCCGCCCTGAGGCTTTCAACACGTCGGAGGTCTGGGAAGCTGACGCCCTCCGAGAAGTGGCGCCCCGGAGCCCAAGCCCGAGCCTTCACACGACCGCGCCGCTGGCGCACCGAGCCCTCCAGGGCCACCCAGCCTCGCCCGCCACGCTGCGCGGCCCAAGCCGGGGTGAGCCCCCGCGCGCGCTCGCGCCGCCACCTGGGGAAGAGAAGCTTTTTCTGGCCCAGGCCCGCGGAGCGCGGAGCGCGGCCACCCCCTGCGGGGCCCCCACCGCTTCCTCGGCGTGAACAGCCACGGCGGGCGACTTCTGACAAATTTGGGGCCTCCAAGTGGGGCCCTCAACCGGTCCTCGGGCACTCAGAAAACGTTCGGGGGGAAAACATGGTCCTGGGACAAGAGTCGACATCTCCGAGGGAGCGCGTTTTGATAATGCTTGCTTAGAAATTAACCGGTGACGTACCCAACCCTTTTCTGAACATGTGGCTTGTATGTAGATGTGTGTATATATATACATACATACATACATACATACATACATACATACATACTACCGCTCACTGCAAGCAAACATGTTGAAGGACCCGCATTGCGCATGAGCTCTCAAAGGTACGCAACAGAGCATCCAGGAATCCAGGAATAAGCAATATAGAGGCGGAGAGGGAAGCCTACTGACAGTAAGAAGGAGGGACATACATGTTCAGTAACAGCAACAGCGCCCAGCGCAACACACGCGAGAAACAACAGCGCCATGCGCCCGCTCTATAGCAGAACAGCGCGTCGCCCTTAGCGAAGCAAGCGCGCGGGTTGGCATGGCGGGCCAGAGGCAGCTGAGGATTGGAGGCCACGCGGACCAAAAACAGCGCCATGCGCTGCGTGGCGAAGCAGCTCCCAGCGAGCTGCGATGCGACATTGCCGAAGGCTGCGTGACGGGCCAGCGCCGCGCGCTATGGGACCCCCTGCCATTTTGGATGCGAGTACTTGTCGTCAGTTGCATGTCCACCGCCTGCCGAGGTCACCGACAATTGATCCTCCAGGCGGTGGTCATGTATACATTCCCGACTCGGAATTGCGCATTTCGCAACCACGCAGGGAGCCGCGAGATCAAAACTGAATCCCCATGCGACTCCACTTCCGCGCGACCTCCAAGGAGCCCACGAAAGTGGCGACAATTGCGCACTTCGCGGCCACGCAGGGCGCCGCGAGGTCCCAAACTGGGTCCGCGTACCACTCCACCCCGCTGGACCTCCCAGGAGCCCACAAGAGTGGCGACAATTGCGCACTTCGCGGCCACGCAGGGCGCCGCGAGGTCCCAACTGGGTCCGCGTACCCCTGCACCCCGCTGGACCTCCCAGGAGCCCACGAAGTGGCGAAAATTGCGCATTTCGCGGCCACGCAGGGCGCCACGAGGTCCCAACTGGGTCCGCGTACCCCTCCACCCCGCTGGACCTCCGAGGAGCCCACGAAAGTGGCGACAATTGCGCACTTCGCGGCCACGCAGGGCGCCGCGAGGTCCCAACTGGGTCCGCGTACCCCTCCACCCCGCTGGACCTCCCAGGAGCCCACGAAAGTGGCGACAATTGTGCACTTCGCGGCCACGCAGGGCGCCGCGAGGTCCCAACTGGGTCCGCGTACCCCTCCACCCCGCTGGACCTCCCAGGAGCCCACGAAAGTGGCGACAATTGCAAACTTCGCAACCACGCAGGGCGCCGCGAGGTCCCAACTGGGTCCGCGTACCACTCCACCCCGCTGGACCTCCCAGGAGCCCACTGAAAGTGGCGATAGTTGCGCACTTCGCAGCCACGCAGGGCGCCCCGAGGTCCCAACTGGGTCCGCGTACCCCTCCACCCCGCTGGACCTCCCAGGAGCCCAAGAAAAACGGCGACAATTGCGCACTTCGCGGCCACGCAGGGAGCCGCGAGGTCCCAACTGGGTCCGCGTACCCCTCCACCCCGCTGGACCTCCCAGGAGCCCAAGAAAAACAGCGACAATTGTGCACTTCGCGGCCGCGCAGGGCGCCGCGAGGTCCCAACTGGGTCCGCGTACCACTCCACCCCGCTGGACCTCCCAGGAGCACAAGAAAAAACGGCGACAATTGCGCACTTCGCAGCCCCCCGGGGACGCAGGCAGGACGAAGGAGAGGAAGGAGGAAGAAGAGAAGGAAGAGGAGACAGGAGGGGGAGGAAGTCGGAGGCAGGAGGGCTGAGGAGGAAGAAGGAGAGGGAGAAGGCTCGACCACAGTGCTCCATTCAAGACGAGAACCCAGGCGCAGGAGGGTTGGGAAAAATCCCTGGACAGGTCGGAATCCCTGGACACGTCAGAACCCCGGGGGGGGGCGAAACCAAGTCGAAGCCCCAGAAGGACCGCCCCACAACACCCCCCACCACAGGACACCAGCCTCTCCAAATGCAGTGCCCTCTTCTCCCTTTCAAGGGGGAGGGGGTCGACCCCCCCCTCTCCCCCGTCCAAAA